>JAWNLW010000526.1:60000-432500 GCA_035042075.1 Drosophila macrospina | reverse complement strand
GAGATAGAGAGAGAGAGAGAGAGAGAAAGAGGAACCTGTGAAGCGTTCTCTTCACCTTCGATCTATCAACTCTCTGTGACTTCGTTCGCATTTCGATTGACACTCTTCCAATCCACATCAACAACTGACAGATTCCTCTGCATGCTTGACAGCCTTCAGCTGAACTTGAACTTCAATTCAAGCTTCTACTCAATTAATTGCCAACATGCAGAGTCAAAGACAATAATCTCAACGTTGGCCAGCTCAGTGAGCCAGAATCTCAAGAGGCAACGGCGGGAGACACAATTAAACGATCAAGCTTGAAGCGGGCAGACATAAAGCCGCTTTGGAGTCATCTCGGGGAGTTGGACACGCGGACAAGCGGACGGTCGATGATGTATTACTACATCGTGTCAAAATTCGCTACTGCGAGAAGTGGACAAGAGATGAATGGCGGCGGGGGAGCGGGGGGGCAGCAGAGGCAGGGCGATTGAGCGCCCACGCAATGCCATCGGTGGCATAATAAAATTATAAGCGGGATTAGTGTCGAGTTCACAAAGCCGCAGCCAACGAATTGAGACAAACAATGACAGACAAGCCACCGTGTTGTTGCGAGTGGCTTCCAGGAAGCCCAGCAACAAAGTGGCAGCTGCAGATGGAGCTGGAGCTGGAGACGGAGATGGAGACAGAGACAGAGACAGAGAGGGAGACGCAGAGGCAGACGGAGCTGGCTGCTTCTACTGTGACTGATTGATTTGTGTGTCGTGTCGCTTATATGTATGCATAAGACAACACGGAGAGTTGCCGTTTCAAGGTGAGCCGAGCGACTCAATGGAGTCTCCGATCGCGAGTCTATCTATCAGCTCCCCCGGGAGGCAGACAACATGAGGCTCATCATGAAATCCATAAAATGCTGACAATTGTCAGCAGTCAAAGTCAAAGTCAAGGCTCGCTCCCGTTGCTTAGCAGCGCGTCCTTGTGCCTGCGTCGATGTCCTTGCCGAGGCGGACGCGTGCCGTGTCGTGTGACCTGCCATTGTCCTGCCTCAAGCGAACGCGTGTCCTCATCCTCCCCAGCCGCTGCTGACTCCTGTTGCTACTTCAAATTGCCGTCTAGTTGAGTTAACCTTCGGGCTGACCTTCAGCTTGCGGACTTTCCCAAATGCATCGCTCACTTGGCCCTGATTACAGTTAATGCGCATAGTTAACGCTTCTCGCCACTTATAATTCGCACTCACATTCCAGTGCCGCATTCCAGACTGGAACGAGTGCAGCGAACAAATGGAAGGAGGAGGGGAGGTTTGCAATGATGTGACGAGTTGTGGGGAGACTCTCGAATTCATTAACGGTGATTTGTAATGGTTGTTCCTCGACTCTAACTCCCCTCCCATCTCTCTCTCTCTCTCTATCTCCCTCTCCCCCGCCCATTCCGTGCTGCCATCGCATCGATAAAAATCGCATTAAGCTAAATAAATGCGTTTGCCATAGTCGGAGTCGAAGTCGGAGTCCAAGTCGGAGTCGGAGTCCAAGTCCAAGTCCAAGTCGCAGCCAGAGATGGAGGCTGGGCATTATTAATCTGCCGTTGCCTGTTGCCTGTTTGCCATTACTGAGAGCCATAGATCTTGCATTATATTGGCCTGTCCGTGTGTCATATGCGATCACAAGGAGAGCTTACAAATTGCCACATGCAATTATCGCCAAAGCTGATAACGGACTTTGGCTTGTGGCAGTTGCCAGTTGCCAATTGGCAGACTTGGGAGCTGAGAGGCAGCTCATACATCGACTTATAGCCCAGCGATGAGCTGGCTAATTGCTTTTAACGGTTGAAGAGAACAGCAATGCAATTATGAAAGCCAAGCTGCATTTGGCTTAATTGTTAGCCACGTTAACTGCGAAGGCCCCGCACCTTAAGCAGTTGTTAAAAGCTGAATTAATTCATTAACTCAAAGTGCTCAAAGCTGAACTTCGCTGAATTGAATGCAATTGGGAGTAAAGCACTTTATTATAGACAAGCAAACTCTATTCTATAGAATGTTAAATTATTATTATTATTATTATTATTATTATTATTATTATTATTAGTTATTATTATTATTATTATTATTATTATTATTATTATTATTATTATTATTATTATTATTATTATTATTATTGTTATTATTATTATTATTATTATTATTATTATTATTATTATTATTATTATTATTATTATTATTATTATTATTATTATTATTATTATTGTTATTATTATTGTTATTATTATTATTATTGTTATTATTATTATTATTATTATTATTATTATTATTATTATTATTATTATTATTATTATTATTATTATCTATTATTATTATTATTATTATTATTATTATTATTATTATTATTATTATTATTATTATTATTATTATTATTATTATTATTATTATTATTATTGTTATTATTATTATCATTATTATTATTATTATTATTATTATTATCATTATTATTATTATTATTATTAATATTATTATTATTATCATTATTATTATTATTATTATTATTATTATTATTATTATTATTATTATTATTATTATTATTATTATTATTATTATTATTATTGTTATTACTATTATTATTATTATTATTATTATCATTATTATTATTATTATTATTATTATTATTATTATTATTATTAGTTATTTACTCACACTCAAATTAATAGATTTATTTTACTTACTCAACATATTTCTATACTAAATTAATTACATTGAATATATTTACAATTGTATAACAAATTGTATATGAAAGATAATATTTCCCTTTGCAGTACAGTGAAGTCCCTGCCACTTGCCACTCGCGGCACTAAACGTTGCTGTGGCTTCTGACTAATAAATTCGTAACAAATCAATGACCTTACAATGGTTGCTGCATTGCTGGCTGTGGCATGCCCCAGTCGAGCAATAAAACTACACGCATTTCTACTTTAGCAAGCAGCTGAAGGATCAACTGCAGCTGCAACATCACTGCTCTGCTCGACTCGGACTAGAGGCCGTGCGTGGCATGACATGTACTTGCATTGGGGCATTCTTCACGCATCTCAAAATATGCCACGGCAAGAGGGAGCAACTGAGCAACTGCTAAGGGAGGGGGTGTGCGTGGGGAGGGAGCTGCACTCAAAGTCGCAAAATATTCAGGCAGAAGCAAAAGGCACAAGAGAATCTCCTTTCTCGTTTCGCGTTTCTCGTTTCGCGTTCCCACAAGTTCAACTCTAATTGTGACTTTATTTGCGCATTTATTGCGGTCGCGAACACAGCCAAAAGATACACACACACGCACACACACGCACACAGAGAGAGAGAGAGAGACTCTGCAGCAGCAGCGCCCTTAGAGCATCCTGAGCAGAGTCCACTTGGGTGGTCTCGAACAACTTTGCGGCGCATCTTCAAAGCTCAGACTCCAACTTGAACATGCACCATGAAGCAAGCGAACCAAACGAACAGCGAACGAACCTCGGGCAGGCAACAGGCAACAGTCTCGCTGCCACAGATGCTGAAGCTGCATGCAACACACAGACAGACGCAGACAAAAGCTGAGAGGAGACGAGGCGACGAGGAGACGACACCCAAACTGAATTCTAAATGATCTTTGAAATTCTGTGGAACAGTGTTTCGTTGGAATTTGCAAATGAGTAGTGTGTGTGTGTGTGTTGTATCTGTATCTGCGCATCCAAGTATCTTTGTATCTGTGTATCTACGTATCTACGTATATCTACGTATATCTATGTATCTGTGTGTGCTGCCGAGCGCAAGAAAAAGCGCAAATTCTTATGTACAAAGCCATAGTCAGAGCCATAGTCCGAGCCATAGTCCGAGCCATAGTCAGAGCCATAGTCAGAGCCATGGCCAGAGCCATCGTTTGAGCCCATGCAGCATAGCAGTTAGTTGAGAGTTGTCTTTGATTCGAGTGCAAATAATAAATTTTCAGCTTTTGTCGGAGGCGGCTGCCAGAGACATTCAGGAGACGTTGTAATCCAAGGCAGAGGCGAGTCCAAGCCAGCGAGGGGGACACTAAGCGGGGAGTGGGGAGACTCTTTGTCGGCAGTGACCCATTTAGTGGTCGAGTCTGAGAGTCTGAGAGTCTTTGAGTCTCCGAGTCGCAGCTGCGTCTAACAAATGCACAGCTTGTACAATTTTATTGGTATTAATCATTCGTTGGCCGCAACCAAGGAAAATCTTGTAATAGTTTTTATGTTGATTGATGAACTCGATTTGCAGTTACTTTATTAGCTTTCCGTCTCTCTCTCTCTCTCTCTCTCTGTCTTTGCTTTTGTTTTTGCATTATTCGCTGGACACATAAATCACATTGCCAACTGCCAAAACTTTCGCTGACAAGTTGAGCGAATTGACCCGCCGTGTCTAGAGACTTGCCTCCCCTCAAAAAAAAAGAAAGAAAAAGAAAATGGTGGCACCTTCTGCAGACTGTAGACTGCAGACTGGCAACCATGTCGCAGCACCTCAAGTTAATTAAGGTCCTGCCTGAATGTAACGCTGCTTCTTTCAGGCCATTGGCAACGTTTGTCCATTGATTTTGCATGTCGATTGGCCACAAATTAATGGCCAACTCCGTTGACTTCTCCGCTTTCATTTTGGTGCACTGCATTCGGCTTCAACATTGTCCCGCGGCTGCTGTCTAATTGTGAGTTAATGGCCAACAGATACGAGTACCCGTTCATTCGCTCTGACTCGAATTATTTATGAGTTTGCGCCATCAGCCGAGCTGAGCTTTGCTGTCTTTCCGTATTTCGTTGTATCTATGGGCAAAGTATCTTTTTGCTATTCATTCAGATACATCAATTTGCAGCAGTTGGCAACAGCTAGTTTAATATTAGCCACATTTAATCGCACCTATTAACTATTTATATCACCTATGTCGATTCTCGCATCAGAGTGTTAAACATTTACATTTAATAATAGTTTTCCTTATCGATCGATTCACAAGCTGATGCCAATAAAACTAACACCTGCCTCTCACCTATTGAACGTATTAATTCTCAACTTGCTGGAAATTAATCAAATATCACTTGAAAATATAGAAAAATACGCTGCGAGTTGCTAAGATCTCTGTGATGTGATGTGTTGTGATGTGATCTGTTGTTGACCTTCAGTGTGTGATCTCTTCTAATTAGTTGGCAACATCTTCGAGTCGCCGCTGCCTATTACACGGCACTTGTTGGCCAAGTTAGCGACGGAGCGTAACTAATTCCCAGCTACTGCATGACGGCACGTAGCCCAAAGTCCATGGCCCAAATGGCCAAGACAAAGCCAAAGACAAAGACAAAGACACAGAGAGATGAAAGCGATCGCACAGAGGGAATTCTCAATTCTAAGCAGCAGATGAAATGAAATGTTTCTCTTTTCTCAGGTAATAAATATAGCAGAACTATTATAAATAAATAAATAAAATTAATATTTTTAAATAAATAAATGCTTAATACAATAAATATTTATCTCCTTATCAAATAATTCTGTTTATAAGAGAAATAATTACTCAAGTTTCAGTGAATTATTTACCACATAAAATAATTATAATAATAAATATGCTATTATTTTGAATAATATTAAATAATTTTTATATTCATTTTATTTATTAATTATTTAAATGTTTTTATTTACTTCTATTTCATTTAATTTATCTCGTATTTTTCGGCTTCAACTCAATCCACAACTTTTGCTATTTTCCCCATGTGAATGCAAAGTAGTTTGAAGATATTTGACAAGCCACACTTATGAGTGAGTCAATAAGTACTTGTGGCGCTGGCACCTGCCACAAGCGGCAGTAATAACAACAACAATAACAACAACAGCGACAACAACAAGAAGCACATTTAACAAAATGAAGAGCCATAACAATTACAAAATGGGAGCAAAGCAAACAAAACTGACATTTTACACCTTTTCATTATCTCAACGTGCAGACAAATCAACAGACGAGCAGACAAAAAACAAACAAACAAGCTGCAACAACAAGTTGCAACAACCGTGTGGAACAATGCAAACAGAACGAAAACGTTGCACAAATAAGTAGGTGCAATGTATTATTTGTTTTATCGCTTAAATTGCGGGAACGCCGTCAAACGAGCGGCTAAAAAGCGCTAAGCGTTAACCCCCTCCCTCTCCTTTTCGCTCTCCTATCCCCTCTCTCTGCTGCTACACCCACAAGCAGCCGCTCTGCCCCCTCGCTCTCTCGCTCTCTCCTTTTGCTGGCAATTTGTGTGCAACGGCGCGCAAACTTCACCTTCAGCTGCGGCAACAAACGAAGAGCGAAGAATGAAGAGCGAAGAATGAAGAACTTAAGACAACAGAGTGCAGAAGCGTTAAGACTGTGTAGACTGTAGACTGTAGACTGTTGGCCAAGAGCGTGTTGGCCTGGCTTGGCTAGTTGGGTGCATAATTAGCCTGGGCATTGCAGCTTCTTAATCGTGATCCATTTCCTACACTTGGCTAAATGAAATGAAAACGTTGCACATAATTTATGGACGGAGCCAGAGACAAGCTGGGAGAGAAGAGTAGAGAAAGAGGAGTAGAGAGAGAGAGGAGTAGAGAGAGAGGAAATTAAAAAATTAACTCGATTGCGGCTACTGTGGAATTAACAGACCATTCGAGGGCTGAACAATGTTCAAGGCGAGGGACGAAGTTTGGAGAGACAACGGAGCCAGGGGGATCGTGGGGAGGAGGGAGTAGAGGGATCAGCGAGGCGTGACAAAGCTAATATTAAAGCAAAGGTGGCATAAATTAAACAACAACAATAGCCACGAATCATTTAACAGGAAATTGCGACGTTCCCAAACGAATGCCAAGCATTAAGTCATAATTGTGGCTGCCACAAGAGAGCGCGTATCTCTCAGATACTTTTCGAAGTTGGGGAAATGCAATCTGCGAATTTCGAAGTTCGAACTTCGAAGTTCGAAACCAGTTTGAGTATGGAGAAAACTCTCCACACTCCACACGCCACATGCTCCTGCGGCAGCTGCGCACGCACACACACACACAAAGATAAAGAGGGAGCGAGAGCGAGAGAGAGAGAGAGAGAGAGACAGACATGGGAATGTATCTGATGTTGGAGTCTGGCCACGGTGGTTGCGCCTCGTTGTGGCAGCTAAATGCAGGGGCGGAGCCAAAAGCATATGCACAGATGTTGCACGAGGATAACAGCCCCCATATGCGTCGAGGTTGTTGTAGTTGTTGCTCAAGTTGTTGCTGTTGTTGTTGTTGCTCAAGTTGTTGCTGTTGTTGTTGCCCAAGTTGTTGCTGTTGTTCTTGTGCCTTGATGGAATTATCAACATTTTATTTATGGCGTTCTTTGGACACGGCCAAAAACTTGCACGTTCCCAATTTAATTAGTCTTGCGCTGAGCGCAACGAAACGGCAACTGAAGCAACAATAATAACTACAAAACAACAACAACAACAACAGCAACAACAAGTACAGACTACAACAACAACAGCAAGCAGGCTTAAACAGTTTTGTGGCCAAAGCGAACAGAACTTTTCATTTGCCAAGCTGCAGTCAGGCCAATTAAGCGATCTTGCACATGAGCTGAGTTCAGGCCAACACCAACACCAACAACAGCAACAGCACCAAGCACTAACAACAACAACAACAACAACAACGAGCAGCAGACAAGCAGACAAGCAACTGCTCCTCAAGCTCCCCATCGAGGAGGCATCTCACTTCTTCTCCAATTTCCGTTGTGCCTTTTGGCGTTTTAAAAGCAGCAACAGCCGCAGCAACAGACGGCCAACAAATTGCGCACAACTTCATCATAATCAACGCTCGGACAGAGCGTTGCAATGGCCATGCTTGGAGTCTGCCAGACTCACAGATACCCTACCCAAGTAGGAGAACAACTATAAAGTAAGGAACTAAAACACAGCAAGCTCAACTCGAGCTGCATCTAGACATTCACAGAGGCCATATCAAAGCCAAGCGCGAGTCTGACAGACTAACAGATACCCTACCCAAGCAAGAGCAAAACTTAAAAAAATTTAACTTTAACACAACAAGCCCAACTCGAGCTGTGTCTAGACATTCACAGAGATAATACCAAGGCCAAGCTCGAGTCTGACAGACTAGAAGATACCCTAACCAACACCAAGTACATTAAGCTAAGCGTTGAATGACTACACTACTCCAAACGAGCAAAGCTCTAAATGTATCTAGAAGTTCGCTTAGAAATTCCTTAGCTCTGCTAGACTAGAAGATACCCTAAGAATAACATATCTGAAAACATTTCATTATCGTTTTCTATGACTCAATTAATACTTTAAGCACTGCACTAACTATATTCAAGTAATTGCCACGGTATACCCTGCGCTTATGCTGCTGCTACAGGGTATCAGGCGCTGCAACTGAAAACTGGCTGAGGCCAACATCATTCGCTATGCGAAAAACTAAGGTTAAATGCTGGCTAAATTATTTTACGTGCCGCCGTCAGAGCTTGTGGCAGCGGCAACGAATGGGGCAGGAACAGGGGCAGGGGCAGATGCCCCAAGTTGCAACATAACTCAGTTATCGGCGCGGGAACGGGCGGAAAAATGATGTGAAAATTGTGCCATAACTTTTGGGTGCCGCTGCTGCTGTGGCTGCTGGAGGTTGTAGCATGTTGCATGCAGCTTGTTGCAAGCCCCAATCGCTGGCAGCTCGCTGGCATTGGAGTTTCGCTCTTTTATTTGTTTTAGAAATCACAGCAACAAATCATAAATTGCATTTTACGATATTGATTGGCCAAATGATCATGTTGCTGTTGCTGTTGCTGTTGTTGTTGTTGTTGTTGTTGTTGTTGTTACTCTTGTTGCTGTTGTTGTTGGGGGCGTGTTCGTTGCTTCGCTTTTGCAACTTGCAATTTTTATGCGATTTGGCCCTGGGCAGAAACTTAAACAACATCGCATTATTTGCTCAGCAGGAAATTATTATTATTTTTTATTATTTAAGTATTTATTTCTGCGGAGATTGAATATCTTTGAATCATGTTTCGGCTGCTCGCAGTTGGATTGCGAATAGAAATGTTTACTCATTCCCAGCGCAGAGAAATCGCTGATTTCCGGTTGAAAGTTCACTGAATGCCAATCGATATACTCGATAGACTAGTACTTTGAAGCGATAGTTAATTGCTTTCCATTCAAACAAACAGTGATGTAACTCCCACTTTTAATTACATCAATCTGATGAAGAAAGCCTTTATGATCCATTTGATCATATTACATCATAATTTTATTTGTAAAACAACATTAGATGAGGAACTCAGTGTGTTCATTTGACAAACGCGAAGTGTGAATGGAAATTACAGCAACTGAGTCACGTTCGAGTTGAAGAGGGAATAGAGAATCAGGCTGAGAAGGGTTTCATGCAGTCAGAGAGCAGCTGTTGGGTATCTAAGAGCATTAGCCCTGAGGGGGAAAGGAACTGCGACAACTTTATGAAGACATAAATTGGCAAATGGAAAAGCCTGTCTCAGCTAAATATGATGATGATGATGATGTTGATGATGATGATGATGATGAAGTTAATGATGATGATGATGATGCGTCTGATCAGTTAAATATAAAAAGCCATCTCGACATGCTATGCAATTTGGCCAAGACGAAGCATAGACAACGTTCCAGGCGTCCAGCAATTAAACCATTAAATTAATGGTCAAGTGCGAGCAAGACAAGATGCATCATTTAGCCACTCAGGCACGCACTGCACCACACACCGCACCACTCGCAGGGCAACCACTTAGCCAGGCAAATGAAAAACGCGTACCAAGCTGCCACGCCCATTTTTGGCTGCCACCCAGCTAATTGCATAGAAGGCAAAGAGCCAACCATGTAAAGCTGCACAAACCCGACATTCACCACATGAAAATTGCATTTTGAGGGGCCTCCAGGGAAGAGGAAGAGCTCACGGCACAGACATTAAGTGTGTCTGGTATTAAGCTAAGAGATTCCCTGTAATTCGCCTACACATAATATTGGGTTATTGTCTTCGTTATTTTCATAAAAAGAAAATTTTAAGTGTTAACTATATTTAACTATGTTTAAATATATATATTTACTAATATAATACTTTAATATTAATTTGAACAATTTATTAATATTTACTATTCAATAAAACAAACTGTTTAAATATTATCTAAATTCTCTCAATATTTCATTTAAATGATTAAATTGAATTACAATTATTAAACAATTAAATAAGTTAAATTACATAATGAATTGTTTGTCTTCTATTATAACTATTCTATGCAGAAATTAATTTAATTTTATAAGTGCAAATGATATAATAATATATTAATTTAAATAAAACTATCTTTGATAATAAACTCAACAAATAATAGCTAAAATTATTTTGGTTTTAAGAAGCAGAGCTTTGTTCAATTTGTATTTTATGTCAGTTAATAATATTAAATAATAAAATATAATAATTATATAATTTTCCCTACAAAATCTTTACTCTATTTGCATATTTAATTTATTATATTTAATATTATATGAATTCTTTAAAGAGAATCTTTAAGTTAATCGCAAGCTGAAATACTCTAGCATATGCATATAAAAATATATATATTTTATAGGGTATTTTATATAAGTTAACCGCACTTGCATTGCAATTAGCCACTTGATGGCAACTGGTCTAAACGAGAGAGACATGATGGTACTTTAGCTTGTTGTAGTTGTTTATCAAGTTGTTTTTTAAGTTGTTGCTGTAGTTGTTGCTATAGTTGTTGCTGTAGTTGTTGTGGCTACATTTTTATTAAATTGAATTGGGTGCTTAAATAAATTATTTAATAAGCACGTGATCTACGCATTCAAATGTTCTCCTCTTGCTGCTCCCCTTGTTCTCTTGGGCCAAGGGCCAAGAGAGACACGCCCACAAATGGGGCAAGGAGCAGTGAGTGAGTGAGTCTTCATTTTGCAATTTCTTGTATTAAATCATTGCAATTTAAGCAACTTGTCTTGCCAAAATGTGGCACAGACACTGGCAGTGACTGTCGGGGGAGGGGGAGTGCGAAGGGATAAGAGGGGAGGGAAATCGTAGCCTTTGCTGTAATAATAACAATGCTGATGCCGCCATAGCTGTTATATGGCCAACGGGCATCGGGGAAACTGGGCGTCCCTCATATATAATTCTCCACTTTATGACTTTGCTTTGCCCACAGCCTTGATGGAGCATCTCCCTCCGCCCCCCCTCTCTCCCTCTCTCTCACTCGCGCTCTACTATCCACGCTGCTGTCCATGCACAATCTTCAATTTGATCGGGCGATCATTTTGCGCGTACTTGCAGTACAATTTCCCTGCCGCTCGCTGCCCCTCTCGCACTCACTCCTGTGCTGCTTGCCCCCACTCAATCACGCCTCCTCACCTGCCCCAGCCCCAGCCCCTGTGGCCAGCTGCATTGTAATAACCATAATGGCGCGCACGATTTATGTTTTAATTTTGCATTTAAGCGGCCAAGCGATCGAGCATCGCGCATCGAGGAGTCTTCGCTTCGTCTTCGTCTTGGCCATGGCTCGGTCTTAACTTCAGTTTGATTGGCGCTGATAACCATGCAATTGCTAGCTCATGTTGTACTTGCTGCTCTTGACCATGTTTGCAGGCGCTTTAAATCGATTAAGTGATCCTCAACCTCAAGTTGTCGATCAAGCGAAATCACATCTGACTTTCACACTGCCCAACACAGTTCAGCACTGGACTGTGACTGATAAGAGCTTAACTTCAGTTTGATTAAGAGAATTGACAAGAATACAATGCAATTGCAAACAATTTAGCATCTGGTTAATAAGAAAATAGGCGCGACATTCCCCTGCACCAAATGCAGCTGCCAATTGCCAATTGGCAGTTGGCAATTCGCAATTGGCAATTCCAATACCAATACCAAAGCCAATTCCAATACCAAAAGTCGTCGTCGTCGTTGGCCAAATTGTCAGCGTGCAACAATCTACACCATTAAACAAAACGATGCCAGCAACTGTTGGCCAAATATGGAATGAAGCTAAAGCTAAAAGCTGGCAATCTAATTAGTGTTCACTTTGGCCAGGCCAACAAAAACGAAGTCTGCTTAATTACGTCTAAAGCGAAAAGCGGCGCAATTAGAGTACGACTTGCAGACTAGCAGACTAGCAGACTTGCAGCCAAAGCGGAACGTGAGAATGGCCTCAGCTCCTGTGGCTGCCACAGAGAGGCGCGTTGCATGGACTGCGACCAAAACATTTGGCAAACCGCAGCAGACGCCGCATGTCGCAAACCGCAGAGAATTTAATTTGTCGAGCTGCGCAGAGCAAAAAAAAAACAAAGCAAGGCAAACAAAAAGTGCAGAACAAACTAAGACAGGACACCTTGCAACTGCAACTGCAGCAGCAGCGGCAGCAGCAGCGGCAACGGCGCAGCAAATCGTTGGCAGAGGACTCGCAACTGGGCAACACATGTCGCTGGCGCAGCTGGACATCGCTAGACAAATGCATTGACTTCTTGTTGGCGCAACAATGATTAGTTTCGGTCAACGTCAAAGGCACACAATGAGGCCAGGACATCGTCTCTAAGGACGAGGACAAGACTCTGGCGTGCCGCCTCTGCACTCTTTGATCTGCTCTCCTCTCTCTCTATTTCTGCTTGTGTGTGGCCTCCTTCAACGGGAGTCACACAATCGGAGCATCCTTCGGCAGGATACACAGACACAGACACAGTCACAGCTATCGCTATCGCTATCGTTATCGGAGTCAGGTACGAACTGCAATGCGGTCGATTTGGCTGTCAAAACAACACGATTTATGCGCTGTATTGAGAGCAGCACAGGGATAACAAGATGTTTGCCGACGCCTACCAAATGTGTGCATCCTGCATCGGTCATCGGGCATCGGGCATCCCTCGTCCTCGTCCTCGTCTTCCATCTCCTCTGCTGCCTCCTTACCCCTGCTCACCCTCCATGTGAGGTTGATGTATGGCCTTTGATCGTGCATTAGATGCCATCGCAGTTGCATTTAATGACCAGGGCAATTAATCTACTTGCATTTACTTACTCGTAGGAGTTGCCGAGGTGCGCTCTAGAAGTTCCTGCTTTATTCAATTATTAAATAATGCATTTACTTGCATTTAAGTCAATTATTACTCAGTGGGCAACCCTCGTTTGTGTTTATTCTCAATTTATTCTTAATCTTCCTGCAGTTCCACATTCGCAGTTGTTATCGAGGTGAGCTCTAGCAGTTCAATTAAATGCTATAAATTAGTTAGGAATTTCCTTGTTAATTAGCAAACATATAGCTGCGTTCAATACTCAATTTACTTATTTGTAGAAGCTTTCGAGGTGAGCTTAAGCAGTTCCTGCACTGCCAATTAATTGCAGACAATAACTAAGTAATTTCATTAACAATTCTTAAACATTCAATTGCAGTTGCTGCGCTCATTACTTAATGTGCAACCCTCGCATGCGTTTCTTTTAATTTATTTTCAAACTACACGTATTTACTTGTTTGTAGAAGCTATCGAGGTGAGCTTAAGCACTTCCTGCAATGCCAATTAATTGCAGACAATAACTAAATAATTTATTTATAAATTCTAAAACACTCAATTGCAACTGCTGCTCTCATTACTTAATGTACAACCCTCGCACGGGTTGTTTCTTATTTTTATGGACAGCGAAATGAATGCAACAAAGCGTCGTTATCAGCTTCTTTTTGGAGTCGAGTCGACTCTTGTATGCAAGTGGCATACACTGTAAATCTCTTTAAATGAGCATTTAAGCGCTGACACAGACACAGACACCGATCTCGATACAAAACTCCTGCACCTCCAGTTGAGGATGGAGTCGGAGTCGGAGTCGGAGTCGCAGTCGCAGTTGGTCTCCGAGTTGAGTTTCTGGTATCGATTTCAGTTCTCAGTTTATGTGTGACTGTAATTCAATGCTCAATGCGTTGATAGCATCGAGAGCTCTGTTAACCCTTTCGCCCAACTCCTTCTCCTGCTCCGCTCCCTTCTCAGCTCCCTTCTCAGCTCCCTTCTCTTACCCCTGCTGAAGACAGCCCCCTGTCATGGCCACGATCGCTGATCTCCTGGCTGCCTGTCTGTCTGTCTGTCTGTCTGTCTGCCTGCTGCTTTGGGCTGCCGTTGTTTGTGCTCAGTTTGTTGTCTGATATTTATTGTATTGTCTGCCTGGCATTTGTCGCTGACTGTTGACTGCTGACTGCGGTTGTTGCTGCTGTTGAGATGTTGTTCGTTGCTGCTGTTCGTTGTTCACTGTTCGTTGTTCACTTTTCGTTGTTCACTGTTCGCTGTTCGCTGTTCGTTGTTTGTTGCTGCTGATTGTCCTCGTTGAGCGATCAACAATCAACGATCGACAATTGATCGAGCTGCGAGTCGTTTTGTCGCCTTGACACTCTTTCTTCTTGGGACCCTCAGCTCCTCAGCTTTTTGGCATTACAAATGTCTGGCAATGTTAACAAGTCCAAAATAGTTGAGCATTCCCCCACTCCACCCACGCCACAGCCTCGCTCGAGCAATTACAAGTCTTACATCATAGATCATATATCATCTAACATATATCATGGATGGGCACATGTGGTCAAAGATCAGAGCCAAAGATGCCGACACTTGTTGGCCAGGGGACCACACAAGTGGCAGTCTTCGTTCCTCCCTTTGTGGTAATCACCCACAAAACTGGGCATTATGTCGGTCAGTTAACAACATAAAAAGTCAATAAAAAATCCTTTTGACATTTTCGGGCGCGTTTGAGCAAATGCCGACATAATTGTTGTGACAGCCAGACACACAACACACAGCACACACACACACACACACACACAACGTCACAGGACATCGGGGCAAGGAGCTGCGTCCAAAGAAAAGGACACACAATACTTTAAGTAGATTATATATATTGTCTGACAATGGCAAAATTAATGGGCCCCGTCTAGGCTCTTCTACTCTCCCTCCCTCTCTCTCTCTCTCTCTCTCTCTCTCTCTCTCTCTCTCTCTACTTCTATCCTCTTCTTAAATGTTCACTTAGAACAGCTCAGCCAATGAGCAGCCTTCAATTGCTGGAATGAGACTGCGACTCAGGACGGAGGCTGCTTCTACCTGGGGAAAGTGTTTTCCTGCTGTCGGCGCGCCTGAATTGCATCAAAGAGTACACACACACAAACACACACAGAGACACACACATAGACATACATACACAGAGTTAGCCCAGATATCCCACGGCTAAAACGTTAAGTCATCTTGCCGATCGCCCAATTGTCTCTAAGATTCATCGATCGTTACAAGAACCTCTATCTACAGGAAGTCTTGCTGTGTGCATAAATATTTTGACACTAAGCATTATGCTGCCTCTCGCTCTCGCCAACTCTCTCTCTCTCCATTCCTCTCTCTCTCTCTCTCTCTCTTCTTCTCTCTTAGTCGCTCGGCTTCTCAGAGATTTCGTTTCATTTGTTGCGTCTAAGCCTTTTATTGCATTCGCTACACTTGCCGCATTTCCTTTCTTATTGAACTTGTTGTTGTTGTTGTTGCTGTTGCTATTATTTTTGTTATTTTTATTGTTGCCTCGCCCACTAAGCGTCTTATAATGACCCAGCGAAGCGGAACTTCGCCCCACAGCGTCTGGGAAAAGCATTACGAGTCTAAATACTCAAACTCGTCCATCTGCCAATTCATGACTTCGATTGCGATTTGTGAAGCAACGCTGTGCACAACTCATCAGCTTATACATTAATTTTATTTACTTTTCTATAAATTTATACATTAATGCACAATACACTTTGTTTTCTGTTATGTAAGGCATCTGCAACGTCATGCTACATTAATTACTTGATCCATGCGTCAGTTTGCTAAGCGACTTTGTCAAATAGTTAAAGATCTCATAGATATATTGTTTATTTTACATAATAATTTTTGTTGTTAATTGTGTACAGTTTCTAAAAGAAAGCAGTCTTAGTTGTATAAGAAAAGTTAATGTTTATTTAGATTTTTAATTATATAATAATTATAATTAACAATATATAAATTAAAATTATTCAGGAAGAGTCTAAGCAATAAGAGATAATGCTACAGCAGCAAATACCCTGCACAGAGCTTACAAATAATACACACTTCATTCACAGTTCAGCTAACACAAGTGTGGTTAGCAACGACCGCTAGATGGCGCTGGAAACTTCTTTGCTGTTGCACAATAAGAAGTACAGTTGTTGTTGGCTTAACTACTGTGTTTGTTATGTAATCTTATTGAAATTTAATGCATAATTAGTGTGCATGTTAACATATATTTGTGCTTCTTCTTCGATTGATAACACTAATAGGAGATACGAAGATAGATTGATAACAAATCAGCAGTTCAAATGAACAAACTGACGAAAACCCGGGAATACATTAGAATCTGTTTATATTGTATGATCAACTATGTATTCATCTTACTGCACACAGTTATCATGCCCATTCGCGCTCATTTGCAATGCGTACAGGGTATAGGAAGAAGCAGAACAAGCTGCCACTCAGGCATTTGGGCAGAAAGACATTTTGCAGAATAATTTTGTTGCCTGGACTCGCATTCGGAATGGACAAAGCTAAGAAGTGCTGGGTCCCACCGTCCCAACGTCCCGGGCGTCGTCCTCTGTCCGAATCGAGGAGACAGCGACGAGATAATTTTGCAATGCTTATGGCCGCCAATTTGCGGAGGAACGCCGTACAAGGAGCGCACGCAAGCGATCGCACAGCAGTAGGAGCTGAAGTAGGAGCCCCCAAAAAGAGACAAAGAGACAAGGAGACAAGGAGACAGGCAGACAGGCAGACAGACACGCAGAGCCAACTGAGGACGCTGGGCAAACACGTGTGTGTTGATTGGTTCATAAGAAAAGGCAGCAAACCAAAAACTACAGAAAGAAATCATTTAAAACAGCAAACGGCGATCGTGCTTAAATATGCCGAAAACAAAAGAAAGAACGCAAACCAAAAACGAGTTGGACAACGAGTCAGAGCAGGGTGAAGCGGCAGGGGGAAGCGGCTAGCAGGGAGAGGGCAGCAAAACGAGGAGCAACTACGACGAAGTGCAGCCATGCCAGCGATAGCTACAACTATATAAAGGTTTCAGAAGGAGCACAGGCAAGGCACAGGCAGCGGAAGAGGAGTCAGAGAGGGGGGAGACGGGGCAGAGAGACAGAGAGGCAGACAGGATCAATATAAGAACAACGTCGTTTCGGGGCTTGTACATAATTTTGCATTTTTTTATAGGGATCGTGGAAGGGAAACAAAATGTCGGTTACGGCAAAAAACCATTAAAGGCAGGCAGCGAAAAGTAGGGAAAGAGATGTGGAAAAGGGCTTTGGAGGGGTTGCAGAGAGGTTAAGCGAGTTAAGAATGGACAGAGGCTGAGGCTGAGGCTGAGGCTGAACATCCTCAAGAATTGAGCAAAATTAAGAAGCGACGCGAATCTTCAGTTTTGAGTCTTTAAGTTATTTTGGGTTTTGTCTGTGCTGCTGTTGTTGTTGCTCTTGTTGTTGTTGTTGCTGTTGTTGTTGTTGTTGTTATTGTTCCTGTTGTTGTTGTTGTGATCTTGTTATTTGCGACGCTCTACGGTTGCCTTGGTAATTATTATATATATACGCATGGAGTATATAGAGTTGTGCTCTGGGTGTTCAGTCCACCATGATGAAGATCATTTCAGGTTCTCTCCCAGCACACACGCACACACACACACACACACACACACACACGCACACATAAACATGTTGTTGTTGCAAGTTACTCGACTCGCATGTCATGTCCGCGCGCTGAGGCTGTCAACAGCCCCGGGATAAAATGATCAACATTGATCGCATAATGATCAGGCAAGCAGCCACAACAAGAATCACAGCAGCCAGCGCAACATCATTTTTTTTAAATGCTGCTTACAGAGTGAGAGAGAGAGAGAGAGAGAGAGAGAGAGAGAGAGAGAGTAGATACAGTTGCTGCCGCCGTGTGGCACAGATTCAATCAAGCTCCGATCGAGCTGGACGAGATCATTGGGCTGTGCCCGAGACGCTGCTTGATTCTTTTGTTTACCTCGTTGTTGTCTGCGTAGATTGATGATTGAGTGCGTGGCTTGAAGCCTCAAACTGGAACTGAAACTGAAGCTGAAACTGAAGCTCAGATGGAGATGGAGATGGAGATGGAGAGGAAGACTGCGTCTTGGCCCGGCTAAGTAAGCTATTATGCGTGTTGGCGAGCTTGGCCCGAACGGCGTTGCTATGATTTTGATCGCCACTTTTGTAGGCCCCGCATAATTTACTTAATTATATTTAATTGAATTTTAAAGCTACTGGTTAAAGTCGAACCGAAGGCGGCCTCTTTCTTTTACAGCCTCAGTCTCAGTCTCAGCCTCAACTTATTTCTTAATTGCGCTGCTCGGTTGTTCAACTTTCCCAGGCAACAGCGGGAAGACACCACTTGACGTACGTGCCAAGCTGACAAATTTGCGCCTTTTGGGCTCTCCATTTGCAGGATAACAGAATGACACTCGAACCCTGTCGAATCTCTGAATCGAAAACTGAATCCGAGTCTGAATCGCAGTCTGAATCGGCATCTAAATCCGTGCTGTCGTTTATCATGGCAATAAACGAGCCCAAAAGTCAAACAACGCATTTCACAGCCCTTTTCCACATTTTCATGCAGACAGGGCGGCAATTTCCCAGGACGCGTGACATAAATCAAAGGCCACACACCACATCCTGCTAATACCAGCCAGCAGAAAAGCCGCAGCGGGGCCAAAGGATTTGTTCAGCAAATCCTTTGAGAATTGATTCGTGCACGCTAATAAGTCCAAACAGAAAACTAAATTATGTCTCGCAACATAACAAACTACAAATATATGCAGAGAGTGAGAGAGAAAGAGAGAGGGAGAGCGAGAGAGAGTGAGAGGGAGAGAATGTGACTGACAGAGGGAAAGGGAAGCTGCTTCTGCTCATTTCCGGAATCCCTTGTATGATTTTCTAAAGCAAATGACATAATCATAATGAGAATTGTGCCTCGGCCTCAGAAACAGACAGGGGCTGAGTTCGCTTTGAGTTTGTTATGAATTTCAATTTCCATTTCAACCACCTCGCAGTTGCGTCTAGGGGTGGCAATTAAAATGTTTGCCCAACTGAGAGTATGGCCAATTCAAAATGGCTGCCGCCATGAGCATTCCACAGTTAGCCCCCTTCCCCTCTTGTCTTTGCCCTCGTTCCCCACTGCAACTTGCAACTGTTGCAAGCTGTGCGGGCGCTGTGCCTCAATGAGACGATAAGTGGGCATGACGAAGCCCTCGAGTGTTGCATATAGGGGTGTAAGTCCCCTCCCCCCTCTCTCACTCTCTCTCTCTTTCTCTCTCACTCTCTTATTTTCCCTCCTTCCTCGCTTTGTCTCACTCTCGCTTATGCTGGGAAACAAACAAGTTTCTTTGCAGCGAATTTTAATCACTGTAAATTACAAATATTCAAATGAGTAAATAATTATACAAATCAAATACTTGACTACAATATTTATATATAGAATGTGAGTACATTTTATATAATATATATGCATATATTTTATTATATATTAATATATATTAATGAAAGATTATTCCCTTCAATTGTTACGCCAGGCGAAACAAGGCAACTCATTAAGAGCATCAAGGCTCGATCGTGTTCTCTATTAGTTTCTCAATGATTTCCCATTGAAATTGCTGACATTCGCTTTAGATATCAGTTAGCAAATTCCACATGAAGCGCATTGTTCTTAAATAAATAAATAAATTCTTAAATTTGAAATTTTAAATTTAAATTTAAATTAATCTTATTTTAAACTTAAATTTTAAACTCATTTTTGCACTTAAATTTAATTTGTAATTATTTTTAATTTAATTATCTTAAGAGTTTGATTTTTACTTGGTTCGACTGCTGTTAGTCGACGTTAAATAAATAAGTATATAAATAAATAAATAACTAAAGAGTAAGGAGTCTCAGCTGTAGAAAAACAGCAAATATAATTGTCAACTCAGTAAATGCAATTGAAAATATTCGCTTTCCACTACATAAATTATTATTCTCAGACTTTAAGCTTGATTTTCCTATGCACAAAATATATATTTGCTGGAAATTAAACAAGAATCAGCTGCGACTTTTTAAATAATAGAAAATGATCTAGAAAATAAAGAAAAATGTAACTAAACTTTGTAGTAAATGAAGTTATTAAATGATAATAGAAATTAGTTGGAATATTGCTCATATATAAATTAAGAAAGTAAAATCTGTAGAAATTCGTAAACTCTACGAGCTGAAGATACCCTATACGGTAAGTAGTTTACGCACTAAGAGTTCATTTAGATCTCTCAAATTTGTTCTTATTCTCTAAGTCAAAGTCTCGTTGTGGAATCAGAAAGTTGCAGAAGCTAATAATAATTGAGCTCCTTTTTGCTGTATTTGCGTTATCAATCGATTGTCTTGAAGTGATAACAAAGTATATAAAATGGCGATTAAGAATCTCAGCAATGATCTTCCCAGTCTTTGTTACCGAGTCTCTATATAAGAGCATTTCGGGTTATTTGAAGCTGCCGCACCCATTGGAATTTACCAAAGAGGCTGTTTACCCCCCGCCTAGTTGTTGTTCCTGTCGCTGTCGTTGTTGTTGTGGTTGTTGCTTTTGTTGTTGTTGTTGCCAACTGTTACCAACTTGGCGGCAAAACATTAACGTCCAATAAATTGTTGTCAAATGTCGCGCACCCCGTTGATTTTAATGTGGCTTAAATAGGATAATAAAACTAACCGCAGAGAAAAAAGAGTCAAGAAGGAAACACACACAGAGAGAGAGAGAGAGAGAGGGACAGAGAGAGAGGGCAGCATTTATTGTTGGTTTGTATATAAAATAGTGCGTTTTATATGCACAGGTTGCTTGGGTTCCGACAGCGGAAAACCAATAACTTTTCCACTGAATAGCAGAGCAGTCAAGCGTAGCGAATGGCGTGGGGAGGGGAGCAGCGATGAGTGAAGAGAGATAGAAAGAGAGGGAGAGGGGGAGGTATGGAGCAGAGCTAACAGGTGCTTATCGGAGTTGCATCGTGACATTTTATTGGCTGGCTGCGCCGTCCGTCCGGCAAATGATGCTTATCACTGACCCAATGGCCAACGGCAATAAACGCAGAGTGAGTGAACAGAGGGGCAGGGAGAGGGGCGCCGAGAGCGGGCAGCTGACGCAGTAAACTAATGGAAATGGTGGATGAGCCTATATGGAAATGAAGGTGCGCATAAAGAAGGTTTTATGACTGACATGGCTGACAGTTCGTAAAACCTGAAGACAGTGATCGCAACTGGGCAACTGCACTAATGCAGAGAGAGAGAGAGAGAGAGAGAGAGAGAGAGAGAGAGAGTGGGAGAGTGATGTTCCGATCAATTCATGGAAATTTACAATGCTATTTTAATTAATTTTTTGTTGAATTTCACAAGCGAAGCGCACGCGTCGCTGGCAGTCAAAACAACAGCAGAAACATGGGGAGAGAAAGGGGCCAAATTAATTTGGCCAATTTGTTGCCATACCCAAATCAGTTGCCCGCTGGGAGTTGATCAATTAGCCATGGGTGTTGGACTCGTTGTCGAGTCAGAGTGTCAGATTGCTCAGAGTGCTCAGAGTGCTCAGAGTGCTCAGAGTTGGCCACTTACAGCTTCACAAGGCGCCGCCTTCGCACAACTCATTCGCATTCACATTCGCATTCGCATTCGCATTCACACTGACACTCACATTCGCACACTCACACTTGCGAATACTCATTCACAGCTTTGGAGACCACCCAAATGGCAGAGCCCTCATTTGAGGGATGACTGTGGTTTGCCCACAAAAATGAGAAAAAAAGCGCAACAAAAATAATTAATTAAAGCTTTTTAATGATGCCGCGTCTTGGCCAACTGTCCGATGCGTTGGCCTAATGATTGCTTTTGGCACCTTTTCGGATGTTTGCCCAAAACTGGCATCGTTTCGTTTTCCCTCCTCCTTCCCTCGCATTTATTATGTCAATATTTTGACTCATGCAAATTGCTAAGCAGGCAACCGAAGCGCGCCTTTGAGTTGGGCTTATACTCATATTGTTTTGGGCCACTTTCAGCTCTTGCCATGGCCTAAAAGGGTTGACAGTTGCTGAGCTGCTTTCAATTTGATAAGCATGCCAAATATTTGTCTTCTTTCATGGCTCTCCATTGAGATGTGGGGTTGATTCTTAGGGGCAGCTTAGCAAGACGTATTGAGTGTTACCCGGCATTGCCCGCTACTTAAAACTGCACTTCTTCACTTGACAACAGTTGCTGTTTCAAGCTTTGACCAAGTTATTTGTATAACAGCTGAGGAAAATATAATTATGCAGATCTATAAACAATTTCGATTGCCAATAGATTAGTCTGACTTCTTAAAGAGGAAATACAATTTGTATAAATAGATATAAATATAATTATTATTATTATTTGTATATTTCGTTTATGCACATGTCGTAATAAATAAAATATTCATTCGCTAGAATCACTCATACCGCCTGAATATACTCACACTATTCACAATCGTTATTCATGTAAAAATAACTTTTTTCTTATATTTCTTTGGCATTTGATCGAATTTATGAATTTGAGTTCGTTCATAAGTTACAACAGCTGCAAAAACTAAAGCAATAAAGAATATATAACAAGAGGAAGAGGCAGCAACATTGCAAGCAATAAGAGCAAAAGGAAGAGCAGGAGGAGATGGAGAGGGAGATGGAGTTGGAGTTGGAGAAGCCACAAATGGGAGAAGCAAACAGCACGCGCACAAAGTTTTTATATGAAAGCAAATTAATTTTTGGACGCAAAAAAAAGAGAGAGAAAAAGAAAAGGAAAAACTACAATATGAGGAAATAGGCTGGACAATGGCAAGAGCAGAGGGGGAGAGGAGGAAGAGGGGGAGAAGGGGAAGAGCGGCAGCCTGATGGCCCAAAAGTCAACAGTAATAAAATCGCAGTCAGGACACGAGCTGACAATGGCGAGAGCAGCGCAGAGGCAGAGGCAGACGCATAGGGATAGGGAGAGGGAGAGGGGGAACAGAGAACAGGGAACAGGGAACAGGAGCTGCGCGTCGTTGACAACAAACTGAGGCAATAAAAGTGGAAATCAGGATAATGTCACAGCCGTTGCCATCGAGGCCAGCAAATTAAATAAATCCCCCGGGCGGCAGATGTGCAGGGCCAGGACAGGCAAGAAGAAGCAGAGCAGAAGAGCTAAAGAACAGAAGAACAGGAGGCAGAACCTCATCATTAGGCCATGCATTGTGGCCAGCGAAGCGAAGCGAGGCAAACAAACAAGCCAACAAATGACATTGTGAGCTATAAAATCAATTACATAATGAACAGACGGAGTTAGAGAGCGAGACAGACACACAGAGAGAGAGAGTCAGACAGAGAGAGAGAGAGACGGACTTCGCTTGAGCAGATTTAGCTCTAAGCAGTTTTAGTTGGCAAAACATTTGGCCAACATTCACGGTTAGCCACAGCACAATGCACAAATGCACAATGCCAACTCAGACAATGCGTTGTTTTGGCCCATTTTGACTTCTGTGCGGTTTGGCAAATGACAACAAAACGCATCCTGTTCGCAAAAAGTGCATACAATGCCGCTGGCCAGGGACAGGACAGGAGCTGCTGCAGGGGAAGCCACACAGCAGGACACGTGTTTTGGCCCAAAAGGCAGGCAACAAAGCGAACAAACTGCAAATTTCATTAAGCAAAAAATGGCATCAGTGACACTTGCCAGGAGTTGTCGATGAAGAAGAAGCAGAAGAAGCAGAAGAAGCAGAAGAAGCAGAAGAAGTCTTCCTGGAATCCCCTCCATTGCTCCGTGCTCTTACCACGCGTTTGGGCCAAAAAAACTGTTGCCAAATTGAGTTTTTCTACGCAAAGCATTCGGCAAGCCGTCGTCCTGTTTGGCCAAAAATTGTTGCGTGACTCAAATGTTTTCATCATTCTGGGCTAAAATAATAATTTGCCGTATAATATGCCAACAACAACAACAGCAACAGCAACACAAGGCAGCTATGAGTAATGCCCTGCCAAAGGATTCCCCCTATCCCCTCCCCTTCCCAAGAAAACTGAGGGCATGTGTCGCTTTTCGTTCGCCATGAAAAACTAAAATGTCAAGAAATTTGACAGCCAAATGATCGTTGGCCAATACGCTGAACATTTGCCTGTCTAATGGGCCAGATTCAGTCGAGTAAAGCCGCAGTAAAGCATAGAAAGTCGAAGCCAACCTCAGCTCCAACAACTCGCAAACAGAGACGTTTGCAGGCAACGAACACTAGATGGCGTTGGCGCCAACTTTGCCCGCTGCTTTGTTGCTTAAGTAACTTCTGTGCAGATTCGTCAATCGTTATGATATTTACAACTTAGCTTAAAAACATAATAAAATATCTGTATGCAAAAGTTGAGCAAACAATCAACAATAATTAAAATAGAGGTAGAGCAGTTAACTTCTGGCTTTTCGACCGGTAATACGCTTCTGGCTATAAGTTCTGGGCATAGGAACAAGCAAGTCTACTAACGTCTATCTATTGCTGAGCGTAAAGATTTGCATATTTATAGCTGGAGGGAAATACTTAAGTATATATATTTTGCATTTTATGATCTTTTCAACACAAACCAATCAAGTTTATGGCCCAGTTTATTAAAATACAAATCAAAAAGTGAAAAAGTGAATGAGCGAAAAAGCAAATATCGAAATGCCTGCGGGGTATGTTCCAGTCGTTCACTCTTCACATGCTATATATATGGCCCCCAATCAACCATTAACATGTTCACTAATTTTATGAGCCATATTATAAACGTTTTCAGATTTTCTTAAACATTTCTGTGGCTCTGCGTTTCATTTGATATTGGCATGAATTGCCTTTGTTTCTCTGCCAGAGTTTTGAGATCGACCAGGAGACGGAGCACAAGAGGAGGTCATAAAATATCTGGCTGGGAACGTGAAGATTATAAAATTTTATGCGCAATTGGAAACAGTTAACAGCAAATTCAACTGAATCTATATCTGTGTATATACAGACATGTATATATATCTGTATATATGTATATAGAGAAATGTAATCACAAGCTCATTTCAATACAAAAGCTTCAGAAAAGGAGGAGAAAAGGAACTTGTCAACAATATTTTACGAGCACTTTGAGATTCTGTTGCTCTTGTGGTTGCTTCTCTTTTCATTTTGGTCAAAATGTATGGAAAAAGAAAAGGCTGTAAAATCGAAAATCGTTAAATCGTTAACAACAACAGCAACAACAACAACAACAATAACGATAACAACAAATATGAGTATGAACGTTGATGATGACGACGGCACCAGCTGCGCCACATGCCGAAGTCGGAGGAGTCGCCACCAAATCGACGACAGCCATATTGAAAAGTCAATGGAGTTGGAGTTGGAGATGGAGATGGAGTTGGAGATGGAGCTGGGACTGGTAGGAACGGAGGCAAAATGGAGTTGCCCGAGGGCCACATGGAAAACCATAAACATAAATAATAATACAATATGTATTATATCGTCGAGTTGCTGGATCGATCCCCAAAAAAGTAAAGAAAAAAAAGAATAAGAAGAGAAAGAAGACGACAACGCATATATTTGTATATAAAACGAGACTCGCATTTAATTTATGATCTTTCCCCGCATTTTTGATTGTTCACATTACGAAAATA
Source organism: Drosophila macrospina (assembly GCA_035042075.1). Taxonomy (NCBI): domain Eukaryota; kingdom Metazoa; phylum Arthropoda; class Insecta; order Diptera; family Drosophilidae; genus Drosophila; species Drosophila macrospina. The sequence continues at coordinate 406,836 of JAWNLW010000526.1, read as the reverse complement.
CACATACTAGGCAAAAGTTGAATGTTCGTTGAATGATCGATTGATCGATTGAACGCTGGATCGACGGATCGCTGGATCGCCGGATCGATGATTGATTTGTTTGCCATTGAATTGTATAACAACGGCCAATTACATGGCCTCCATTCTGGCCATACTTTGCATTAATGTGCAGCCCGAAAACGGTAAACGTTAAAGGCAAACGGCAGCTGCAATTAACTTGGCCTCAACAACAAAAGCAGCAGCAGCAGCAGCAGCAGCAGCAACAGCAGCAGTTGGCATTGGGTTCGAGGATCGGGATCGAGATCGGGATCGAATCGGAATCGAGTTCGGTATCAAGATCGAGATCGCAGTTGTCTGCTTTTAATATGGCGTCTGGCCATATGCGCCACAGACAGTTCCTAATTTTGTTTATGCTATAGAGACGTTTAGGCCGCAGCTCTCGGCCCAGTCAACTGTTAAAGTAGCGATGCACGTACGTGAACAGACCATAAAAAGAGCTAAACAAAGTTTATGAATATGCAAGCGAGGCCGGGGCGTGGAGTTTCCAAATAGGCACAAACTCCACAGACTTCCCAGCTCCAGCAACAGCTCCAGCTACAGCTCCAACTCCAACTCCAACTCCAGCCCCTTCTTCGGTCTTGGCTTCAACGTGAACTCCAGAAATGGCAGCAGTTAATAATCCTCGTACAATGGGCTTAATAATTGCATTTTCCACTCATAAATTACACTTGCAATTCACAATTTGACAAGCAAATCTTAAGTAAGCTCAACTGCAGATTATGCTAAGAGAGAGAGAGAGAGAGAGAGAGGAAAGACTATTTTAGATGCTCTCTCTCTCTCTTTTCTAGAGATATTACTGTAAGAATTACACACAAGAATTATAAAAATTCAATTACAAATTGTGCTTTATTATAGTTATAAGCAACAATGTATAAACAGTCTTGAAAAGCATATTTAATTTAATTTAATTAACTTATTTAATTAATAATAATACATTTAAACTAATTAATTAATTAATTATATTTATTATATTTGCTACATTATTTAATTGTTAATTAACATTTATCTATTTATTTTATAAGATATTCATCACTTGTAGAACTTGAATAGAAATCTTTCAAATTTTACGCCTTTCTCTTTCAATTACAACTGATGTAATTATTTAATATAAAATAATATATATAATATGAAGTTATTATTAATAACTAAACAAACAAAGCTTAGGCACAACAATTATTTTACTAGACAAGCAAAACAGTGCTCAAAAAAAGTATTTTAACAGAGAGAGCTTAAGGTAGCACAAAGAGTTTTTTAGTTTCGCGATTCTCAACCAACTTTAATGTTTAATAAAATATATAAATACTTCAAATGTGTCGTATTAACTATGAGTTACTCTAAACTATATTGTCTTTAATGCTTTCGCATTTTGTGTCCACCGTGCAGCGCCTTGTGGCTGCTTCATCTGCCCCATCTCGAGTTTCCTTTGCGGCACTCCATTAGCCAAATGCAGAAGTCCCACTTCAGTTTGGCTGACTGCCCGATAAGTAGAGTGGAAGTGGAGCTCTTTTTTTGGCTCTTTGATAAATGCTATCTCGCTGGCTTTTTTGGCAAATGTGTGCGGCGAGGCGCCCCCATATCGCTTGCCACATCGAGCAGCTTGCAGCAAGCAGCGAGCGAGCAGCGAGCAGCGGGCAGAGAGAGGCGAGTTATGTTATAAATGATGTGCCGCATCCTGGCAAACCAAACAAATTACAACATGTTCAACCGTCATGCTGTGAGCACACACACACACACACACTCACACACACACGAGCGGAGGGAGAGAGACAATTGGAAAACACATTAAGGCAATCAAACAACCAAAAATTGAAATTGATAATGTGCTTGTGGTGGCGGGAAAGATTGGGAAAACTAAAACCGATGTTCTCTAATGCCAGAGGCCATAAATTTTCCAATGTTGCCAGTTGTCTTTGTTGTTGTTATTGCCATTGTTGTTGTTGTAACTGATGATGATGCTGCTGATGATGCTGCTGACGAGCACATGATACCCTAAAACCAATCGCCGTGTATATTTACGTACTTTGGGCTCATCAGCCAGTCAGAGAGCGAGAGATTACATGCAACGCGCCATCGATGCTGCCACAAGATGATGAAGCAGCAAAATTTCGAAAATGGACGTACAGCACGCAATCCCCCTCCCCAGCCTCCCTGACTCACCACTCCCTCTCTCTCTCTCTCTCGCTCTTCTTCCCCTTCTCCCTAGCTGCCTGTCTGTGTGCTGTGGAGGGCGTTGCAATATGCTGCTGTGCGTGTGTCTGTGCGTGTGTGTGTGTGCCTGCGGCAGCTGCAACCAAGTGCTAATAATCTCATAGTTCGACGCAAACAATCAATAGATACAAACTCATAGATACACAGATACATGGCGCTGCTCGCTTGGAAAATTGAAAAGCGTATTTGCCGCATTATCCATTTGTTATAATTCTCCTGCTGCTGCTGCTGTTGCTGCAACTTGTAATCGCCGCATTAATGTAATCGCTTGCCACACAAAGAGTCGTCCTCAATTTTTCAGCCCTTTCCCTTTCTCCTCTCATTCCCCCGTGCTAATCTTTCGCCTCAACTTGGCCCTGTCATTTGGCCCGCTTTGGGGCGTTGTTAACTTTTCGCTTTATCTTTTAATATGCACAAAATGGCGTGTCAAATGTTAACAATTTTTCAATCAATTCACGAAAACAAAACAAAACGTAAAACAAACGAAAATCAACAATAAAAAATACTTCATTTCTTTGCCTCGAGCGACTGTCAAAGTCTTAAGTTTTTGGTCAATCCATAAACTTTATAAACTCGAGGCTTGCGGCCCTAAATCACGTTCCTCCAATTAGCAAATGAAAACAGTCTCAACTGACACTTTGATCGTCATAGCGAGAGCTACTCAAGTTTGGCTGCAGACCAGAGTTGAGAGTTTACTGTAGTCTGCTCCCAAGCGCTTTCAGGTATCTCAAGTGTGGTCTCACTTCTATTACAGTTTTCTTGGGGAAATTAACAATTAATGGGAACAATTTCAGTGCAGATATGTGTGCAGTTCATCTTAGGCAGCTTTTACTGTAGAATACTACTTCTGAACAGGGTTATCAGTGTCTTATTCTAACTGGCAATGCTGGCAACAAAACCTGCATTTCCCCAATCTACTTCTGTTCATCTTAGTCAGCTTTTACTGTGGAATATATATCTATATCTCTTTCTCTTTAGACTCCACCAACTTCTACTTGCTTGCTCCTAATACTGTTCATCTGAGGCATCGTTTAGTTTACAGAATAACTGGGCTAAAACAACGCGACTAACTGGCAATTCTATAAGCCGCAGCTCGATTGTCTTTGAGCCAACTCCAGCTGCTGTTTCCCAACGATGCTCATATGAGTACTCGCACTCAGGGAGTGGGTACTCATGGGGTATTCATTGGCAATTAGTCGGCCCACTTACGCAGTCAAGCAGCTGTCGCACTTTCACCAGAGCATTACACACAACGAGCATTTCCGCACTTCCAAGAAGCCTCAGGCCCAGCACGAGTAACTAGCTCATTAATAGCAATAACAACAACAATTGGCATTCCACACACACACCACACACACACAGAACAGAGCAGTTAACAATGACAAATCCAAACCACAAGCCACTTATGTATCGTTGTCAGTTGTTACATGGATATGGATCTGGATTTGAGGCTGGATCTGGACCTAAACCTGGTTGTGGTTGAAGATGTGAGTGTTGCCATTTGATGACGAAGGGCCATCATGGCAACCCGACTGTTCGACAGCTCGACAGTTCGACAACTCGACAACCCCTCAGCTCAGCTTAGTCGAGGGAACTCAACCCCTCGTTAGCACAGCGTGTAAATCAGCCGAGTAGTTCTCACATATTTCCCACACGCACGCAATTTTCCGACCACACATTCCCGGCTAAGAGCAAACGTTACGCCCCCCTCAGCACATAGCACTCATGCCACTTGCCAGTTGCCACTTGCCACTTGCCAGTTGCCAGTTGCCACAGATGCTGTAGCGAATGCTGAGCGCCATTTTGTGTTGAGTGGATTTACGAGGATGTCGATGAGTATGAGGATATGGATATGTATATGGATGTGGATGTGGATGTGGATGTGGTTATGGATGCGACTGTGGATGAGCATGTGAATGAGCATGATGTTGTGGCAACATTTGTGGTTAAGCACCGGCAACACGGCCATTGACAGGCCACACATTCGCATGATAAATGCCTTTTAATAATAAAAAAATAAATGTTATTATGAAACATTTGCGAGCGGAATTCACAGCACGTTGCTCCACCCTCCGTTGCCTAAATCTACAGACAGATAAATCAGTATATATCGATAACAATTGATCGATAATCCCTCTCGAAATGCTGCCATAATAAAAAGGTTTCATTAAATAAATGAATAATTAAAGTATTGCTTTAAATTTATTAATGAAGTTTAAAATTAATTAATTATATTGAATTACTGATATTAAAATATATATTAAAATAATAATATTCTCTTTGATTTCACTATATAACAAGACCCAGCTAACTTAACAAGGCATTTACAAGCACATTTTCAATGTCTGGCAACTCTCTGTAGTCAATTATCAATAAAATTGAATGATTTTAAGTAGCTCAAGTTGACTAATTGCTCAAAATGCAACATAAACAATTTGAATTTTGAACAAGACGATGTCAAGCTGAACACTGCTAATGTCTGGCAACTCTGGCAGTCTAATATTGATAGAATCTACATAAGTTAAGCTGGAGTAGCTCCAGATTTGTGCGATTTCCTTTGCAACTAAATTTGAAAGTATAAATAACTATATTTAAATAAATAAATAAATTCAAATAAATAAATAAAATACATTCTTAACTTGCAACTGCCATATCTTAGTCATAGCTGAATCGATTTCAAGGCGTATAATCTCTCTGATTGTGCCTTGATATCTAGATTGATTCTGCAACAACAAAATTTGAGTTTGTTGGTTGAACTTCTTGATTGGCTTTTAGCCGAAAAGTTCCTTTTTTGGTCGTTCAGCAAATTGCTCCATTTCATTTGATTTCTTTTTGCAAGTTCTGTCCGAAATATTTGCGCAAATATCTTTATTGCCAGGCATTTTCAGTTAAGAAAGAGGGCTAACAACAACGGGCCGAGCAAAAAGCACAAAACACATTCAATAAACGACGAAGCTCTTTAGGCCGTTCGGCCATGCTGAATTCCAGGCATCATTAAGCAAAGCAACACTCGGATACATAAGGGTCTGCCCTGCTTACCACTTACCCCTTACCCCTTACCCCTTACCCCTTACCCCTTCCCCGTTACCCCTTGCCACTGCCCGTACGCTTCCCGCTTCCTCTCGCTTAGATCGAGAGAAGGCAATTGAGATCCAACTGGTCGCTGTTGCAGCGAACTGGTCAAATTGCGACTGTGGTAACTGGTAACGGGTGACGGGTAACGGAGCAGGGGGGAACTGGGATGGGCTGAGGTTCGAGGGTAGCAGCATGTCGTGGCTGCAGCTTTCTACCTGCCACGCATTTATTAAACACGATCACGGCCAGAGCCACAACACGTTTTGGCTACAACTTCACTTGATTGGAGCTGCAGACTGGGGACTCGGATTGGATCTGTGACTGGGGACTGCACTTAGGCGTTTACCTGGACCTCCAGACTGGGGACTGGAGAGTCTAGAGTGGGGCAGGCAACGCGTGCAGCAAGCAAACGCGAAAACGTTAATTAAGATTATGAAGTCATAAGAGTTGCATGTGTGCATGTGCATGTGTGTGTGTCTCTGTGTGTGTGTGTGTGTGTGTGCGAGTGTGTTGGATCCTTAGCCGAGTGCTGCAACCTTGGACCGGTTTTAGTTTTTTGTTGCTGCTGGCCAACCAAGCTGCACGATCTTCACGCGAGTTGATTTTTAAGTCAACAACTTGATTTTCCAGCAATAACAAGATTAAATTATTTAATTTTTTGCCTCATTTGGGAGCCCCATGGAGCAGCGAGAACTGCGAGCTGCAAGCTGAGTGCTGGGCACTGGGAACTGAGGAACTGGGAACTTGCAACTGAGAGCTGGCCTAGGCCGCTCTTTGATTTGCTAAAACGAGCGCCGTCCTCGGCCACGTTGACTTCCTAATGGCGTATTATAATTACGTGCCTGTTTGCCTCGAATGGAGAGGGGTAGGGGAATGGAGACGGGAATGGGAATCGGGAATCGGGAATCGAGAATGGGAATCGGCATGGGGCATGTGGCATAAACAAGCAGCTGAGCGCGCTGAGCAGGAGAGCTGCAGTTGGGGGGGAGCTTCAGTCGCTTCAGTCGCTTCTGTCGCAGCTTAAGTGGCTTTTAATGCTAATGTATCGATGATGTGGGGCCTTTTTGCATTTATGGCTCAAACGGCCCTTTCGGCCATGTTAATGAAGTGCAGGCCTAAGAGCCTTTGCCAATGCTGATGCGTATCAGATACTGAGTCCCCTTTTATGAGCACAAAAGCAATTTAATTATGATAAAGTTGTAAAAATGCGCACACACACCCCTCCCACCTTTCTCCACCCCCCCTTCACATTGATATTTGCCTGCTTGGAATTAGCCAAAATTACAGTCAAATAAGCTGGCTAATAAATTCATAATTTGGCAGACACGCAAGCCGCTTATTAATTAGCCTGACTCAGGCCAAGCAAATGGTTGCCAGGCATTGCTCAGCTCCCTCTCGCTCTCTCTCCCTCTCGTTCTCTCTCTCCCTCTCTCTCTCTCTCTCTGGCAGAAACCGCTGCAAATGGCCGCCCGCTAAACGTTGCCATGCGCTTCCGTTACGCGCGTTTCGGCCATGTTCGTTACCAGCAATGGTTGGCTTTAATTACCACAAGCGGAAAGGCAATGAAGCAATGCGACAGCTAACAACAGCTAACAATCATTAATGAGTCTCACCTCTCCCCTTCCATCTAATGAAATTATAACTAGCCGCCAGTTGAGGCTCCCACCACTGCGTTAACCCGTTCATCCCCCGTCTGCACGCTTCACTACACTCTTAACTTGGCCAATGAATTATGCAGCGCCAAGCGAATATTAATTGCAGTTGTCTCTCTGCCACATTGCGTGCTCATGGATGCCCGACGGGCCAAGTTTGTTGTATCATTCAATTTTGTTGCCTTTTCCTGGGAAAACCAATACCTGACACTCCACCCTCCCACCTACATATACCCGCTCTGTGTGTGTGTGTGCGTGTGTGTGTGGGAGGCATGTCGGGTTGGGCGTAAGCGTTTTCCGCCTTCGTCGCAGTCTCAAAGTTTAAATTTTCAACTTAACCTTTGAGCTTTTCCGTTTGCCATGTGCTCTGCGCCACACCCACTTTCCACTTCCCACTTGCCACCTCCCACCTCCCTCTTGCCACTAACCACTCCCACCTGCCACCCACTGTCTTTTCTCCGCTGCCCGGGGCAGCTTTTCCACTGCCGCCGCTCAACGTTGTGCCTTTTTGCAAGCTCTATTTGATTTTCATTTTCTAATTGAATGGAAAATTTACCAGCTGCTGAAATGATGGCGTGTCTCTGTGGGGGGAAACTCCTTGCAGGGAGTGAATGATGGAGAGAGAGAGGGGAGGAGGGGGATAGCCAAGGAGGTGTCCAGTTTGTGATGGCCGGCGCAAATTTGAAATCGATATTACGGCCTTCGTTTGCAACAGACAGACGACAGAGGAACAGACAGACAGACGGACAGACAGCAACATTACTACAATAACAGAACTCACGCTCAATTCACAAATAATAATTTATGAAACTACGCTTAGTTATAGCTTATCTAAGCATATTTTCTCTAATTTCCAGTTGCAATATTTTCCTCCTTTCGTTGATATTATTATTATTGTGCTTCAGTTTGCGGCATTGGCTGGGAAATCGCTTAAGTTTTCACTTAGTTATGGCAGCTGCAGGTTTTAAGAGTGTGTTTTCTTCATTTAAAAGAACTTAGAACTTATTACTTGCTTATTAAATCTATAAATCAAGTTAAGATCAGCGAGGTTATTCACATGGAAATCGCTTCAGCTTAAGCAAGCCTTAGAATGTTTAAGAAGAATGTTCTATTTATTATTTGCTTATTAAATCTATATATCAAATAGATCAAGAACGTTATCTACAAATCGCTTCAGTTTCGACAAACTTATAATAGTTTTGGAAAGAATGTTTCTTTATAATAAGAGAATGAATTGAAATTTATTACCTGCTGAATAAATTTATTTATCAAATCAACTGTATAATAATTTAATGCATGGAAGTTGCTTAATTTTGACTAAGTTATGATAGTTGCAACTTTTGGGAAGAATGTTTGTTTATAATAATAAAGAGAAGTGAAATTTATTACTTGTTGATTAGATCTATATATCAAATCAATATTTTAATAATTTAATGCATGGAAATTGCTTTAGTTTTGACTAAGTTAGGATAGCTGTAAGTTTACTAAATGTTTCTTTAATCTGCTGATAAAGTAAATAAAGCTGTATCTAAAGATGCAAAAACTCTATAGACATTTCAAATAAACTTAACATATATTAGTTATAATAAATCTCGCTGATCGTGCAAAGCCTTCATGGCAATCGAAAGTCTTTAAGTTGTTATAGAAAATATATGTTTGCCTACGAATGGCAGATAGAACTGTTGAGTATTTTACAATTAACTTGGCTAACTGCAGCAAAATAAAGTTGTAGTGTGTTTTCTATAAGCTGACTGAGTTAACTCGAAATCGGACAACTATAACATATAGCTAACAAGGAGAAAGAGGAAGATATATATATATATATCTATTAAGAGCTCAAATGCTGCCTCGAGTGCCTCGAAAGACTTGACTTCATAATCGAGTAGCCGTGTCTATCTACACAAGTAGGGTAGAATTACTATAAGCAGTCGATCCCCTTTAATATAGATACACAGACCTACACGTCTATGAATAATTAGTTGAGTTCCCTCGCTGTTAAACTGTACTTCCCCCTAGAATCATTGACATACAGAGAGTAAACAGTTTCATGCGTTCATAGCGAGACAAACACCCGCTATATATGCATGTGTATATGTGCGTGTGTGTGTGTGGGAGTGTGTATGGGTATGTGCATGTGTGTGTGTGTGTGTGTGTGGTATAATCATAATTATAAAAAAACATATATTTAAGCTAATAACTGAATTAATTAAAATCTCATTTTTCGAGCTGCCGCTCAAAAGGAAGTGGAAATGACAGTGGAAATGGAAATGGAAATGAGAATGGAAATGAAAATGAAAATGAAAATGTAGAAAGAGGAGGCACAAAAGTTGTTGCAAAGGCGACGAATGAAATGTTTTGTGTTTTGGGCCAGGCTAATTAATTTTAGCCCTGGCCATGGTTAGTAGGTAAGGCCATAATTAAAAGTACGAAAGCAACACAAACACAACATTTACGACACTTGATTAGGGTCAACACACGGCGCGGTGGCCGAGAGAGGGAGAGAGAGAGCGAGAGAGGGAGGGAGAGACAGAGAGAGAGAGCGAGAGAGAGAGGGAGAGAGAAATAGAGAGCAAGCAATAGGCAAACAACAGCTGCTATCTCAGTCGCACACAGACACAGTTAGTCGTTAAGCAGTTTGCCAGTTGCTCAGTTGCTCAGTTGCTCATTTCTCCAGTTCCTCCGCACTCCATTTCTTCCTCATTTGCCCAGTTGCCGCAGCCTAATTAATTCAATCTGTGCACTTACACGCTTATCAAAATACCGCCGCCAGCGTATGCCCAAACTCCAGTCTAGACCCCAAGCCGAATCCCCAGTGCCGTACTCTGAGCCCAGCTACCACGGCTAGTAGCCAATCCATGCTGAGAGCTGGGCAGGAAGAGATGTTGTTTTGTCATGATTTTTAATTAACTTGAATTCAACCCACAGTGGACAGTCCCCTCCTCCCCTCCACCCTGCTGCCTTTCGCCCGCTTCCTGTGGCCTGCTCCTGCGCCTGCTGCCCCCGCCTCACATGGGGGCTCTCCTGGTTGCTGTGCATAATTTGATTACGGCTTATCGTCAACGCCGGATCTTGTTTAGCTCGTTACGTGCAAACCGTGACATTTTCACGCAATTGTTGTGTTTGTGGTGTGTGGGGGGGGTCTGTCCCAAGTTTATTTACACACGCTGGCGTCAGATAATAAATTGCCCAGCCCTGGGACACACCCACGCACTTTTGGCCATGGCCAAAATGAACAACAAACACAGCGCAAGGATAATAAAACGATTTCCGCAACGTGCCATAAAATCCCTCGAGCAATTCAATTCAATCTAGCCACCCAACCCCCCTGTACTCCTCTTGTGCCCCTGCGTATTACCTAAGCCAGTCTGGGCGTAGCAGCTTTTTGTGTGCGCCACAGTCGAAGCTGATACTGTGTGCTGCGTCAATTTGTAGTAAAAACACGCGCGTTTTTATTATTCCATCAGATGAGGAGGGCGAAGGAGCGCCAGGGGTGTGCTGGAGGGATGGTGTATAGAGGAGAGAGAGGAGAGCGAGAAGAGTGCAGTGCACAGGGGTTGAACAGAGCAGACACTCCCTTGTGTGCCATCAGCAAATTAGAAACGTTTAGAGCGAGGTCTTAAGGGTTGACCAGGATTGAGGTGGAGGATGAGCTTGAGCCAGAGGATGAAGATGAGGATGAGCATGGGAATGGGGATGAGAGCGAGGATAGCGATGAGGCAATGTGATGATGACGACAATGGCGCTGCCTGTTAGACTGGGGCGCTTGTTTTATCTCTCTCTCTTCCTAACTCTCTCTCTCTCTCGCTCTCTCTCTCTCTCTATCACCCGCTGTCTCACTTGCTCTCTTGTTGGCCATATTGGCTGTGAAAAGGACACGCATAAAGCGTAAAAAGCGAAAAGCGCTTTATTGAATTAAATTTTAATTGAAGGACATGAGCGTGAATATATTTAAGCTGCGGTTAAGTTGGCCAAGAGGGGGAAGAGGACAGCAAGGGAGCAACGATGGGAAGAGGACAGCAGCGATTAAGTCAATCAATGTGGAGCATGCGCTGCCCAAGTGGCAAACGCAGCAATCAAGTGCAGTTAGAGCTCTGCTTCTTGTTGTTATTGTTGTTGTTGTTGTTGTTGCTGTTGTTATTGCTCATGTAGTTGTTGCTGTTGTTGTTGCTGCTGCAGCTGTAACAACTGTATAGCGACCATATAGGGCAGCAGTTATGAGCAACAACGACGATCGTTGTTCATTATGAATGATTATGATGAACAGACAACAAGACAGAGAGAGGCAGAGAGCGAGAGAGAGAGAGGGAGACAGCAATTGACTGTCTCGCAGTGCGGTTTTAGCCACGTTGATTAGCTGTCACTATTGACAGCCGCCGATTGACAACAATTATTTTATTGTCAGCGGCAAAAACAAAACCAAAGCAAGAGCAACTATGGACGGCAATTGCAATTGTTGTCGACATGCCAACAACTTGTTGGGGCAAGCAGCATTTTTGCCAGACGGCCATGTTGGGCGAGCGTTTTACAAGTGGCAACATATTTGAGCCAACAGTCAACAGCCAAACAGTCAACTGTTGGCCGCTTCCCTGGGCCACCCAAAGCGCCAATTGTCACAACAATTGCGCCGCCTCAGAAGGCAAAGAGCGAATGAACTGAAACAGAAATCAAATCAATAGACAAGTCAAAGATCTTTTGGCACAATCCGCTTAAAGAGAGACAGAGAGATTGTCTAAATATTTACAGCATAACAATGCCAACTGTTGGCCAGGCCAAAAGGCGGTCACATCAAACATCTATGAGTTACAGCTAGAGATACAGCTAGAGATACAGATACAGCTACACACGTCTTGCACTCGTATTTTGTCAACTCACAAATTGCCTGACATTGGCTCATCCTTTTGTTATCCTGTGAGCCTTGTTTATGGCCTGCACATCTGAGCTGCCGCCTTCGTCCTGCCTCTCTCCCCTCTCCCTTTTCCATTCTCCCTTCTCTATTCACTGTTTGGCCACCCGCACGCAGCAGCGTGAGAACAACTCGTTCCCAGAATTTTATAGACTCAACGCAACGCAACTCAAGTCAACTCTTCTCATCTCATCTCTTCTCATCTCTTGGCATCGCAAGTTGGCATGTCTCTGGCGCTTGGCTTGGAACGTGATCTTCAATAAGTGCTGCGGATTGAGTTTAGGTTACAAACCCGAGATTGAGATTGAGCGCATTTATGGCGCATGGCGTCCAGCTGGAAACTTTGGAAAGCCTCCGCACTTTAAATGGACTTGTGCGGCATTTATGATTTTAGCGGCCATAAATGGTTAACTGCGTGATCTGTGAGCGGCATTCTATAATGTGTAACCCTATCAACATGAATAGAGAGGGGGCAGCAGGCAGCGGGCAGCGGCAGAGGTAGCGGGAGCGAGAGTGCGTCAATTTCACTTAAGCAATTTCCTTGCTGCGGCATCCGTTGAGCATCTCGTGTCAGAAGGCAATCAAAATTATTGCACTTAGCCCCAAAAAGTACTTAACAAAAGGCCCCATTCGCCCAGCACCCCCTCCCCATCCCTCTCCCCACTCCATTTCCTCTATTACCTCCAATTTAGCATGTCAGCCACAACAGCGACGCCCCCTAAAGCCAAGTTAGTAAGGCCAAAAGCAACAACAACTAGAAGTCAAGTCAAGTCAGCTTGGTATACCCTTTAAATGCTTCTCTATACTTGATATACAACAAACAATACCCTCTATCAATATTATAACAGGAATTATAGGATATCCAGCGATTGTACTCACTTATCCCACAAGTTGAGCATACCCTAATTGTTGCAAAGAGTGCTGTTAGTTGTTAAGTCGAATCTAAGCAACTAAGATACCCTTTTGCCTAAGCTTCTCTTCTGCACTCAATTGCTCAACTTATAGTACAGCAAGCGTATACCCTATAAATTAAAGTTAAAGTGTATCTAATGACATTACTAAGTATCTCAGAAGTTGAGCCTACTCAGTGTGTAGCATATAAATTAAATAAAAATATATAGATTGAATAAACAATAAATGTATACGACTTTGAAATACCGCTTACTTCGTATTCTTACCATTTTTTTCAATTAATAGGGTATCTGTAGGACTTATTATCTTATACATACCCAGTTTTTAGCTTTAAGAAGATTATTTTAATTATATAATTAGTACAAATAAGCGCTGTAATTATTATAATCAAGTGTAATCGACTTTGAAATACCCTTACTACTTATTTTTACTATTACTGAGAATAAAAGGATATCAATTGAGGGCTCTAAGTGTCTCAGAAGTTGAGCATGCCTAGTTTGTAGCGGAGTATATGAATTAAATAAGTATAATCGAGTATAATTGACTTTGATATACCCTTACTTGCCTTTCTTTTCATGCAATACCCTACAAGTATTTAGGCTCTGATGTTCTGCTGTTTGTTTTATTACTATTCTCACAAGTTGAGCACACTCTGTTCTGCAGCAAGAAGACGGGTATATAAATTAAAACCTTAGCTGAAAAGCTGAAAACCAAAAGCCAAACAACACCCAAGAAAGTCACGCGCTGGCGATTCGACGAAAACGTGAAGTTGCAGTTGAGACTGAAGCTGAAGACTGCGACTGAGACTGAGACTGAGACTGAGACTCCAGTAGAGAGTGAAGTGGAGACTCAGGCTGAGATTGCATGACAGGAGGCTGGGCAGAAGGCGCAGGACATGCCCCTATAATAATAACACGGCACTTGTGTACTCGCATTATGGCCAAAAAGCAAAGGCTGCTGATGGGATGATGATGATTATAATGCAGGCAACCAGGCAACCAGGCAAACAGGCAACACGGCAAGCAGCCAATAAACTGGCCAGCAAACCTAATAAAGCAACAAATTTTCATTTCTTAATAACAGCTCAGCTCATGTTGTTGTTACTGTTGTTATTGTTACTGTTGCTGTTGTGTACGGAATTTAAACTTATTAACCTTATGAAAAATGAAAAATCAACAAGTGCCTCGCCTGGGCCGCAATTAGTTTGATTGGATTATGTTGCTGAAATAGCACAAAATTGCCGAATAGTTGATTGAACTTTGACCCGCCGCTAAGTGCTTAAGTGCAAGTTAATAAAGCCAACCATTTTCCATCTTCCAGCTGGCAAACCTCTTAATATATATCAAATAATTAGCTTTTGTTATCAACTATTAATAGATCCATTTAAGTGGTGTGTCTCTCTCTCTCTCTCTCTCTCTCTGTGTAAAAGTTTTATTCAGTTTTTTTATTTTCCAGTCACGAAACTCAAATGTTGTCAACAAAAGTGTTTTTTGGCTAATTAGCTTATTTGAAATTCAAATCAATTGATGCCTATTAATTGCTTGCATACTTGATTTATGTTTATAAATATAATTTATACATATTTAACATATTTAACTAAGAATTTACTTAAGGAGAAATCAACTTAGTTAAGTCAAGCATTGAGCGCGCTTTACAGGGTGTTGTAGTCTCGTCCCACTATAATGTTTACCATTTATTTATAGCTAATTGTGCAGACAACGAATGTACATTTCCAAATACTAAATGAAATGTTTATAAATGCAATAAAATGTACATTTAAAAATTTTCGAAAAAATGTATATTGCCTAAATGAACAAAATAAAAATGGCAAATCAATTTAGAAAGGAAACAATAGTCAAAACGACTTTGTTTATCGAAATCGGTTGAGTTTTACCAAAGTTAGGCGAATTAGAAAGTTAAGAAAATTTCGAAAAAATGCAAAAAATGGAAAATTTTCGAAAAAATTTAAATTGCCTAAATAAAGAAAATGATGATGCCAAATCAATTTAGGAAGCAAACAATAATCAACACTACTTTCTTTATCGAAATCGATTGAGTTTTACCAAAGTTGTGCGAATTCAAAAATTTCGAAAAAATGTCAAGGGGTAGGTATGCAAAAAATTGAAAATTTTCGAAAATTTTTAAATTGCCTAAATAATCAAAATGATGATGCAAAATCAATTTAGAAACGAAACAATAAACAAAACTACTTCGTTTATCAAAATCGGTTGAGTTTTACCGAAGTTGGGCGAATTCAAAAATTTCGAAAAAATGTCAAGGGGTATGTATGCAAAAAATTGAAAATTTTTAAATTGTCTAAATAAACAAAATGATGATGCAAAATCAATTTAGAAACGAAACAATAATCAAAACTACTTCGTTTATCGAAATCGGTTGAGTTTTACCATAGTTGTGCGAATTCAAAAATTTCGAAAATATGTCAAGGGGTATGTATGCAAAAAATGGAAAATTTTCAAAAATGTTTAAATTGCCTAAATAAATAAAATTAAGACGCCAAATCAATTTATGTACATAATAGACTTGCGCTAAGACAGCCAAGCTATGCTCTTTATTCATTATCGAAGCAATACAGAAATATGAGTATGAAGATGAATATGGGCATGAATATGGGTATGAATAAGAGTATGAATATGTATTGTTTAGACCCACGCATCCATTTGAATGGAGTTGCCTGCTGGCCTAATGAATGTACGGCTAAATAATTCCACGAAATGCTGAGCAGGCAGCTGGAATCTCAGACAGCATCCTTGGCAATCTGTGGCAAAAGTAAGTTATTTCCTGGCGCTCCCCTATCCCTAACCCTCTGCCCTGCCTCTGTCCTCCCTCCCTCCTTCCCCCTGCCCCTCAGCGTCAATGCGCCATTTGCAAAACGCTGGCGGTCAAGAAGGCGAACGTGAATGGGCGGGAACGTGAACGACTCGAGTCTCTGAATATGAATACTGAGCATTGAATGTGAATGTGAATGTGAATGTGAATGCGAATGCGAGTGTGCGTGTGTGTGTGTGTGAGTGTTGCCCACTCGTTGGCCATTTTAGAAATGCATGTTGCCCAGACAAACGGCAGACGAGACCGTAGTTGCAACTACAAGACCCAGACCAAGTCCAAGACCAAGTCCAAGTCGCAGTCCAAGTCGCAGTTTAAGTCGAAGTCCAAGTCTGGCGAAGCGTTGCCTTAAATGGCCAACTCTTTGGCCAGCTCTTTGGCCAACTAAGTAAGTTATAAATAATAACTGGCATGTTGTAAATCAAAATTATCAGTTTGCGTTTTGCCCTGCGTAGCAATTGTTCAACTTGTTCGAATTGTTCTCTTGCCATGTTCTTGTTCTTGTTCTTGTTCCTCTTATTGTTGTTGTTGTTGTTGCGTCTGCGTCTGTGTCTTGGCCAAAATGGTAGACCTGGCCGCTTGGCTGGCTGGTCAGCGGATTCAAATTATAGCTATGTCTGTGTCTGCTCAGGCTGATTGCACATCCAGATGCGACTATAATTATGAGCGGAACGAGGAGGGGGCAAGCGGGCGAAGAGGGCGACGAGGGGCTGGACAAGCGTTTAAGTTGAGGCTGATGCGTTTCTTATTGCACTTTAAGCTGCTTGAATTGATTTGGCCAAGAGTGCTCATATATTTTGTTATGGTTGTTGTTGTTGTTGTTGGTAACAATTCTCACACTGAGCTCATGAGCTCATGACATGACTCAAATGCTGTCTCGTTATTCGTTATTCGTTATTCGTTTAAGTATTCGCTTATTCGCTTATTCGTTGCTGTTGTTGCCATGTTTCGCATGCAATTGAGCCATGTTCGATTAATCTCTTTGATTTATGCTCACGTGCGCCGCCGCAACAACAACAACAGCAACAAATGTCGCCTGTCTGCGCCTGGGAGCTGCCCAGCCCCCACACCCCCTCTCTATCGCTCACTCTCTGGCCATAGACTGAGCCCATGTGTTATGCGACTTTAATTGGCGTTTATTGTGTGAGAGACGAGACGCCTGGCTGTGCAGAGCGAGGCCATCGAGACATTTCGACCTGAAGCTGCAGTTGGAGCAGCAGTTGGAGCTGCAGTTGGAGCTGGAGCTGCGACTGGGATCGCCTCGAATCCGAAACGAAATGGAACGGATCGGCTGGGTTAACTTGTCTTGGCCGGGCCCCTTTTGGCTGATTCAACAGCTATAAGAACCGACAAAACTAATAGTAAATACTAGCTGTGTAAATTGATATGCTTCGAGATACCCTGCACTCTTAAGTAAAGACACAACTATGGCTGTTTTCTCTCTCTCTTATCTCTTCTGTCATCTCTCTTCTAGAACTCAACTGAAGTAAACAATATAAGCATTTACTATGCTTATTTATATATCATTTATTTAACCAACTTAAAGTTCTATGAGTTAGCCTCAACTTGCCGCACAGCATACCCTGTTCAACTATTAAACAATGGGCACAGCAAGTTAACAAAACTAATAACAACATTGAGTTTGCAGTTGGTGCTGAAGCTGGAGCTGGAGTTTGCAGTTTGGAGCTGGCGGCGACTTTGCCTGGGTGAGCATATGAAATTTCAACACCGCCAGCGACTCCTTGGCTTGGAACTAGCCTCAGTCCTCGCTCCACACACGCTCCTCTCACCTCCCTCTGCGTTAGAGTCACCCTCATCGTCATCGACTTGTACAAATGTTGTGCCATTCGAACTCGCTTCTTCGGCCGGGTTTTTGTTATGGAATTATGAAGCCATAAATATGAAATTCAGCACATTTATTAGCGTTGTCAAATGTCGTGCCCCAAGTTGTTGTGGTTGTTAGTATTCGACTTGCTGTTGTTGTTGTTGTTGTTACCATTAGTGTTTGCTTTTTTTTTCTGTTTCAGCCATGTTGTTGTTGTTGTTGTACCGCTCTGGCTAATGGCCCCAACGAGGCAACTAACCAACCAACCAACCAACCAACCAACCAACCAACCAACCAACTGAGCCTGAGGTTAGTTCTTCCACTTCCCAACCAGAAGAGTCTCAGTTTAGGTTTGTTTTTTGGGCAATCGTAATACAACTTGCTTCATGGAGTCATAGTTAAGCGTGTTTTCAGCTTGTATCTACAGCAGTTCATTGTTTTTCTTGTTTCTCCCCTCTCTCTCTCTGTCTCTCTCTCTCACACACACACTCTCTCTTCTGTTGACATCAAATTTATTGTGTGTAATTTGTGGGCTGTGAAAATAAATTGAAGTCGCTTGATATTTAGGCAAACGGGAAGCCATTCTCCCCCCAAAAGATACATTACGAATGCTGCAATTACTACCTGTAAAAATATAGGAAAAACTCTTTGAATCTTTGTTGAAATATACACAGTAAAGTTATGAGAAACTTGTTGGGTTAAGTTAAGAAATAATTTGTTAATAAATATGATAAAATAAATATAAATATACCAAATGATAAATAGAGAATATTGCTTTTTAATTTTAAAGGAGAAAAGAAAGAATTGTATATTAGTTTAGTGTATATTTTCAAAGAAGAAATTGCAGTTGATATTCTAAATGTAGCAAAGAAAGTAAAGAAAGATATTTTAGAATTAAAAGTAATGAAGAATGGCTTAAAATTTAAGTTTTGCCTCTAAAAGCAGAAAA
Source organism: Drosophila macrospina (assembly GCA_035042075.1). NCBI lineage: Eukaryota > Metazoa > Arthropoda > Insecta > Diptera > Drosophilidae > Drosophila > Drosophila macrospina. The sequence continues at coordinate 388,408 of JAWNLW010000526.1, read as the reverse complement.
GAAAGAATAGAGTTATAATTTAAACATTCCTCTCTTTATAAAACAAAAATAAGAATAAAATGAGAATTTACTCTTCATTTTTATAGATTAAAATGAATAATATAATTATGTTTTAAACGAGTTTCTAATACAGAAAAGCAAGCAGAGAAAAATAATTAATTTTATTATTTACAGAAGAAGATGAAGAATATAATTGAATTCATTTTCTAAGCTAAAACTCTCATTCATTTTGATGGCGAATTAAAGAACTAGCTAAAATTCAAATTTTATTTCTAAATCTCTGCTTTTTCCTCTCTTCAAACTGCAAACGAGTTAGAGAAACAATAGACAGTCTTCAAATGCAGTAAATTAACATATTTATTTGGTTTCCATTAGTTGAAACTCATTCGATTGGAGAAGAAAACAGAAATATTTCTCATAGAAAAGATGTTTGTATGAGTTGCTTTCACTTTATTGTCCATCCACTGCATTTGAGGGGGGAATCAATTGAAATGACAACTCCTACGCCAATCGGGCTGCATCTGCTTATTAACAAATGAATTTGTAATAAATTAGCCCACTCGTAATGCAATAATTAACTAAATAAATACACATATTTATATATATATATATACATATACTGATATGTGTGCAGTTAGTTATTGTAATGTCAGCTGCCCGCATTCCATGCCCAATTCCGCAACTCCCTCCATAATTAGACTCGTCCCGTCCGCGATTGACCACAAACTGCGACTGGACTAGGCAAACTCTGTGACAGTGGGAAAAAGAGCAGAAAATATAGAGATATATAAGCAGAAATGCCATAAAGAAATTTGTAATTCAATATTTCAATTATTAAAATTAAATACAATAAATAATATAAATATAAATATTATAAATACAATAAATAATTTAAATAATTCAAGAAATTAGTTTATATTTTATTACTTAAATCAATAAAAATGCTTAACAACTTTTAAAAGCTTGCAGTTAATTGCTGAGTCAAAAAGAAACACAATAGGGTATCAAATAGTCTATCAGTGAAGCAGTTAAAATTGTAAATACAATAAATCGCTAAAACAAACATAAACAAAGTGCATTAAATACACTATTTATATGTTTAAATATAAATTTCGAATTTAAATTGAATCAACTCAGCGTGAGTTTGACGCTTTGTCCCACTGTGCGCTGCACTGTGAAGCGAGCATTTCTTTATGGCCAATTAAAGCAAAATGTCGTCGACGTTGGACATAAATTGAAAATGATAAAAACAATATTGAAACTAATATTTGTTAATGAACGCAGAGAGACCCGCACAATCGAGGGAGCTGGCTGCTGAGAATTGAGAATTGAGAACTGAGAACTGCAGAGACGCAGCTATACTTGAGAAGGGGATACGGAAGATGAGGACTCAGAGTCCAAGTGGAAGTCGCAGTGGCAGTGGAGGACTGAGTCCCAGTTGGCGATTGATTGAAATCAAAGTGTAAATTGAGCTGAGCTTGGCGCATTGCAATTACCACGGACGCGCTGCCAATGTCCGTTGCCAATCAGCGTGAACAACAACAACAACAACAAGAAGAAGAAGAAGAAGAAGAGAACAGCAACAACAACAACGATGCAGACTACAACAAAATGGCTGCAGTTAATTGTCGCCTGAGCTGATGGAGCTGATTCATGTTGTTGCATGTTCATAACTCTGACGGGACAACTGCCACCGATTGTGGCAAGCGTTGGCAATGCTGCGTTGCGGTTCATTAAGTTAATTAAACACGCCGCAATTGGAGCTGCGATCATCATTAAAACTGAAACTAAATTGAGCCAAGCAATGAGTTTGGCCAATAAAGTTGTAGCCCATTAGCGATCTATCTATCTGGCCAAGCAACGGGCGAGCAGCCATCAGTTATTGCCAACAAATAAACCATCAGCAACAGCAACAACCACAGCAACAATGGCCGAGGCTAATTAACGCAATTGTGCGAAATGCACACACGTAACAAAATCAGCTTAAACCAACTTTGCTGTCCCCCTGCTATCCCCCGCTCTTGTTACACTTTGCAAACCGCATCATTAAAGCCAATTACAATCGAGCAATGCATTTGATTTGATCCTCTTTCCCCTTTCCCCCTTCCCCTTTTCCCACCTACCCATTCCGCTCGGCACCTGACGTTGGCGTTAATTAATTGCAAAGCCATGGAGTTAGCCTGGCTTATTGCTGCCAACTGCAGTCGCCATGGAATTTTGCGTGCTCAACACTTTTGATGGACAATGCGAATAATTGCGATGTTGTTGTTGATGTTGCCAACTGTTTGTTAGTGAAACAAAGGCATTTCTAAGCCCGATCCGCGGCTCACAGCCAGTTAACATTGCTTTAAGCCATGGCGGAAATCGTCTGTTAACGGAATTCCATTGCAACTCGCAATTTGAAAGTCTGTATTCCATTATATGACGCCTTATTTCGCAGCAACACACTGACAACTGTGCTGGGGTAGAAGTGAGCTTTTGCAAAAGCTCTGCCTTTCATATGGATGAATAGCGCAGAGCTTTCAACATACTGCAAGTGAGAGCAAGCGCAACAGCTGATCAAGCGCCTGCTTAGTGCATATCTAGTCTATGTATGTGTGTGTGTGTGTGTGTGTGAGCTGCAGGCTTTGACTTCCCCTCAATTGCCAGTTGAAAGCTCACAGCTATAGCCTATATATGTAATTTATATATATATATGTAAAGCTTCTCATAATTGCAGTTAGTCTCAGCTCATTACTGTGTTATAGCCAATTATTTGTGGAAGTTCATTCAAATTGCCTCAATAAATTGAAGGAAAATTGATGGAAAATTGATGGAAAATTGGAAATGATAGGCTTAGCTTTTAATTAGCTTGGCACATTAACATGCTGCAGCAGTAAATACCCTGCAAATGAGTGTAATTAAACAGTTGGCCAAGTAAATACTGATTGCCTTGGCAAATAGTTACTAATTAGGGAAAGAGCTGGGAATCGATTCAATTGCTTCGATCGCGTGTTCAAGGAAAATCCTTGAAAAATCCTCCGTACTCTCTGCTCTCTGTCTCAGCTCTCTGGTCTCAGCTCTCTAGAGCTCATTAGGCCAAAGCCAAATTGCCAAAGCTCTACAAATTGACGGCAATTACCAGATATCCGGCCAAAACGTTGAGAACAGCTGTGTGTGTGTGTGTGTGTGTGAGAGAGCGAGAGAGAAACAATAAAACTTTGGCCAATAATCGTAATTACAATTCAGACACAAAAGTTACACGAATCCCAGGGAATAATCATTTTCAATTTCTTTGGAAACCTTTCCTAATAATTTCCATTAAAGGCAAACACAAGTGTGCGAGTGTGTGCGAGTGTGCGAGTGTGCGAGTGTGTGTGTGTGTGTGTGTGTGTGCGAGTGTGCGAGTGTTTGAGCCATATATCATCATTATGAGGCCAAAAAACATTCCAATGCGCGTTGGCCTGATGACTTTGCACATGTGATGCAGCAACAGCAGCAGCAGCAGCAGTTAACACGACAACAGGGCCAACACCATGGCTATGGCATGTTACCAAGGCCCAGAGTCGAGACTCGAGATTAGTTACAAACGAATCAACCTCAATATGTCGACAACTTTGTACAAACGGGGGCTGTGGCTGCCATTTTACACGCAGCCAGCGCTAATGACCAGTAACAGCAACAACAGCAACAACAACAGCAACAACAACAACAACGAAATCCCACGAAAAGGGCCAAGTCAAGTTGCTGTTGCTGTTGGCCACGCAAAAGGTGGCAATTAAAATCGAATGAGCGCCGAAGCTTCCATGTTGAGCACTAATGGGTGCCTCGCTTCGACTCCGACTCCGACAGCGACTCCGACTCCAACTCCAACTATGACTCCGATTCCCAGTCGAACTGCGCTGCCGCTGCGCCGCTCTACGTTTTGAGTTGGAAAATGTGTAGAATTGTTTTAATGGCCGACAATATGGCCGACAAGACTAATGCACTGCGATTAGCAGCGCCAACTGGCCAACTGAGCAACTGGACAGCTGGGCCAAGTCGGCAAACGAAGCAACTTCGTCAGAAATCGAGCATAAAATTTTTTAATTAAAAATATTCTCCACACTCCACACTTGACGCTCCCTCTGCCCCCTCTTCTGCCACTCTTCTGCCCCTCTTCTGCCCCCTCTCTGTCCCTCTCTAGCACCCCGCTTTCAACCCGTTTGTACTACGCATAAATCAAGTGCCGACTGCAATTTCTTTAGAATATCAAAGACAATTACACTTGAAATCACAGGCTGAAATTTGAGACTTGAAACGCTTAAAGCCGCTGCAGAGTTTGTTTGATCTGTGGAGCGGAAGTCATGATTAGTTGGCCCATTAAAACTTGCACCAAAAACACACACACACACACACACACACAAGCAGTAGGCCCTTTGCCAGTTGTGTGAGTAGAAAGCAACTCAGTCTCTAACTCTCCAACTGATGTTTTCATTTTGCCATAAAATGGCGACTTGTCTTGGCAAATGCAAATGTTGCACGCTGCAAGCACAACAGCAATAGCAATAGCAACAGCAACAACAACAACAGCAGCAATTGTTGCATGCAACAGGCCTCGTGTCCATGTGTCAACAGTCAACAATATGATCAAGACGCGACGATAATAGAGAGAACGCTGCCACAGACAGCAACAGCAGCACTTACAACAACAACAACAACAACCACAACAACAACCACAACAACAGCAGCAACAACAACAACCACAACAACGAGTAGCTTTAACCATGTTGTTACCCAGTTGACTCCCGACTGGGCCTCAATTCATGGCCTCATCTTGAGCTGTTTTGCTGCCACAGATCCGTGACTGTTGTTGCCACTACACGCATCTACTTGCCACTTGCCACTTGCCACACTGCGCGCTGCGTGCTAGCAAAAACCCTGGCTGCCAGCACTTGCCACAATTTGAGGTAACTTAAACTGCAATTAGGTTCGATCTTTGTGTTGTTTTGGCAGTTTGATTACTGATTCATTTCATAAGCAAACAGTCTTGAATATAATTGAAAATTTGCTTAAATACAATGAATATATGTGAATATTCATGACTCTCTTTTGAGGCAACCCTGTAAGTGTCTTTAATTCGAAATGCTTGCAACAAATGTGGCAGCAAATGTGAAAACTTTTCTACACTTTCTAACTTTTCAATTATAATTAAACTATTTAAAATATTTTCTTAAGTATTATTTTATATTTATGAATGTTTTTCTGTTCATGTAAATTAATTTACTTAATTTTATTACTTAAATTTATTTATTTACTTAATAATTTTAAACTGTTAATTGCATCTGTTCACAAAATCGATTGAAAAACTTCTCCCGAGAAGCAACTGACAAATCAACACTTAATAGTTCATTTCAGCCATAAGCGATTATTTCGAATACTTCGAATACTTTGAGTACTTCGAATACATTGAGTGTTTCGAATACTTTAAGTATTTTATATAATTTAAAAATACTTTTGCTCGATATAAACGCTTCAAGTTGCATCATTGCGCGTTGTTTGGGGCAGCCATTGAGCTGTCATTAAGCGAATGAATATGCATGAGTGCATGCATACATATTCATGAGTTATATTCATCGCATATTCTTGCTGTATTTCTCTTCTTTCTTTCATTTCTTTTTTATTTTTTTAATCGCATTTTGTGTCTTAATTAATGTTCCAATCACAAAAGAGCCTTAAAAACCAATCCCAAAGCAAAACTAACTGCGCCCATTATCAAAACTCCATTTTGGGGGCTGTTCTGGTCACCAGCTGCTGCTCACATGTGCAAGTCTGTATGTGTGTGTGTGTCTGTGTGTGTGTGTGTGTGTTTATATAGGCATACAGCGCTGGGCTCTTGTTCAAGTCTGAGACAACGCCATGAAACTCGTTTCGTTGCACAGCGCTAAATTAGTTGCTGCATTCTCCTACTCCTCCAACTCCAGACTCATCAGTTCCCCCTCCTCCTACTCCAACTCTTCTTCTTCTTCTTCTCATTCTTCTGCTCGTTTTCAATACATTTTTCGTTCTTAATTTCGATGGAGGCAATTTTATTGCCTCACAAACTCGCAGGTAGCGTGCGATTCGAAATCCCATCGATGTCCAAGTTCAACTCGTACCTAAAGCTGAAGCTGAAGCTGTAGCTGGAGCTGATGCTGATGCTGAAGCTGATGCTGGAGCTGCAGTTGTAGCTGGAGCAGCTGAAGACGTCGCCATCGTGGGCCGGACACAGTTAATTTGGTCATCTTCCATGATGTTTTGATAATGCTGCCTCAGCAGCAACAGCGGCATTGCCTCCGCTTCTTGTGTCGCTTTGCAGTTGTTGTCTTCGCTTTTATACCCTACACTTAAAGCACACAAAGGGGTATTTTAGTACGCAATAGCAAAACATTGGCTTAACTTACTAAACACTACCAAAAAGTGCACTTAAAAGTAGAAAATATTGCAAGAAATTATCTTTTTTAAAACTCTCAATTTAGCGTAAAGATTCTCTGTAAATCTAATATAGAAATATTTGCACTTATTTTATGTTTGCAGCAACAAAAAGTTAAGCCGGAAAATTGTTAAAATTTCCTATAAATTATATATTCTTTTTTACATAGATGCCAAAGATGTGAGAATCAATTCTTGATGCGGAAACTTTATTAAACAGAATTATACTAATTTAGTTGAGAACAAGCAACAAGTTAATGACTCTGTAAATTAACGTATAAATTAACGTTTCAATTGCATTAATAAACACTCTTTGATATATAAATTCAGATATATCAAAATACAATCAATAGTTTGCTAGAAATTCTGTTTGGAAACTCAATTATATTGCAACTTTATTAATCAGAATTCCAAGCAAATCTAAGTAGAACAAGAACAGCATTTAGTGTGAATTTAGACAATGTATACCCTGTATATTAGCACTATCTGAAAGACTATTAGTTTGCCAGATATTTATTAAATATATAATAATATATAATAATTTATATATTATAGCAACAACACTCAGCTTCATTGCTTAGAGCCAAAGAGAAGTTTGACTTAAGTTCTATAGCGTAACTGCTAGTCGAGCTATTTGTAGTTGTTGTTGGCCCTTTCTGGCTGAAGACAACAACAACAACAACAACAAGGAGCACGAAATTCTCGTCGCTTCGAATAATTACATAAATCAGCGATTTTTAAAGCGTTTCGAGTTTCAAGTTTTCAAACTGTCAAACAGCCACAAACACACAAATATATGTACAAATATGTGCATATATGTACATATATGTACATGCATGTGTGCTCACAATGTTATAACGAAATGTCTCTGTGGTTTAACGAGTCGTTTGCGTGTTGCAGGTTGTCGGCTTTTTAACGCTGCTTGTTCCGGATTATGCGTCCCAATTGGGACTGGAATAGGGATTGGGATTGGGATTGAGACTGAGTTTGGGGCTGAGATCGTAAAACGGGGAACAGTATTAACACCTACAGAGACGCCGCGATTCCCACACAGCTCAGCGCTGCTCCAACTTTTCAGTTTCACAGTAAAAATCGCACCTAAATAAAAAGAAAAGCAAAGGCAACAGGCAACAGGCAACAGGCAACATGCAAATGGCAAATGGCAAATTGCCTTCAATCTGTCAGCGTGGCCAAGAAGATAATTTATGTGGGCAAGAGTTGATTGATATTTTTGGCAAATTGCCGCCGCTCCATTTGATTTACAACGCCAGCCAGTTGCCGCATGCCCCATGCCGCATGCCACAAATTGACCAGTTGCAAGATGGCCCAGTTGAGCTTCGACATGGCCAATGCACAAAAGCCAACAGTTGCGGTGACTTTTTGATGCGCTTGCAAAAACCAACAAGTTGCAAATTTGTAATTGCAATACGCATATGATTATCCTCTCCCCACTCCCCCCTCCTACCCTTACCAGACTCCTCTGTTGCAACTGTAAATGGCGTGTCCAAGTTATCATTGGCAACCAATAAGAAGATGCTGTTGGAGCCAAGGGTTGAGCTGGCTCTGCGGTCTGATTCGTTTGACTTCTTGCCACAAGCATAAGCACACGTGCAAGCGCCTGAGGTTGCATGCCACTTTCAGTTGATTTCCCCAGTTAATTGACATTCAAATTGCCACTCAATAACGTGGCAAACTGGCTAAAAGAACGGAGCGACATGGCTCGGCACAGTTGCTCGGCTAAGTGCAACTGGCCAGCTGTAAACCCAATTGGCAATTACGTTTATAGTGTGGCACTCGAAGATCTACATTTAAAAGTGAATCATGCGCTGAATAATGTAAATCATTCATAAATCAACTGCTCGAGTGTGCGAGTCACTCAAAGTAACTCAAAGTACCTTGAGCAGTTGAGTTCGATTCAAATGAAAACATATTACGAACAAATGAGTGTATATGAATGAATAAATGAATACATTTAAATGAGAATATGAATGTGAATTGAGAGTGCTAAAGAAGGCAACTTCTGTGAACAGTTAAAGTTATTTTTAACTTCAAAGTTGCCTTGTGCGAATGATGATGAATAAGTATGAATGTATATTCGAATATATTTGACAGAGTATATGAATATAAATTGATATTTATATGAATGAGAATTATACAGATAATGCAGCTATAGTTCAGTGATAGCTTTGCATAGTTTGATGAATCTCTAACTCAGTCAGCACTCTCAGCTGATCTCGGAACTTGCAGCTTGACCTCAGATAGAAGATGCTTATCATTTAGTCTAAAGAGCTTTCTCCCCAGATACCCTATTATCAATATAATATGATACTTCTATTAAGCTTAAGAAGAAGTAAACAGTATCTGAAAATAACAACAGAAACAGTCAACAACTTAGATACATTTCTAGGCATCCTTTGCAGAGTGAATACCAACTTAAGTAAAAGACTTTTGTTCTACATTTTCTGATATTATTTAGTTGTATTTGTGTATTTTCCATGTGTGCACAAATGTCAAAAGTTCATTATTATTTTTAGCTTGTTTCTGCTTTATGAATTTACCTTCAATTTTGAGAATCGTTTTTTTTGTTTTCTTATATTTTTTTTGTGATTTTTCCGAAAGTTTTCTTTATTTTTTGCTTTGTTTTGTTGTTTGCTCACAATCATATGTTTAATATTCATTCATCATTAAATAGGTTGTATATATGGTAAGGTATTATTATTATTAATATTATTATTATTATTTTTATTGTTATTATTGTTATTAGTTAAATATGCTTTAAAAATAAATGTATTTCTGTTTATGTATCACCAAAAACAACACACATGCAATTAGTTATTGTTTTCACATTTCCTACGGCGCGTAAGATTGATTTCTGAATTTCTTGGGCATTGAAACGAGGCGAAAGCGCTTGGAAAACAAAACAAATCTGAATAAACGTGCCAGATGAACTATATATATATATATATATATATATATATATATATATATATATATATATATATATATATATATATATATATATATATGTGTGTGTGTGTGTGTGTGTGTGTTAGTTGATCTACATATAGATCCAAGAGCTGTTGCAGTTGTGCCTTATAATTCTGGGTAAACTGTCGCCTATAACAGGAGAATACTCGGGATTCATATGCCTCCACAGTTCCCCTTCGCTCAGTATGTACAACTCTCCCTCTCTCTCTCTCGCTCTCTCTTACATTGTCTCTCTGCTTCTCTTGCTTTGTATCTTCTGCTATTTACAACCAACTACGACTAAACGACACATTCATAAATATCAGTTAAATGGCATAACATGCAATATATATATATATATGTGATTTTTGGGTAATTGTGGTAATGTTAATTGGCAAATGGCTCAAACTGTTTAAGCCAATTCTGCAACAGAAATGTTTGTTGGTGTAGTTGTTGGTGTTGTTGTTGTTGTTATTGTAGGTAGTTCGATTGATCGGTTGAGGTTCTCTGTCTCTGTCTCTATCTATGTCTCTGTCTCTGTCTCTGCTTTTCTATTTTCTGTGTGGTTTTCACTGATTGAACTTGCTGTCGATTTTAATTGCATTTTCATTGCGTTTCCATTCATGTTATTGTTATTGTTATTATTGTGCTGCACTGCAAATCATTTATAATTTATTATGTAAATATTCGTATTGTTTTTTTTTTCTTTTTTCTTTTTGTTTTTTGTTTTGTTTTCTTCCTTTGCTTTGTTCTGTGATTAACAAGACTCGACATATATATAGATAAATATATATATAAATGTTTATATATATTTATTGTGAATTGAATTGTGAATTTTGGATTGTGTGTGTGTGTGTGTATAATTTATTTAATATTTATTTCTGTTGTTGTATATCGTATTTACAGCTAAAATTGTTGTTGCGCAGTTGTTAAATATGCCACATTCATAATTCGATTTCTAAGCTAAGCTGTAAAATTGCCTTAATTGTCCGATTGTTTAATTTCAATTAATTATAGTATGCATTTTTATTTGAATTCATTATTAATTATTAGACTTGTGTGCTTTCTTTCTGCTCTAATACTGTAACTCGCTCTCTCTCTCTCTCGCTCGCACTCTCTCTCTCTGTCTCTCTATTGTTGTTGCTTTGTTTGCTGATTAAAAATGACATTGCTGTTGTTGTTGTTGTTGTTGAACACTCAGTTAATAATTTAATAGTTTATATAATTTGGAATTTCATTTACAAAACGTTGCCTCCTCGCACCTCCTCATCATTTTGAGTATGTATGGTTTTTTTTTTGTTTGTTTGTCGTTTGTTTATATTAGATATTAGTTAGTATATAGCATTAGTTGTAGTTATAGTTTAAGTAATAGTTTAAGTTTAAGTTTAAGTTGTAGTTGTTGTTGTTGTTGTAATTGTAGTTCTTGTTGTCATATAAATACAGTTAATGCTTGCATACATATACAAATCGCGTTTACTATAAGTACAAATACATGTTAAAACTTAAAATGAGCGTGAGTTCTATCAAATAAAGTACAATGTCATGTAATTTATAAAGTATATTTAGTGTTATAGTATAGTATAGTATTGTTTATAGTTTAAGTTATAGCTACAGTTAAAGTAAATTACCATTTAATTAATCCACAAAAATAATCATATATAATAATCATAATATTAACAAAGCAAACGCAGCTTTGTGCACAAAATACTGTTCAAAATGTTGCAATTTACAGACGTTGCACGTTCTCAATTCTTGTCAGCTGCTTGCCTCTCCTTGTTGCAGTTGCGCTAATGCGTTAATGCGTTAGCTGAGCTACTTAGCTGCTGCTACTAACGAAAGCAAGAACGATTATCTCTTGGCAAAGTACACACATTTCATTTTCTTTTCAATTCACATTCCATTTTCTATTTGATTTCCTTGTGGTTTGTTCGCTGCTTTAGACATTCTCTTTCTCTTCTTCTTTCTTTCTTTCCTTCTCTCTATCTCTCGCTCTTTATATGTATATATATATCTATATAGGTGTATATATTCCATATGGTGTGTATAAATATATATAATGCATAATAATACAAACTACAGCTACCTTCTTCTTCTTCTACTCTCTCTCTCTCTCCCTCTCTATCTGCATCTCCTCTTCCTTCTTATATACAAAATTCTACTCTCTAATTGCAACTTGACACTTTCTCTACCAAAATTGTGCTGCTGTTGCGGCTGTGACTGGCGGCATAGTCGTTGTTGTACTTCCAGTTGTTGTTGCTGTTGCTGTTGCTGTTGGTGTTGCTGTTGGTGTTGCTGTTGTTGTTTGCATTGTGGTTGCTGTTGTTGCCACCGCTGCTCCTGCTGTTGGACTTAGCTGCGACACTGAAGGATATCAGGAGTGCTTGTCAGTCAGCTCTGTCCAGCGCGACTCGAAGAACTTGCGCATGCCATGTCCAGCCTTGCCCACCGGCGAATCATCCTCGTTGAACATCTCACAGTTGTCAAAGATCTGCCGCACATCCACACAAAAGTCCTCGCGACACTTGTAACTGTAAAGGATTCGGTTCATTAGCTACAACTCTATGCTCTCCACTCTATTGCTATCACTCACCTCAGATCCTGCAGCTTCTTCTTGATTGTGGACAGATCCATGGGTGTTTTGATGATCTTGCGATATGTGGGAAACTGCTTTGTGTTCACTGGCAACAGAAATGGCCAAGAGTCCTCATGAAGCTAACAAATGATTAGATATTTACATATTCTTCATTTCATTCATATTCCTTGTCTCCTGCTTACCTCCATCTCGCCCAGCAGCGTCTTGCAGACGGCCAGCTCCTTGATCAGCTTCTTTGTGGCATGCTTCTCCTTCTTCTCCTGCTTCAGCTTCTCCTTGGCCTCCTGTATGGCATGTATATTGATCGGAGGCGGTGACATTTGCGTGCCACCCGGCGGCGTGGGCGTACAAGTGCGTGGCGAGGGCATGGCCATCAGTTGTGGCTGCTGCTGTGGCGGCGATTGGCATGCAACATTGAGCAGCGCCGTTGGCGAAGCTTGCAACATCACCGGCGTCGTTACATTCGGCGTCGGTGGCTGCAACGGCGCTGGCAGCGCAGGCGGCGGTGGCGTTGGCGTCGGCACAGGTGTCGGCGTTGGCGTTCGCGTCGGTGTCACAGCACGCGGCGACATTGCCACAAACTGCATCGCTTGGGGCGCTGGCACAACACCAAAGTTACTCGGTGGCACATAGCCGCCAGTGGCAAAGGAGGCAGTCTCCTCCAGCTGCACACCACCATTATTAGCGCCCAGGTGCGCCTGAAAGCGACTCGTGTCTATCGAGTTGTTGTGATGCTCATCGTACGTTGCCGAGGCAATCGAATGCGCCGGACTGCAAATGGGAAAGGGAAATGGTTTGAAATGGAAGTTCGAGCCATGAAGTTCGATTCTAATGAAGATCGAGCGATAAAGTTCGATTCTAAGGAAGTTCGAACCACAATGTTAGATTCAATGCAAGTTCGAATCGTAATGTTTGATTCGTAGGAAGTTTCAAGGCACAAAGTTCGATTCGAAGGAGGTTCAAACCATAAAGTTCGATTCAAATGTAGCCACTTCCTGGTCAGAATGTAACTCACCTCAGCGGCGCTGGAAGCGATGTCATGGACTCATCATGCGACGAGTTAAGCGATTGCTGTGAGCTATGCAACAATAGTTGCTGTTGCAGTTGTTGTTGCTGCTGCTGGTGCTGAAGCTGTTGTTGTTGCGGCTGCTGTTGTTGCTGCTGTTGCAGATGTGGATCGATGGGGCACAACTGTTCCATGCTGCCAGCGGATGCCAGCAGCTGTTGCTTCTCATTGCCACGTCGCTTGGCCGCGGTGCTTGCATCTCGATCTCGTCTCGATTTGCTGCTGCTGCTGCCACCGCTGCTGGCGGCGCTGCGTTTCTTGGGAGGCGGGGCACGGGTGATGCAGCCATGGCAATACCACTTGCCACGTGGCACCTTCAACAAAGGCGGTATGTAGCAATCGGCGTGATAGGCTCGGGGGCACAAATCACAGTAGATCATTTTGCCAACGGGCGAGGGACGATGGCCGCCACAGACGATGCACTTCCTCTCGTTGGTGGCCTTGTTGACGCACTCATAACAGTACCTGGGGGAAGAGAATACCCATTAATTTCCATAGTTAGCAGGCAAAGGGGGCGTTGAACGCGGCACAGTGCGTGGGCGTGGACGTGGCATGGTCATGGGCGTAAGGACAAAGACAAAAACAAAGAAGGAAAACAAACGCAAAACGACGCGACAAATGTATGATAGATGAAGAGAGAGACAGTGAGAGAGAGAGAGAGAGAGGAGTTTGAGGATGGAAAACGGTTTAACTTCTACTTACCAGTCGCCATCAGGTATGTTGTCCATTTTGGGTTTGAAGCAATAGGTGTGATAACCCTTATCGCAGCCATCGCACAGCAAGAGTTTATCCTCGTTCTCGCCCGATGTACAAAACTGGCAATTCTGCAAGGAATTTGAATATTTGCAAGAGTTTGTAGTAGTGCCTGAACGTCGTCCCTGTTGTTGTTTCTGTTGTCTTCGACGTTTCCCGTTCGTGTTCGTGTTTGAGTTCGAGTTGCTGTCACTGTCCGTGTCGTAATCTGTGCTCGAGTTCGATACGCAACCGTTTTGTTGCAACGCTTTCAAATTGATTTTAATTGTCATTGGCGGCAATTCTTTGACATTTTCGATTGGCTTTTGCTTCGCTTTTTTCGGTGTTGTTGATTTGCTGCTTGGTTGCTTTTTGTCCTTCTTCTTTGCTTGCTGTGCTTGTTGCTGTTGCTGTTGTAGTTCTTGTTGTTGCTGTTTCTTCTTTGGTGTTGCTTGCTTTTTGGCGCTGCTTTTCTTTTTGTTGTTGGACTTGTTCTTTGAACGCGTTGCATACTTTTGTGCGCAAATGTTTTAATGATTCAAGTTGAAGTTGCAGTTCGGAGTTGCGTTCGAGTTCGAAGTTGCGTACGTGTGTGTTCGTGTTCAAGGTTGCGTTCGTTTAAGCAGGCAAACGGGTAAACGGATAACGGTAGCGGGTATGGCAACAAAAGCATTCAATTGTGAAAACAAATGACAGTGTTTATGCATGTATTTGATGTATGTATATGTATGTGTGTGTATGTGTATGTGTGTGTGGGTGTGTGTGTGTGAGTATGAAAGCGTTAAATTCGTTTTGTTTTTGATTTTGAACAAGAGAACACCATTGGAACACCACAAACAACAAACAAGTCAAACATTCAGCGAAAGTGTTAAGAAAGAAAAAGAACAAACAATAAAAACATCGAATTAATTTCAAGGCAGTCAATAATTTTGTTCAATTAAGGACATTTTGCTGGGATGCATAAAGAAATGTTGAAAGGAATTCATCATCTACTAAGCATAAAATAGAACATGCAACTAAAACAACAAGTGACTCTCTAACAAAAATTAACTCAAAATTAAGCAATAATTTTTAACAAAATAATACTCTGGGAACGAGAATTAATTAAATAAAAATGCTTCTATTTCTAGTTTCTATTGATTAAGCGAACAAATTTGCAATTCTATTCAATACAACTAATCTCACTTTATAATACATCTATGAAAACTGAAAAATCTACCATAAATAGATGAGAGAACATGACTGGAAGTACTTCCAATAGACAGTCTTTCCAACTGTAATATAGCTAACCATTTAGCAATTTATCTATTGAATTATCTACCTGTCTATCTATGCATCTGCATATATATCTCTCTAATTAACTCTCTATTTGTCTCTCTATACATTTCTCTAGGTAACTCTCTATTTATCTACCAATATATCTCTAAACATTTATCTAGCAATAGATTACTTCGTATATAACTTCATCAGATTGCCATCAATCTATTTATTGTTACATTTATCTATCTGCCTCTTCCTTCATCTACGTGTTTATTTATTTATCTATCTTCAATTAACTTAACTATCTTCCTATCGAACCATCTACATATCTCTCTACCTATCCAACAGTCAATCTATTATTTATCTCTTAATTATCTATACATCTAACTACCCAATTCTTTACCTACGCATCTATTTATCTATTCATATAGCTATTTATCTAACTATCTATCTCTTTAGCTATCAAAGTATCTCCTTAGCTATCGATTCATTCAACACTCTCTATGATTCAAACATGTTCATTGAATGTTCATTAGTAATGAGTAAAAAGTAAAAGTGATGAGAATGGTTAATGCATGAGTGTGTGTGTGTATGAGTGTGAGTGCGAGTGTGAGTGTGTGTGTGTGTGAGTATGTGTATGCGGGTGTGTGTTAAATAGGGGAAAACTACGTTTCAAGTGATTATTGAGAATGAAAGCCAACAAACTAAATGGGAAGGGGAAATGATTGTTTGACTGAATGAATGAATGAATGAATGAATATATTGATCATTTCAATGCACCAATGTCAGGGGGGTGGGGAGGGGTAAAAGGGGGTGCCAAGCTAAGAGATAAGCCAAAAGAAACGGAGAAAGAAAGAGGAAAACCTAAAGCGTCAACTTACCGCCTTCATGATGCTCTTGTCCCATGCCACACAAGACTCCAGCACGTAGAGGGCCATGGCCAGCTGTGCGGTGGTGTGGGAGCGTGCCACAGCGTCTCGCCACTGCACCAGACCCTTGGGTATGTTCTCCACCTTCTCGTCCTTGTCGCTATCGCAATTGCTGGCCGGCGAGGCGGCACCGGAGCACGGCTCAAGTGCGGCAGCCCCGATACCTGAACCGTCGCACGATGCGGAGGCGACACTGGTGCTTGGGGCAGCCGCAGCGGCAGCCGCTGCCAAGGCCATGGTGCGTTCATTGAAGGCGGAGGCATTGAGATTGTTGTTGTTGCCAGGTTGTTGGCCCGTCTGTTGGGCCATCAGCTGTTGCTGCTGCTGCTGCTGCTGTTGTTGCTGCTGCTGCTGCTGCATCTGCAACAGATAGGCGGCAGCCGAGGCAGAGTTCTGGGTCTGCGTCGAGGTGTGTTGATTCTGGGCAATCACCGCCAGGTGTGCATCGCCAGTCTGCGAGCCGAGTGGTGGCTTCAGATACCTTCGCTCTATGTTCGCCTCCAGATCAATGATGCGTTCCCGTATCATGGGAATGATGCTGACAAACTCCGATTCCGTGAGATCCTCCAGCTCCGTCAGATTCAATTCATTCTCGCTGCGCGTGGGCAACTGCCAGTTCTTCAATTGCATCGACGCACTGGCAATCTTATCCTCCAGCGACTCCAGTTGCTCCAGCAGCGCCAACTCCACTCGTCTGGCCACCTTGGGATTCCAGTCGCCAATCTTATCCGGTTGCATGTACTCGACCAACTCGACTTGGGCCTCATGCAGCTTCAACTGATAATTGACACCCAACGGCTGTTCCAATCCCAGGAACCTCGTGAGATTCTCCTGCAATTCCCGTTCTCGCAATCCCGATGGATTCAACGTCTTCAACAGCTGTCGCAGCTTCTGCTCATCGTCGAGTTGCCACCAACCGTAGCGTTGCCTGCGTGGCACATAGACACCATGCACCTTCTCCGGAAAGCCGGCCAGCTTCACCTGCTCCAACAGTCGATGCTCATCCGGGGTCATGGAGAGGGGAAGTGGAATGTCAATGGGGATATAAGTCTGGACGCTGCTCAGCGACATGTTGGCAATGTTGTGATAATACGCTTGGGACAGTGCCTCATCCAGACGCAGCTCAATCTTCGGCTTTACCTCAGTCACATCTCCAATTGCGCCAGCTCCCCCAGTTGCGCCTCCTCCCGTGTCCGGTGCGACATCAGCGCCCAAACGAAAAAACGATTCCGGCTCGGATTTGGAGAGCTTCCCCAGATGGTCGTGCTCCTGCTGCTTCTCCTGCTCCTCATCGGTTGGCTGACAACGATGAGGAGACGCCAGACCGTTTTTTGACACCGTAAACTTGCCCTGCTCATACTCATCCAACTTGGCCAGCATCTGCTTCTCATCCAGGCCGGACAATGTGAAGATGCACTCCTGGCTGAACTTGGTGGGATCCACTTTGCACTCCTCCATGGGTATGCTGTAGTATTGCAAGTTATTGATCAAATCCCACGGGTGTCCTTGCAACTGCAACTGTGAACTGCAATTCTGATAGCTGGCATAGCTATGCTGCAAATCCGAGGCCACCACGCCCCCCTCCTCCGCGGGCAACTCACTGATGAGGGGCACCTCCCGCTTCACAATCGAGAACCATTTGGGCGTGGCATCTTCGCTGGGATGCGACGTTGACACAATGATGCAGTCGTCCTCCTTCTTCAAATCCTCCAGACTCTCCACCTTATCACAGTTGCCATTGCTGCCTCCATTGTTGTTGTTGTTGTTGTTATTGTTATTGTTATTGTTGTTGCTGCTGCTGTTGTTGTTGTTGTTGTTGCTCAGCGTGGGTATCAATCCGGGAATAGTTGGTATCTTGATCTCAGCCTCAAAGTCCGTCTTTGTGGAGATGTGCACTGTGGGCGGTGGTCCCATCAGTTCCATCTCCGACTTGACCTTAATCTCGGGTCTGGCCACAATTGGCTCTGCTGTCTTCACTGGAGGTATGATGTCATCATCGTCATCACCGAGATCTACGATCTCTGGCTCCACTTTGTTGATTTCCGTCACATCGTCGTCATCATCGTCATCGTCCTCATCATTGTTATCGTCATGGATTTCGTTTTCCTCCTGATGATTCGTTTGCTGCTCCTTGGGCGTCTCCTGCTCCACAGCATCCACATCCATGGGTTCTGTGGTTGCCACAATTGGAGGGGGCAACTCGACGGGCAACTCTGGCTGCTCCTGAATGGCCTCTTCTTCCTCCTGCGGCTCGTCCACCTCCTTGCCCTTTTGGTGCTCGTCCATCGCCTCGAGCGCCTCATGATAGCCACATATATCATTCTGCGCCGACTCCAGGGCCTCGATGAAGATGCCACCAGCCTTGGGCAGCTTCCAGTAGCGTCGCCAGAAACGATCTTGGCCAAAGCACGCGGCACGCAACTGATTTGTGCTCTTCTCCAGGGCCTCCTTGCAGTTGAGCGAGGCACGGACAATCTTGTCCAGCTTCTTTTGCAGCTCATCGGCACTGAGGCGATTATCCTCATCCTCCTCCACATTGGTTATCTCCGAGTCCAGATCGGAGAGGTCGTCCTCAATGATGCTGACATCGTGACTGCCATCCTCATTGATGGAGGAGCGTGCTCCACTCTTCTTCGCCTGCAGCAACGCCGTCATGCCAGCTTCAGCTGCAGCTGCAGTTGCAGTCGCTCCTGCTGTTGTGGCAACTGTGTTTGCTACAGCTGCGGTGGCGCCACCGTTCTGCTGGAATTCCTCCAGCTTGGCAGGACTCTCGGATGGAGCAGTCGGAGCAGTTGCCGGCAAGGAGTCATTGGTGGCAGGAATCAAAACAGGAGCATCGCCATCCAGATCCATGGGCTGTGCTTGCTCCTCGGCCAGTTGCTCCTGCTTGGCTTTCTCCTCCTCAACGACAACGGCTTCCCCTGCAACTGTTGCCTCTCCCGCAGCTGGCTCAACTGTGGACGCCGTTGCCTGTTTGCTGGCTTCCGCCTCCGCTTCGGCCTCAGCCTCCGCCTGCTTGGCGAGACGTTCTCGCTCCCGCTCCGCATCCAGTTTCTGTTGGGCGAGCAGTGCCTGCATCGCTGCCTCTCGTTCCGCCTGCGCCTTCTCATAGGCCTCGATGCGTGCCTTGCGCTGATGGAGCGCCTTGTATTTGCGCACCTTCATGTCCGTCATGTACTTCTCCTTGCGCATCTGGGCACAAGTCTCGAGGCTGCCATCGATCTGCCGCAACACGGCCTTGTTCATCAACAGATCGTTGCAGAGATGCGCCAACATTTGGGCCTTTCGCGTCGGATTCAGGGCCACAAATGGCCGATCCTTGAGTGCGTGCGATAGTTTCCATGTATCATTCTCATGCAACAGTTTGTAGTACTCATGATTCTTAGCCGAATGCGTTGCGGTATCCGCATCCAACTGATGATGATCGGGCACTCGTCGCTCCCGCTCCCGGTCCACAGTGATGCCGTGCATCTGGCGAATCTCTCCCGTGGCCGTGGCATACAAATAAATGCGCAGAATTTCCGAGACATTCGAGTTGGTAATGTCCGCATTGCGTAGCGATTGACCCAGGAGTGTGGTGTGTCGTCCTGGATTGGGCACACCTGGATCTTCAATCGCACAGACCAACAGATGCGTCATCACCGACAACAGCTCCTCCTCGGCATCCGCATTGCTATCGCTGATGAGAGCATCGTGTAGATTCTGTAGCGATGGCAGCGATTCCATGTCGAAGCCCAGAGTTTCCCCAAAGTTGTGCAGGAACTCAAAGACCATCAACAGATCAGCCATCGCTTGACCGGGCAAACGATTGCCCGCAATCCTCTCCAGATCCGGCACCGTCATCTCCTGCGGCAACTCGGAATCCTCATTCGGTTTGCGTATCAACTGTAGAATCTCTGCATCCCGTTTACGCTCTGCCATGCGTCGTTCCCGTAGGATTAGACGATCCAGCACCAGCTGATGTTTCTTCTTCTCACGCTCCTCGAACTTACGTCGCAGTTCCAGCATTCTGATAAGGTTCATGTGCTGGCGACGTCGCTCACGCTCCTGCAAAGCATGGACAGGGAATTAGTTAAGCAGGAGCAGGACAAACAGGGTGATTCTCTTACCATTTCGGCAGCGAGCAGCAATTCCTTCTGCTTTTGCAGTTCCTGCAGGACAAAAACAAAGAGATTAGTTGGAAATCTATGTAAACTAAAGGAAATTTAGAAAGAGGGGAAAGCTGGAGGAACATGGCGCACAGATAGATAGAGGAAGCACCAAAGCAACAGTCAGTTTAAAGATTATAAATCTAAAAGTTAAGTTAACAATTTGAATAAGATAAAAGCAAAAGCTTCTATGAAGATTCCCGGTTAGCGGCCGTTTCCACATTGCTCAAAAAGTTACTTATTTACCAACCAAACAAATAACATTTAAATGCAAAACGTAGAAAGTAGAAAAAGTAAATGTTATTTGCAATGCAAAGACTCTAAACTTGTTCACATAACTGTATTCGCTTTACGGCCAAAATCCGCAATTATATTATATTATATATTATATTATAAACAGATAAGCTTTACAAATCTTCCGACGATCAACAAAAAGTCGTAATAAATGAGAAAGTGAACGCAAAGTGTAGAAAGGAGTATGTAAAGAGGGGAGAGGAGTACAAAGAGTAAGGGCAAAAGAATGGGAATTGGATATATTATTGTACCTGTTCTTTAGCTAGTATTGCTTCCTGACGTCGCTTCTCTTTCTCCTGCATGAGACAAAAGAGAGAATGACAATTTGAGAAAAGGTCTTAACAGAGAGACTAAAAGAAAAACTCTGGACTCTATGGCTAGAGTTGGAAACTGACCTGCTGCTTCTTGAGTAACTCCTCCTGCTTGAGGCGATCCAGTTCCTCCTGCCGCTTCTTGCGTTCCTGCGAGGAAAGTATATGGTTAGTTATGAGGGAAGGTCTGTAGATCTGTGGCTCTCTTGCTCACCTCGATTGCCTGTTGATTCTTCAGCTCCTTCTCCTTGCGCTGCTGCTCCAACTTGGCGTTCTTCTCCTGCCTGGCCTTCTCCTTGTTGCGTGCCAATTCCTCCTTCTGTTGCTTCTTTGCATCACGCATCGCCTGCTGCTGTTTGGCAATCTCAATGCGCTGCTCCACGTTGAGTGTTTGACGTGTGAAGACCTTTAGATCCTCCAGCCGCTTGGCCACATCCTCGTCCGTCATGCGTATGTATTCACCATCGTTGGCATAAGGCGGCGGCGCGGGTTGCAAAAACGAACCCACAATGGCACGTGCCGAAAAGCTGAAATTCTCACGCGTCAAACTCGATGGCTGCTGCTCCAAAAGCTGCACATGAAAGAGCGAGAAAGGGAGCGGAAATAACAGGTCAATTTACGGAAGAATCGTTAAGCAGTCTAGGCTCTTGCGAAGGAAGCCAACTGTGTCTCAGCTTTGTAACGTGTCCAGTATCTATAAATTACAAATGCACCCTACAAACTCACAGCAAAGACTTGTCCAATGGTCTTCAAGGGCAGCGTGCTTCCTGGCGCATAGTAGGTAACCTCGCCACGTATCTGTCCCTGCTTGGTTAGTCCTCTGATTACCGTGTCCCGCTTCCAGCCAAGCTCTAGAGGCACACGCAACTCGGCCACGTTGAGTATATTGGCATCTTCACTCTCCGACTCAGAGAGTCCACTCTCGGCGGCAACGCTCTCCGAATCCGTTGAGGTCTCCATGTGCGCATTTGCCTCGCTCAGCGCCAAACGAATCTTCTCCTGCAATCGAATAAAATATCATTTAATGCTGAACTGCAGAGTTAGCTTGAGTTAACTGAAGAAACAACCAAGTACAACCAAGCAGATACATGGACTCGATTCATCGTCCTGAACTTACAATATCTGCGCCTTGTTGCAGCAACTGCTGTGTGGCAAGCATGGGCTTCAGTCCCACGGCACGGGATTGGGCCAGCAGTGAGGCAACTGTATTCTTCTTGGGCTTGGACACGCCACGTCCCAAATTACGCGGACGTCCCTCTTTGTAGGTGGAGGAACCAGAGCCGGAACCGGAACCGGAGCCTGAGCTCGATGTGCCCGAGGTGCCAGGTAAGCTGCCCTGTGCCGGAGATGGCGAGGCACCACCTGCACCGCTGCCAGAGATGGAACCACCCGGCATGCCGCCTGTGCCGCCCAAGGCAGCGGTTATGGAGCTGAGACTCTGCAGGCTGTTGGAGCCATTGCCGCCCACAACTTGAGTCTGATACTCGCTGGCAAGATTGCCCAGCGCCGAGGCAGCTGTGCCGGCTGCAACTCCACCTCCACCTCCTCCTCCTCCGCCTCCAGCTGCTGCTGATGATGAGCTCATGCTGTTGCTGCTCTTGTCCGATGGCTTCATGGAGAGATTAAGTGGCGCATCAAAGTCATCGATGGTGATGGGATTGGAGGCGGAACCAATGGCTCCAGTGGCGGGCATCGTGCTCGACTTTAAGCTGAGATTGACACCCGAGGCGAGCGTTGGGTCTGTGGTCAGATCATGCAACTCCTTGTTGCAACCCTTGCTGGACAGATTGTATGCACCATTCGAGGTGATTGTCGGTGGCAACTTGATGACCTCCACACGATCACTGGACGCATTGTGGCTCTGATTGTGACCCGTCGTTGATCCCGCCGTGCTCGTCACCGTTGCCGACGACGACGACGACGAGGCAGCGGCGGAAGAGGCGGCCACAACTGCCTTAGATACACTGCTCAACTGATCCATTGGACTCATGCCCAGTGCACTCATTGGCATCCCAGCTGCTCCCAGCATCCCATGCAGATGCTGCTGTTGTTGTGCCGCCGCTGCCATTGCGGCGTATTCCATCTCGAGGCGAGCTCGCTTCGCCGGACTGAGGCCTGGAAACGCAAGCAAAGAGGAAATTGCATTTGTTGTGCTTTCTAAATCCTTTTGCTGCTGCTGTTGTTGTTGTTGTGTAAGGTGTTGTTGTTGCTGTTGTAGTTGTTGTTCTGCTTGGTGTTGTTGTTGTTGTTGTTGTTGTTGTTTCTGTGTGCTTTGTTGTTGTTCTGTTTCGGATATGGTCTTCTTGCGACCGCGTGATGTACTACCAGGAATCTTGGGGCCCACGATGGAGGACGTATACTTGATGATCTCCGTATCCGGCGGCAATCGGACGCCCAACAACGAGGGATGCTCACTGCTGCTGCAAGAAACGACGCAATTGTGAATTAGAACAAGTACGTTAATGTAATAAACAATAATTATAATACAATAATATACATTAATTTATAATGCATAATAAATAGCAAATACCTAATAATATAAATAAAAATTAAATTAAAGAAATAAAACAATGAAGATCCCATTAGACTACGAAATACCCCGCGTTCAAGGCTTTTAGATAATATAATCACTATGGGAAAATTATCTATTGGGACTCTAGCATCTATTGGGCATTTAGAATCTATTGTATCCCCTCTTCTAAAGTTTTTTGACGAGATTTGCATCCAAAATTAGAGTTTAAAATGTTGAGTGTGAGGCAAACTCTTAAAGTGTCTCTCTCTAAAGAAGTTTGTAGAAAGAAATAGACAGCAATCAAGAATATACATATATACTTATAATATATAATATATCATGATGGAAGTTGCCTCCTTTTGCGCTCTGTTCGAAGTTATCATATCCTTCTTCAATCTACTACAGAGCTCAATTCAACTGTTGACCAAGAATATATCTATATGCATTATAAGCTTCCTTCTCCTCACTGCGAATATAATATCCGCCTTTAGGGCACAGGGAAAGTCTAACATAATCTCTCTCCTCTTTCTTCTCTGCCTGCACTCCCTTCTCGCTCTTCACCTGCTCATCATGGCCGCATTGCTCATGTAATCCTTGGCGCCTCCTTTGCTCCCGCTGCCTCCAGACATCGTTGAGCTGGACAACTGTTGCTGTTGCTGCTGCTGTTGTTGCTGCTGCTGCTGCTGTGAGGGATGCGCTGACGAGGTGACTGTGGCACTGGGCGTGCCACCTGTGCTTGCTGCAAATGCATTCATTGCCGCCTGCATGCTCTGCTGAGGCGTCATGCCCAATGCACCAAATTGCGAGAGTGAATTGAGAGCATTTAACGATGGATTATTCTTGTCACGATCCCGATCCTTGCTGGAAGAATTGCCCATGCTGGAGTGCGGTGACATGGCCATGCTCGGATGCAAGCTGGAGCTTGAGCTGACATTTGTAGACGCCTTGCTGCTGGACATGATGCCCGAACTGTTGCCACCTCCACCTCCGCTGCCGCTGCTCAAGCTCATGGCCAGATTGGAGAGACCATGGGCATGCAACGATGAGTTGCCACCTCCTCCGCCACTGCTCGACTTTTTGCCCGACGAACTGTTGGAGTTGCCACCGCCACTGCCAAGACCAGACATGCCGCCCACGCCTGACCCAGAGGCTGCAGCTGCAACCGCCTGCATGGCCAACAATTCCTTGTGCAGCGTCACAGGATCGTAGGCAGATCCGGGATTACTTGTCATGCTGTTGCCGCTGCTGCTGCTCGTCATGGTCGAGGGTTTGCCATAAGCGCTGGCCGTGCTCTGCAATGGAATACACTGGGGCTAAGTAAACTCCAATTAGTTGCCACATGCCACAGCTCCACTCACCTTGTAACCCCCGTGACCTGTACTGCTCGTCGAGATGGACGAACTGCTGCCTGTGCTCACACTTGGTTGCATGCCACTTCCCGGCAGCCCAAAGCCATGCATGCTGGCCAATGCTGCCGCTGGATTGTTGGCTGCAGCCGCTGCCGCTGCTGCTGCTGCGGCATTTAAGCTGTTGGCCAGATTTTGTTGTTGCTGTTGCTGCTGTTGTTGTTGCTGCTGCTGTTGTTGCTGTGCGGCGCGCTTCTCCTTGCGCGACTTGTTTGACTTGCTGCTGGAGCCAACACCACTGCTATTACCACCACCACCGCCGCCTCCTGCACCGCCTACTCCCACCATGCCTGCACCACTTCCCGCTCCCGCATTGCCACCCGTGCCCCCTGCTCCCATTGCCATGGCGGGTCCAAAGGCTGCCGCCAAGTCGGGATGTGGAAACGGTGACAGCCCAGACGCTTGCAGGCGGCTAAAGTAATCCTGAGCTGCCAATTGAGCCATTGACCACCAGCCTGTAAAATGTACATTAGCATTACATTACATATGTTCATTGATTTGCGCTTCCTAATAGTGCTGACATTATGAAGTGAAGAGTATCTAGTAGTCGATCACTCTCCGCTACAGCATTCTTATTTGTTTGCACTCTTGACCTGCTGTTGTTGCTCCCTCTCCCACTCTCTCTCTCTCTCTCTTTCTCCCTCTCTCTCACACACACACACTCTCTCTCTCTCTCACTCTCCTACTTTGGTTCTGCTGCTCCTGCTTATTCTGCTGCTGCTTCTGCTGTGTCTCAGCTGCTGCGCTGCCTGCGTCAGCGCTGTTTACTGAAGCTGCTTAATAATTTTGTTATATATCACATTAATTGTTCTCCAATTGTCTTTACTGTCGTTTTTTTTTTATAACAACTTGATCTCCTTCTCCTCCCTCTAGCAGCGACGCTGCTCAGCGGTTAGTCAGCTGCAGTATATATTCAGTTGCTGCGCTGCTTTCTGCTGCTATTCAGTTGCTGCGCTGCTCTCTGCTGCTACTCAGTTGCTGCGCTGCTTTCTGCTGCTATTCAGTTGCAGCGCTGCTAGCGTCGCTTCTGCTGCTATCCTCTTCATCATCTCCTATTTGCTTTGTTATTGTTTTGCGTAATTTTATCATGTGTCGATGCCGACATTTTACTCACTTGCTGGATGCAGACCTGCCAAGCTGGCGGCCTGAGACGCAGCTACGGCCATTGTGCTCTGATGATGATGGGCGCCAGCAGCTGCAGCCGCTGCTGCTGCCATCGATGAATAACGGTCATTGGCAGCTGCGCCCGCAGCATTTGGCAGCAAGCCCAAACCGGCAGCGGCGGCTGCATTGAACTGCGAGTTAAAGAGAGGGTTCGATGCAGCTGCTGCTGCGCCGCTGGCGTCGCGTCCCCAATATGCTATAAGAGCAAGAAACGTAATAGATACGTAAACGAGCATGTTACGAAAATCATTTTATTTTGCTTGGCAACTTACCAAAGAGCGAGGCAGCGTCTAGCAGTCCGGTGGGATCGTGGGGATTACCAGCTCCGGCACCTCCACCTCCCGCACTGGAACCGCTCTTCCCACCATGATTGTTTGAGTTTTTGCCATCGTTGCCGCTGCCATCGCCGGCATTTTTGTTCATGTTAAATTGCAAATTGTGTGTTGTCCGTTTTTATAGTTGTTGTCGATGTTGTTGTTATTATTATTGTGTTTGCTGCTGTCTGCAAGGTAGATTAGAAATAATGTTCATTAATATTATTTGAATTTACTAGTCGCTTTAAGCTTATTAATCATTCTACATTTCTTAAACACATGCATACTCCTACGCTCTAGACTGGCTTTTATTTTAATTATTAATAACATTTGTGTTTTAAAATGATAATTATGCACTTAATTAAATTATTCTCATTTGTAATCACAACAATTCCTAAATAAATATTTAACTCTCACTTATTCAAAGTGCTCTCATTTATGTGTGTTATTAATGTTGGCAATGCCATGGCAGCGGCCGTATGCGAATAACGAACACAAAGCGGAGAATACAGAAACATGAAAAGCAAAACAAAACTACAAAAAAACTACTATACACTACTCACACTCACACATGCACACGCGCGACACAAACGGAAGCAGCAGCCGCATTGTTGTCATTGTATGCGTGAGAGGAATTTGAGAATGAGAGATTCATGAGAAGAGACGAGGCGGCTCGCTCACCACTACACCTGCATGGCAGGGGATAACAGAAACCGAAACAGAGCGAATTAGCAGCGTCGCATAGCGCGCAACTCAAAGACACAACAGCAAATATGCGGCGAAAACAAATTGTACGGACAAATTGCATTGAGAAACGCAGTGTAAATATACATAAATACAACTTATAAACTGATTGAACTTCTCATGTCATTAAATACTAATAAAATTAACAAAAGCAAACAAACTAACACACACCCACACATTTCTAAGCACATATATATTTATTTTTTCTCACTCACTCTCTCGCTGCGGCGAACGATGCATACATAAAGCGAAAGAAGAAAATGCCGTTTCAATTTATACTTTGAGCAGCATTAAACTCTGAGAATTTTGAGTCGTTGTTTTATTTGTTTGGTTTCTCTTTATAAATTTCATTCATAAAACTTTGCAGCCCAAGTCTCTTGCCTGCATTTGCATTTCACACATTTTGCATATAAGCGACGTCGTTATTGACGACGTCACCGTGCTGCCGACGCCGCTGACTAACCGCTGACTTAGACACAGACAGACTGTCGGCCTTTTTCACTTTTTTCTCCTCTTTTATCCTTTTTTTTTTAAATTGTTTCAACTGTTGTACCGGCAGCTGGTTACTTGAAGGACTGCACTTGCCATGCATAAAGCATAGTTTGTTGTCACATTTCACATATTTTCATGAATTTTTCAATGCATTTTGAGCATTAAAATCGACCATTGAAATTATTTTTATTTACAGGCAAGCGGGCAACGAAAAGCAAACCAAATAACTGTGGGATAACGCGGCGACTGAGAGCGACATAAGTGAGAAAACAAAAACGCGCTCGGCCTGTTACAAGTGGAATTGAAACATGAGAGCCGCGCGGCAATGAATGGACCGACGCCGACATCGATGCCAACGTCGACGTTAACGTTGCGTCGTCGCTTTTTCACAGTGGTTTATAATTACAGTTTTGTTTTTGTATTCGTTTTGCGAAAAAGAAAATGCATATTTTTATGAATTAATCATTTTAATGAACACACGTTTAGCAGGCCGCAGTGCCACAACAAAGGTGGAGCCCATTTTTCGTAGCAATTGCTTTTGCTGCTTGTTTGTTGTTGTTGCTATTTAATTACAGTTATTGCGCTTTCTTTGCTGTCACGCATCAATCCACAGAAGCGTCTGCTTATCACAGAGTCCATGTGGATGGTAAGTGAGTGAGTGAGTGTTCAATATTGTGCGTTTTTGCATCGATTGCAGTAGTCGCAAAAAAGTAAAAGCCTATTTAAGTCAAACAAATCCGCACACATGTACATGTACATGGAAAAAAATTGGAAAACAAAAAACAAATAAAAGGCATTTATATTTATATGAGTTTTCTTATGGTTCGTTTGAAATTTTATGACGGCAGCCGCACTGTGGAACCTCGCTTCGGGTCAAAGCTGTATTTCTGTTTGCTTGCGCTTGTGTGTATGTATGAGGGTGTGAGTTAGCAAGCGCGCGCCTCAACAACAACAACAATGAAAACAACAAAAGCGCTGGCAATATGATTCGAGCATTTATCTTTGACGCTGTCACCACCGACAACGTCGACAGCGATGTCGCTGCCGCTGTCGCAGCCGACGTCAACGCGCTGCCAATGAAAAGGTGCGCGCAGCGTGCGTATGTGCGAATGAAGAATGAAGAGAGGAGAAGGAACCTAAGCGAGTGCTGCTGATGTTGTTGTTGCTTATTTTTTGCTTCGTTTTTCGCTAACTTGATGTATATACATATACATATATAAATTTATATATATATTATATGACAGGCACAATTGACTGACTGCCTGACCGACCACACGACTAACAACTGCTCTCATCTCCCCTCCATCATCCCCACCCAACCTTATCCCTTGATCAAACACGTCTGTCGTTTTAATATTTGTGACTGACAGAGTACAAATGTGAAATTCTTTTTATTGTGTTCGCCCGTTGCTGACTCTCTTTCCCTCCCTCTTAACAATACACCATCTCTTCCACTCGCACTACTTGTTGTTGTTTCTTTCTTTTTTGCTCTTGATTATCTCTAGTTCAATTGGCAGCCATCAGTCGCTTTAGATGTGTGTATGTGTGTTTTGTGTATTTCATTGTGTATCTTTGGCAAACGCCGCTGCTTTTGTGTTATACACAAGCACAAACCTACACACAAGAACAACAGCAATAACAACATTAGCGATTGTTGTATTTCTATTAAATTCTATACCAAATGCCAAATGCTAATCAATTCCAAGCTTTACAACAATAATCATTCGTCAATTTCAATTAGATAGAAATCAGTTTATTATACTTAAGCAAATGAAAATTGGGCTTGTAATTGTTGATTCTCGAGTTATATAATTAAACAGCATTTACATTAGTGCATTCGAATGCAAATTTTATATGAAAAAGTGAATGTTCAATGCAATTTATTAATGTTCACACATACATATCTACATGCATATGTCAGGAGAGCATTGAGTGCACGAGTGTTTGTCTGTATGTGAGAGTTGCTTTGATTATTGGCTGCTCTCGTCCCTTTAACGCGTTTCAATTCCAACTGTGGCGGTTTTGCACCGCACACACACATACCTAAATGCATATATATACGTATGCATTCATGTTCACTTGTTCGCGGCATTCGTTGATCATCTTTGACTGCACACGCATTCACTCACACATGCAGACATGCAGCACACGTACACACGCACTCATACACATGCTACATGTAATTTTGCTGGCATTCTTGGGGATTTAGATTTTAGGTACATGTCGTCGTATTGTTGTTGCTGCTGCTGCTAACCATGCGTCGCCGCCGTCTTTTGATTGTTGGCGGCTTTATAACGCGCCGACAATTTTCAGTTCACTTTGCTTTGGCTGTCGCTGTTGCTTTTGTTGTTGCTCTTGCTGTTGCTTTTGCCTTTTCTCATTACTCAAAGTTGACTCTTGCTGAGAGCGAGACGTTGAGTGGGGAGTTAGAGCAGGGAGTGTGAGCGGCTCATACCTCTCTTGTTCGCATGCTTGTTTGCTGTTGCTGCTGGTTCTTCTTCATCGTCGTCGTCTTCGGTGCGAGGTTATTGACTCAGGCAAGTAACAGACAGAGACAGCGACTGAGCTACAGAGCGACAAAGCAACAGAGTAACTGAGAAACGCGCAGAACTTGGAACGTCGAGACGTCGCGATCTTCATTTGTTCACTCGCTTGGTCTTCTTTAGTTTTCTGCCCCACTTCTGCAAAGTCTGCAGCGTTGCAACTGCAACAACAAGTTCACAGCAACTACATGTATGTTTGTGTAGTTGCTTTGCCGTTGACCTTTGCACTTGAGCATCAAACAACATAAATGCATCAATTCAATAATATCTTCAATTTAATTAAGAAATTCACTTCAACACCTGTCAGATATGGTTTCCTATTGAACCTTTAAGTGGAATCCAAATGATTAAATTAAGTTTATTTATTTATATCTTTGGTTCAAGCTTGCAACATTTCTAAGCCACATTCATTGGTTTATTTATTTCTCAATCGTTTCATAACTGCAGCAAATTGTCTCTTTACAGTAGTCTTTGACTTAAAGGTATATTAAAGTAAATATAGAATAAAGTATTAATAATTTTGTTTAAAAACCTACAAAACAAAAAAAAAAACAATCGTATAATTTTGATGTATTTTAAATAAATTTAATCAGAATGTGTGTTTTCCTTTAGGCTATGTTTACTGTAAAGCTGCTAATTCTGTTGTGGCCCTTGTCCTGTGCGTGCAAGGGGCGTAAAAGAGAAAGAGAGAGAGAGAGATGAAGAGAGAGAATGAGAAGCCTAAACATAACCGGAATAAAATGAAATGGATTTCAGTGCAACAACAAAAACAACAGTGGGAAGGGTGGGTGTCATTTGATGTGGGGAGTAGAAGTCGACCGAAGTGTGGGGAAATAAGTGTGTGTGTGTGTGGAGGGTGGAGTGGGAGTGGGGAGTTTGTTCGTCCACTTGTTTTTTGGTGTTGTACACATTATTATCAAGAATATCGCTAACAAGTTGATGGGAGGCAGGGTGGAGTGGGGTGTGTGTGTGTGTACGACTGTCGGCTGCGCGCGCTCAAGGAAATTGTGTAAAAAAAGGACACACACACAAACACAGAAAATGTAAACTGTGAACCCAAAAAGGGCTGCAGTAGAGGAGAGTGTGGCGGGAAAGGGGGCTTGAGGTCGGGTCAGAGTCTGTCAGAGCCAAGTCCCAGCCAAAGCCATGGGCTGTCGCACAGTTTGGCGTGGCTTGGCTAAAGTGAACACACTCACACACACACACACAGTCATACAAAAATACACATTCACATACACAGGAAGCGAGCGCGCAAGGACACGGACACACGTTGCGTGGGTGGCGTTGAGAGAGGGAAGGGAGAAAGAAGGAGAGTGGAAGTCCTCAGTTGGCAGTTGGCAGTAAACGAACCCAAACCGAACGAAGGGAACAACAAAACTAAAATTGAAAATGGCAACGACGCCGAAAGGGGAAAACGGCAACGGCAACTGTGACGCTAACGCCAGCGCAGCAGTGACAGTGACAGCAGCGACGCGTCGCTGCCAGTGCTAGTAGTAATAATAACGACAACGACAACAACAACAACAGTAACAGCACTAACATTCACAATAGCGACAACAACAACAAACAAATGAATTTATGCAGCCAACAGCAACTCACAGTTGTTGTTTTTGTAGTTGGGTATTTATGTAACGGTGAAATAGTTGTTGCTTGTATTTGTGGCTGCCAGGAGAAGGAGGCGGAGAACAAGGAGGTGGAATGCATGGGAAAGGCTCAAAGTGGAACGAGGGAGCGCACACGACCCATAAATTAGAGTGAGAGAGCGGCACGAAGGAGCGAACAAACGAACGAACAGATGAACGAACGAAATGAGCGAATGAACGAGCGTAAGAGCGAGCGAGTGAGTGAACGTATGAACGATGGAACGCAAGAGAGTGAGCAGCATGCAGCATCAGAGAAGTAGATGAAGCAAGAGGTGGGAGACAACGGGAGGTGGCGGCGGCATTGACGTATTTGCCATTTGCAGCAGACCAAAGCTAACGTCGCCTGCGTCGCCGGCTGCCCACTCAAACTCAGAGCGAGCTTCGGGCTATGACAACAACAACAACAACAACAACAACAACAACAACAACAACAACAACAACAACAGCAGCAGCAGCAGCAGCAGCAGCAAGGGAGGCGAGGAAGAAGCAGAGACGACACACACAGTGCAAGTAGCACAGCAGCAGGCAGCATCTGTCCCAGGCCCAACAGCAGCAGTTGGAGCAAGCAAACGAATACAAATGCAAGTGGGAGAGAGACCGAGAGTAACAGAGGGGAGAAGAATGGGAGGTGCACCATTCGCACCCCTGTGCGGTGGTATGGGAGGAGGAGTAGGAGGGAATATGCTGCATGCTGGACGGCTTTTGTGGCTACACAGAATGCACTCAAATGTGCTCAGTGGCCGCCTATCATTGTTGTTGCAACAACAATGGCAACGACAACAAACGTTGATAAGGTTCATCCAGTGGGAGGTGTAACAGTGCCACATGCGTCCAGTGACAAATAGGTAAGAAGGGTTCTGTGTTATTAGAAACGTCGCATTGTAGATTAACTGCCGAACTAAACTTGCGAGGTGCTTAAAGCTAAGTTGGTGAACATTGTTGCCTAATCATATATCAAGCTTGTTGCCTGATTGACAAATCCAGAGAGGGAGAGACCGAAAGAGTTTGAGTAAGAGAAATACTAAAAGTTCAGAGGTTTCAGAGGTCAAGCAACTTATCAAATTCTCGAATTACCCTCATGAATGAAAGTTTATTAGCTAAAATATGGTTAATCCAAAGAAAAACTTTTTCATTATCATTAATATATGCATTAGCATTAGCATTAATATTATCATTAGTGTTAACATGGACAATTATATTAATATTAGTATTAGACTCGCATTAACATATTTATTATCTTATAAATTGCAGAATTAAATATAAGAGCTATGTTTAGACTCTAGAAAGCAAAAACAACTTCAGCCTAGTTTTATAGGGTATCTGCAGGTCGCTGAGTCGCCACAACTTGTTAATCAAAGAGAAATATGAGCTGTTGAACGCAAAGTTCGGGAATTTGTAAAAAGTTTAATTAGAAAAAAGTTAAAAAATTATGTAGAAAGCAGACAACCTTCGTTAAGGAATATAAAAAAAGGAAAAAACATGTTTGAACTATTCCCCTGCATTTTGTACCCTTCTTTCTCTACTCTCCTTCTCTCTTGCTTCCCTTCCCTTCACTCGTTCGTCAGCAGGCGGCAGAACAGCTGAGCAAAAGCTTTTAAATGATGCGGTGATTTCATTAGACAACAAATACAATTAAAATGCTTGTTGTACGTAATCTAATATGTGTGTCTGTCTGCGTGTGTGTGTGTGTGTGTGTGTGTGTGTGTGCGGCTTACACAGAGACAGACAGACATAGATACAAACAGAGACCAGCGTTGGCATTTAATTAAAGCTTAAATCGGATTATCCTACAAAAGGATACAGATAATCCCAGCTTGCAATGAGACAACAACATTCAAGAAGAAAATTCTGGCAGACTTTTCGTTTGTTTTTAAGACAACAAGTAATCAAAGTTTTCTTTAATTGCAGTTTAATATCTGCTAAACTATTGTAATTCCTTTAATTAAGTTTAATATAATAATATTTAAGCTTATTAGCGAATATCTGGAAATCTTCTCGAATTCATGGATATCTCAACATTTTCAACTCACCACAAACAATTTCTACAGTTAACTTGTTTCCAACTGCTTCGCTAGTTGTTGTTGTTGCATTTGTTGCTTTTCACTTTGCATTTTCATATTTAAGCGATAAATTATATCGATTATTGTTGTGGTTCACTTGTTGGCATTACTTGGAAATAAGCATGATTTAATTTTAGACTTTCCTCGGCTTTTTGGCCCAGTTAACACACGCACACACACACATAAATAATAACACAAATTTGTGGTTCACAATGATTGTTCAGTTTCTGAATTATTACTGCAAATGCAGGTTGTATGTTAACTGTTCTGGAGAAGTGGGCCTAAAAAGAAAGAAAAAGAAAAGTTCAAATCGTGGGCTCAAATTCTGATCCAATTGTAAAACGACTTGCAAATAAAAGATATCATAGATATATGCAAATGCTTTGCTGTTGCTTCCTCTACATCTTCATCGTACACTCGCTTTCTCTCTTCCACTCAAATTTTCACTATAAAGAAGCGTATTTGCAAGTCGGGCAACTTACCTATGCTTATCTTATGCTCGACGGCTTAAATAGCTTAGAACCCACAATAACAAGCTACTATTGTGGATTGTGTTTGTATACATAAGACACATAGCGATATTGGATACAAGTAAATGAGCCTACATATGTATGTGTGTGTTTGTGAGTCATTCTTCACTCACACACACACACTCGCTGGCACACAGACAGCAATGGCGCACATTTTGGTCAACTTTTGAGCGATGACGAGACGTCGCCGTAGCCGTGGACTTGAATGAAGAGCGAGTGAGAGCGATAGAGTTGCTGGGTAGTTAAGAAAGCTTTTAGTTCTCTTAAGAAATTAAATGATCGATTGAATGAGCCAGTAACGACACCTGCTTTGTTTCTACAACAACAACAACGAGAACGAAAAACGTCAACTGATAACAAACTAACCTAACCTAACCAATTAGTTATACACATAAACATTGTAGCAGCAATCAATGATAAGCGTTGCGATTGCTATTTGATAGAAATTAATTATTTGAAAGCTTTAAAGAGATTGCAGAATTATTTGATACTTAAATGCGTATATTTATATATAATTCTATAATAATATAATTAAACATATTATATACGCATATTTATGATCATGCTTGTTACTGCATGGAATGCACATGCACACGCCCACTTCCATTTATCATTTATCACTGACGCTACGTAGGTTCATCCATTGGAACTGAAATTGCTTCCAGTGGAAGGTGATCAAAGCAGAGATGAGATGAAGCAAGGGAAGAGGCATAACAAATGTGCAATTTTTGCTACAAAAGCAAAGCGACGGCTGCAGATTTACGTTTGTATTTGTATGCGTGCATGTCTGCATGTGTGAGTATGACTGTGTATTTGTGTTGTGAGGGTGAATGCCTAGAAACATGGGGAAAAAAGGGCCGAAAGCAAATAAATGACTAAAATTAAACAAGAAAACAAATTCATCACGAATGCCTCAAAAATGTGAGTTCAATTAAAAGGGATGATGACGAGACGAGACAAGACGATGATGATGTTGAATGATGATAATGCGAAGCTGTGTGCAATGGACAGTGGATGAGTGAGAGGCAGCGAGAGAGCGAGCGAAAGGTAACACCAACCAAACTAGAGACACTACCGCTGGCGTTGCAGCAACAACACGATATGACGAATTCATACATACACACACACACACACATAAACTCACTGACATACACACACATACACACAGGCATAAGGCTTGCACACACAGATGAAACAACGGCAATGGCCACAATAAAAAACCAACGAAATAAATTAAACAATATGAAAAAGAAACACTGCACAGCGAGCGGCATGCTGGAAGGGGAACGAACGAAAGGAATGGGATGTGGTTGTGGAAGGGGGCAACACGGGCAGTCAGGCAGGCCAAAGCAATCAGCGAGGAACGAGACAAAACCGCCACCAAAAGCAGCAACAACAACAGCAGCAGCAGCAACAACAACGGCGGCAACGCAAAACTTGAACGACAAACTGACAAACAGACGGCAACTTTTTACATACAAACACAGTGTGACAGACGGACAAATCCAACTAAATATCGAAATCACAAATCCGCATCTGAGCTGCGTTATAATAAAAGCAACAGCAACAACAAAAAAAGCATAAAATTGTATTTTAGCAACGAATGAGAGTGAACTGAGTTGAAGTTGGGTTGGGTTGAGTTGGATTGAGTTGAGTTGTGTAGTCTTATTGGAATGGCCGTGAGCAAACTTAACTGGCCGACGGACAAGCAGAGTCCAACCAAATAGGCAGACAGACTGACAGTGAGCGTTAAGTCAAAGCGCAGTCAGAGATTCCGGGGCAGCAGTGAATGCTTTGCCTTGATGTTGTTGTTGCTGCTGTTGTTTTGCAAATTGCAATATCAATAACAATCTAATGAGTGGAGCAGGAGGGGAGCAGGAAAGCACGCACTTTGCTGTTTCAAACACACATACATGTATACATACATACATGTGTACTTCACTCAATTTGCACAGTGAGGCAAGCGATCGTCTCAGGGCAACAAGGGAGACGACGACGACGACGACGACGCAAAACAAAAAGCGCAAAGCATATCCAAGTCAGCTACAACAACGATTGCGACTGCGACGCTGGCAGCGCTGCGGGTCGTGTCATGCACACATTTGGTGTACACATACATGCACGTATACAAACAGAAAACTGACGGCCGGGCAGGGCAACAACAACAAGAATAACAAAAAGCAACTAGCCAAGCAACAACAAGAAGACGAATAAGAACAGCAACAACAATAGCAACCACGACAGCGAGACATAAAATAAATGAGCGACGCTGCCGCGCAAACATGTCTCCAATGTTGTTGTTGTTGCTGTGGCTCTTGTTCTTGACGACTTTGTTGTTGTTGTTGTTATTGCTTGGCTGGCCTGCTCGTTGCTCGGCCGTTCGTTCCATTGCGCCGTTGCTTCAATTTCGTTTTATATTTTTTTCTCAACGTTTTCTTTCGTCGTAATTATTGATACATAAAAAAAGAAATACAACATAACTGAACATGCCGACGCTGTCAAAGCGACGTCTACGTCGATTTCGCTTGAAGTTTACGCAATAAATCTTATTGGAGTTGCTAATTATTGCTATTGGTCAGTAACTCGTTTAATGTTGTATGCCACAAATGAAAAGCTTGTCTTTTCACTCTCTTTGATACTCCTCATTCCAGCACTCGCTCTCTTGCAGTTCGCAGAAAACGTATGATATCTGTGTTTCGTTTACGCATATTTTCAGATCACTTTTGGAATTTTACAGTTAAAGGCAATTGCTAAACAGCAAAAGCAGGCGTCGACTGTGACTGCGACGCTGACGCTAACTGTGACTGAGAAAACACATTACTCGCGTTTTTATTGATTTGACAATTCTGCCTTGCGACTGTTTGTGTGCAGCGATGCGGCTTTAGATAACTGCAAATTAAACGAACACACATACATTTGCATGCATATACAAAAGTACATAAACTTAAGAGCAACAAAAATAAGACAGCATCTCTTGTGCACAATTTTAAATCCTTTTTGGTTACGCTTCTTAGAGGCGCAGGCAAAGGTAAAGAGAGGGCATAGAGTTCAAACACAACTGACAAAAGAAAATACGGTGGCCAGGGTGCACATACACAAACACACAAGCGCACACTGGGAGAGACACACACACACACACACATACTCGAGACAGACAGCATTTGCTGCTCTGCCGCTGTATCTCTGCTTTGGGCTCTGCTCGCTTGGTTGAGTTCTCGCGCTAGCTTCGCTGGCTGCTTTGGCTTTGGCCCAAAACGATTTGGTTAGGTTTGGTTTGGTTTGGCATTTGTGTATCTGTATCTGTATCTGTATCTGTATCTGTATCTGTCGCACTTCCTGCCGACGTCGTCAACGTCTTTTGGACCGTTTGGTTGTTTTTTTTCTTTTCTTCTTTCTTTCTTTTAGATTTTTTGCAATAATAAATATTGATATACACATGCGAGTAAGGCGAACATTTGTTGCTGTTGCTTCTAACACGTTTGCCCCTCTCTTCTTACACACACTCACTCACACACACGTATGTACGTACGTATAATTTATTTGTGCGGCGCACAGGAAATTTTTCGTAATTTTTCTTGGCTTTGCCGCCCGTTTTTTTTTTTTGCTTTTGCTTCTGCTTTCTTTAACTGTGACTCTGTGCCCTGCGACTGCTGTTTGTTGCTTGCGCGACCGACGAGTTACCGAACTAAACTAACGAAACGCCACCAACACCAACCAATCCAAGCCGAAGCCAAGTGCGAAGCGTTGCCAACTGGAAGAGAGCGAGAGAAGCGGCAGAGGCAGATACAGCGGCAGTAACAGAGGCAGCGGCATCGACATCGACGCCGGCTGTGGAGCGCTCGCTGATGGAGACAAACAACAGCAACAACACTTGCCAATGGGGTGTGAGGTGTGCAGGGCGTGTGGGATAAAGACGGGGGAGAGCAAAATGACGATGACGACGGCGACGACGACGACTGCGACGACGACGATTATATGAGAAAATTTATTCAACATTTAACGAACGTGCTTGTTGTTGCTTTGCTGCTGTTTGAAATTGTGGGCGCAGAGCAGAGCAGAGCTAAACGACAGACAGAAAAAGGTGTCAGACGCTGGCGTTTGTCAGAGGCCAAAGTGGAAAGCCAAGCCAGACAGCAGAGCCTAGCCACAGACCCAAGAAACATTTGCATTGTTACAATTTCTTTTTACATTACATTTTTCTCTGCTGTGGTTGTTGTTATTGCTTTTTTTGTGTCCCAGCAGCGTCTGGCGACTGCGACGTTGTCATTCATTGAAGTGCTGGTAATTAAAATTGTTACAATAACTAAATCAAATGAGCGAAGGAGAAGCAAGCGCAGCAGAGCAGCTGCGTACGCGTGCGTGTGTATGTGTGTGTGTGTGTGTGTGAAAAAGGGACACATGAGAAATTAACCAAAATGCACGGAGAAACTGTAGAGCAACAACAACAAGAGCTAAAGCTACAACTACAACTATAAGGAGAGACGCGTGGAAGTGAAGGAGCACATTTTGCAATGTTGCGGCTTGTACTCTTACATATGGGAGTGTGAGTATGTATGTGTCTGCGTTTAAGAGAGAGTGGAGAGAGAGAGAGAGAGAGAGAGTGTAACATAATATAAATGAGGCTGGCTAAAGGTGTTCGCTCTGTCTGTCAGACTTCTGTCATCTTCACTGCCGCTCTTACGTCTCCGTATCTTGTGGTTGTTGCTGTTATTTATGTTGCTGCCAAAAGTTTTGCAGCGGAAATGCGTAACGTTGTTGCTGCTGCTGCTGCTGTTGCGGAAGCAACGTTGCAAATTGTTGAATAATGTCAAGTAAAATTGCGCGCATGATAAATGGAAATGAACGAATTGTGAAAGCTGCCGACGCAACGCAACTGCAAGACAATTTTCTTCTTCTGTTGACATAAGCAGCGCCAGGAGGCGTGGCATGTGTGGGTGAGCCACAAGTATAGACATACATGCATATGTACATGCAGCTATGATCACATAAATATAAACATTTAACAAACATGTATTGTTTACGCTTATCTTTTCACTATTAATTAAGAATCCCAATAGGCAATTGTCATAAAATAACACCTTTGAGCATTTGTACTTGATGTTGCAAACATTGCAATAAAGCTGAATTACTCACTGTTAGTGTATACAACTAACAACAGCAACAACAACAAGAGCAACTATTTGCAATCACAGCGAGGGGGCATGCAACAAAGACTGCTGCTAATGGAGCACTTTTGTTGCAATCATCGTCGTCGTCCAGCAGAGAAACAAAAGTCAGCTAAAATCTAAATAAAATGTAATACATACAACATATACACTCACACTGGCACAGACACACACATATATAGACTTGCATATTCATGTACACATGCACATTCATACATACACACACACACACATGCATACATAGCAAACGTTGATGACGCGCGCAATACAAAACTAGAAGAATAAACAAAGCTAAGCTAGACGCACTTCTGATACTTTATCGAATGAAAACGTTTTAGAACATTAGTAATATGAGCGCTAAAACGAAGAATTACTTTAATGTTGATTAATACTTTATTCTAACTTCACATGAATTCCAATTTATACATATGTGCATATGTACAAATAAACATATTTGCCTTTTATTAAAAGTTTTCAATTCAAATTTTTGAAAGCAACAATCTGAATATGATAGTTGATGTTATCTTAAGGTTTATAGGGTATTAAGCGCAGAATGTTTGGTGGACCTGAAGTGAAATGAAATATAAAGGGCAACGAGAAGGACGACAACGAGAACGACAACGCATAGTGCAACAACAGAGGAGCACAATATATGTATGTATAGTGGGAGGGGTGGGGCAAGGGGTCGAAGGTGAAGGAAGGGAAGGGTGGACGATTGCAGACAAAGGCAGTTGCAGTGGCTGATGTTGAACGTAGTTGGTTGGTTCGTTGGTTGCTTGTTTCGTTTTGGTGGGGAGGGGGGACAGGGGTAGGGATATGTGCAGTGTGTGGTGGTAAGAGGAGAGTTGTTGCTGCAACAGCACCAGTAAAAACAACAACAACAATGGCAGTTGAGCAAAAGGCGAGCGTGCCAACTACAACAACAAGGATTACAATTCAAACTTGCTCGTCAGCCAGAGTTGCCTCTGCCACTGCCGCGGGGCAAAGAGACTGTGAGAAGAGGAACTGAAGGGGAGGATAGGAAGAGAGGAGCCGTGTCGTGCCGAGCAGAAGAAGGTGGCATTGGCAACAGCAGCAGCAGCAACAAGAACAGCAACAACAACGCAGGCCAAGTTTTGCTCTTCCTCTGCCTCGCTCTTCCCACTGACCGAAGCTGCAGCGA
This sequence comes from Drosophila macrospina, assembly GCA_035042075.1. Taxonomy (NCBI): domain Eukaryota; kingdom Metazoa; phylum Arthropoda; class Insecta; order Diptera; family Drosophilidae; genus Drosophila; species Drosophila macrospina. The sequence continues at coordinate 347,944 of JAWNLW010000526.1, read as the reverse complement.
AAGAAGAAGCAGCAGCATACACATGCATAAAAACTGTGCGGAAGAAGAGAAAAAAAATTTATAAGTACGTGCGTGTCTATCTGTATGTGTGTGTGTGTGTGTGTGTGAGTGAGAGAGCATCGTTCTTCTGCTGTCCGATGTCGTTGTCGCTGTCTGCGACGTCGCGTCGCGTCGCGTCGCTGCCGACGTTTTTGTGGCCGCTTTGAAATGAAAAGGAACTGCGGCTTCTGTCGACGTCGCTGTTGCGTCGCGCAAAATAAATGAGAGCGCAACGCGACCAAAAAATAAAACAGGAGAAGAACAAGAAGGAGCAGCACCCAAAGCAAAACAAAGCAAAGCCAACAGAACGGGCGACTTTTTTGTTGTTGCTTTTGCTTTTGTTAATTTTTAGCAGTTGAGCAAATGAGTGCAGTCAATGGTGGGAGGGGATCCGACAGAGAGCACAGCCAGAGAGAGCGAAGCCAGAGAGTGAGAGAACGAGAAGGAGTAAGTTGGCCACAGGAAGGCAACATTTCCTCAAAGTCCAGCTAATTGGCAACGTGCAACGAGCAACTTGCAACTGATTGTCAAGCGTGGGCCGGCTGCATAATTGCTGACTTTTCGCAATGCGGCAACTTCCAAATTGCAATTCTTTTGGTTAAATTAAAGCCAAGGACATCACGAAACACACGCATCAAGTTTAGATATATCCAGCAAGTATTCTAAAGCGCGGGAAATGCTGTAAATTAATGTAATGTTAAAGAGAAAGTGAAGCAAAAGCGATTTTCAAGCAGAATCTTACATACACACATACATATGTATATTAGAAACTGGCTCCGCCGCACGCTAGATGACGCCAGCGCTGCTGCTTCTGTCCTATGATAAATAATTTCCTGAATAACTTGCAGATTATTAATGCAATTTTAATTTTCAATTGTGTGGGTATTCCTAACCTTATTTTCACTTCTTTTTTTGATTTTAGTAACTTTAAAGCATCCTTTGTAAGCCCTAATTAGTTAAGTGCTTTTCAATTTAGGCTCAAACAATGAGCGTTCGCATAAAGCTTTCGGGATTTGCCAGTTGAGATTGTCTCTAATTGACAGACTATGCGGTTGGTTTGTCCATTATTGGCGATTTTCTCAGCTGGAATGAGAATTGCGAAGGACATGTCCTAATTGGTAGCTGAATCCTGTCTAAAACGCCCTGTGACATCTGGCCACATATTCGAGTGGATGCAACGAGCATTAATTAATTATTGATAATGTGCTGTGAGGCGTTTCTCCAGTGGGTGGCTGCCACGCCCACGCATATTCTAGAGCTTAAGCTCAAGCTCATTCAGCATCGAGTCAAGTCAAGTCATGCAAATTACAACAATTTCCGCACAGAAATAGATGTGAAATACGTAAGTTTCCTCTAGTGTGTGTGTGTATCTTATGTCACTTCAGATGAGCAAGTCAATGGGGCGGTTTGCAGGGGGGGTTGGGAGGATAAGGAGCTGGGTGTAAGTATAGGCAAAGATGAGTGCTGCATATGGTGACAAACGTTGTCGTCGTCGTTGTCTTTGTACAATTTCCACAATGGCAAAGAAACTGCTCGCTGCGCAGCTACAAGATACAAAAGTTGCACAGTTGCAGATACAGATACACACGCACAGCAGAGGCGATGTCGCAACAGTTTTCACTGCTGAGGCAGATGCAGAGGCTGAGGCAGGGACAGAGGCAGGGACAGAGGCAGAAACAGCAGATGCAGGTGAAGATGGCAGAGCCTGCGAGGCATGCAAACACAAGATACAGATACAGTATTCCACTTACGTATGTATCTAGATACACACACGAGCGAGAAGCAAAACAGGGCTCGTTTCAATCGTTAGCCATCTCAGTCACAGTCACAGTCTCAGTCGCAGTCACAGTCACAATCGTAGTCGCCGTCGCAGCCACAGTCACAGTTATGTGTGTACATTCGCCCCGAGGCAATAAGCAGGATTTCCATCGACTCGCCGCGCGTCCATCGTTCGACTTTCTACTCCCTTCATTCTACTCAACTTCACCCAAAAATGTAGCAATTTACACTCACACACACACACATACACAGGGTCACACTTTTGCACATTTGTCATGCCCATAATGAAGTAGAGCACAAATGCTTTGGGGTTGCTCTCCTCTCACTCTCTGTCATCCCACTGTTCACCTCACACTTCCAGTTCCAGTTCCACACAATCGCGTGTCCAACCAAGAACAACAACAACAAGTTCCACTAAAATCAAAAGCCACAGTCGCGTCATCAGACCAGCAACAACTACAGCTAAGTGTAGAACGAGCAACGTTTTATTTTCAGCTTCTTCCTTTGCTTATTGAATAACTTCCACATTTATCGATTCAAGCAGCAAGTTTCAATAAATCCATTAATAATAAATACATGAAATCCACATTGATTGCCAAATGCTATTGCTTGTCTTACTTTCACATCACTCAATTTTTGTTCTCTTCGTCTTCGCCTGCCTGATCACAGCTGTCGACCGAAAGAAAGAGAGGGAGAGCAACAATTGTAGTTATGCCAGCTGTAATGAATTGAGAGAGCACGAATGTCAACACACTTGATAATTGAAGAGGAAGCAGAATTACTCAAATGCCACTCATGGTGGATTTGTACCGCAAACTTTTAATTCGTTTTTATTGAAAAAATTGATAATTCTGTAAATTTTCATAAAGATATTTCATTTGACAAATGAACAAACTTGAAATGCAGAATAATTGAATTGGCATTCCATTGCAGAATGAAATTAGACACCAAACATTAAGTTTTCATTCATTTACTCAAAACTTAAGAATTGACATGAAATATTCTAAATATACAAGTGTTTCCCATTTCTCACGGTACTCAATACAACAAAATTCAAATAAATAAAGCTAATTAAAAATACTTTGTTACAGCAGTAAAAAGCAAAGCTTAAAAATAAAAACAATGAATTGTAGAATTTCAGTCCCAAAAGCAGAAACAACAAAAATTCACAAAATCCATTGAAATATTATTTACCGTTAAAAGTGAAGCAGCGTCGTTGTCGACGTCGGCAGCGACGTACACGTAACAAATGGGCTCCCAACGAAACAGTTTCTGGTGTATGTGGTAACACAGAGTGATGGAGATGGAGAGGGGAAAAGTTGAGAAGGGTGGGGAGAGTGAAAAGGGAGGGGGTGCGGTTTGGGGGCTTGCAATTTGCACTCATCTTTAGCATTTTGCAATTTTCCGTTAGTGTTTGCAGCTGCAAACGAACGGCATAAATTCAATTACTGCCAATATTTTCAAAGCGATGCCCAAAAACAACAACAACAACTAATACTACAACTGCAAAAGCAACAACAACAAATTCCATTTTCAGTTATCCATCGACTCTATCTATCTATACATCTGTCCGTTTGTTGTCTCTTTCTGCCCCATTGGCGTGATTTTTTGCACTTTTAGCTTGCAGTTCAATTGTATTTTTGTGTATGTGTGTGTGGTTGTAGTTGTAGGTGTGAGTCTGTGCAAATAAAATGTATGTCTGTGCATTACAATACAGGGGACAATCCAATGCTCATCCATGTTCTCATCATTCCCTTTCCACTTCCAATACATTCGCCCCTTCCCAAACATCCAATTAGTGGGCAGCCCCCAAACTGACATCAGTCAGAGGCAGTTTCGATGTTTTCTCATTGTTCCAACGTTTGGTTTTTATAGCCTCTTGTACATATGTGAGTGTGTGTGTCTATATATATATGTGGGTATATGTGTAGTCTGGCTGTTGCTGTTGTTGTTTCTGTCTGCATTCGGCATTTGCCATTTTGTTTGCTCCTGTTGTTGTTGTTCCGAACTCTTCGCTTACGCTTATCTGCCATTTAAACGACGCTGCCGCTGCTGCTGCCGGCTGCGCTTTACTCTGCTCTGCTTTTGCCTCTGCTTGAACATTCGCCGTTTCGATTTCGGTCGCAATTCCCGTTCCCATTTTGTACCCGCGCGCATCTCTCGGGTTGAAGAAGCTCAAGGTGCAACATTGGCAACGGGCCTGGGACACAGCCTGGCAGACGCGGCCTGAAACCAACTCTCTCACTCTCACACACACACATGCATATGTTCTCACATGCATACATGTGTGTGTCGTCGCCACCTGACGTTTGGGGGCGCAGCATTTGTCGCCATTTATTTACACGATTAGAAATCGATTTTATGCGTTTGGACAATATTTCAAATGTAGAGAAGAAAATATACAACAATAGCAGGCACATATGTGTGTATGTATTTGTTGTACCTATGTGTATGTGTTGCCGTTAAAATGATTTATGTCAAGCTTATCGGAAAGGGGGTTGCGATTTCATGCGATCGATTTGTGCGTGCCTCTGAATGAGTATGTGTGTGTGGCAAGACAACCACCATTCAATGCTACACTCCCTCACAACTCAAAGACATCTTATAATCAAATAAATAAATTAAAGAGCTCAAATGTAAATTAATTTAAACGAGTAATTGATTACTAACTTGCCAGTTTAGGCTTAGCTAAAATAAAATAATGCACATCAGTAATACGCACTCCCTTTGTATGAGTGTAAGAGAGATTGAATCGCAGGGAAACAACTGAGAGATTAAACTGTAAAAGAAACGAAAAAGATGGCAAACAACGAAGCGCAAATAAAACAAAATCCAAATTCAATCCACTTGGCGGCAATGCGTGCTGCCATACAAGCAACAACTACAAAAGCACCCACATTGCCAATTTATATACATATACATACATGTGTATACACATATATACAGTATACACATACACCAACAACAAGCACACAAACAGCAAAAACAATTCGTGAGCAAATCTCAAATAAAAACACGCAAAGTCAAACGACGTCGCTGCCGTTGCCGAAGCTCTGCTGAGTTGATGGATTGTAACCCACACACACACACACACTGCACATACACACAGGCCGAGAAAAAATACAATCCAGTGGAATCGTTTGGCCGGTGACTCCGTCGTGTGCTGTCTTCTGCTTCTTGGTTTACCCCGCTGCCCCTTTCAATAAACTAACCAATGTTTGTCTGTGTGTGTGTGTCGTGTGCCAGTGCTCATGGCGTTCACTGTCACTGAGTCCGAAAAAAAAGAATTAAATAACGAAACAACAAAAAAACAACACCCTGTGGAACGAAACGAAATGAAATAGCAGGCAAAGACTCCACTTCTGCGGCTACTTGCTATTCTTATTCTGCTTTGGTCTTTTATTTCTCAAATTTTGTATTGTTTGTGAATTTTGTGCGTGTGGTAGTTGAAATTGACCCCACCCCCACACCCTTCTCTCCTACCTAACTATTCGTCATGTCATGAAACCTTAGAAGAAAGCACTCAAACTTCTGGACACGAAAAATATGAGAGAGAGAGAGACAGAGAATGAAACATTCGGTTCAAATATTCCTCCTCTTGCCGGTTTGCTGCTTTATTGTTGTGTGTTTTAATTTGTTTCATTATCCCCTCCACCATACATTTTCCAATAAGCTAACGCTTCTCTGGCGTCGACATAGAGAAACGGCAACTAAGAATATAATTCTGTGCATAACACACCACATTTTGGGGTACAATTTGATGAGCAATACGGCCGTGTGGTCGTTTTAATGAAAAAACTCACCTGAATCAAGCTAAACGATGGCTAACGCCGCCTGCTTTGTCAGTTGATTGTTGTTGCTTATCGCTGCCTTCTTTTGCTGCGCACTTTTGTGTTTTGCTTTATTTGCATTTGTCTCACACACATAAGAGATTTGTTGATTGCTTAGCTTTTTAGACTTGCCTGCAATTGCCCAATTGATTTTCATCGCTTATTCCATTTTTTCTTTTCTTTTTCCCATTTTTTTTTTGCAAACAATTTTTTACGCTCAATTCACGTATTCTTCCTTCGCGCATACACACATAAACACATACACACTGACGGAAACAATACGCGGGGCAATAAATTTTATACCGTGGGCGTTTTTTTCTCTTTCTTTTGTTTGCCTCTTTCAAATTTAATCACACAGCCAAAAGTGTTTGAAGTGAACACAATTACAAAAAATATGCAGTGCTATAAGTTTGCACTACACATTGTATGTATGTAATTTGATTTAAATATAATATTTAAAATTGCATGAAATACTTTTCGTACTTTCCACTAACGATGTTAAAAACGCGCGCGAATCGCACGACAACCGAAACGAAAATGAACCGATGGCAATAAAATTTGCAAAAGCGAAATGGAATTGGAATGAAATGGAATTGAAAGCGTACGTCGAGATGTTGGCAGCGCTGCTCAAAGAACAGAAGCAAGCCGATGTAGAGGAAGAGAGCAAACGAGCAAAGAGTGAGTTTTAGAGGGGGGATTGAGTTTTAACTGTTAAGCAATACTGAATTGAGCGTTTTATAGCAAATGAGCGAGTTAGTGCCATAACGATCGTAATTACATATGTGTGTATGTATTTAAAAGAGCTGCTCTTGTTGAGCGACATTTGAACAGTCGCTGCTGACTGTATGAGCGAGACAACAGCGAGTAAGAACGCTGCAATCGAGTGTTCTCGACTGTGAGATACTCGCTAACCGCAACTCAAACGAAATAAACCACAAATAAAGTGTAAAATTTGATAAATATTTATTATATCATTATTTTATCATTTACGGCCAATAATAATATTAAAATAAAGAATCAACACTTAAAAATTAAAGGTCAACGGATGAACTGGAAAGTAACCCCGGCTCTTGGTCACCTGCGACGAGAGACGCAACAGATTGATATCATTGTTGACATAGTGTCCATTGTAGATGTCCGTTGCCAGGCGCATCACCTCGTCCCGCCCTTGGGTGCAGATCGCCGAGGCCGCCAACATCTCATGGTCGGCGAGCGGGAGACCGATGCAATAGGAGCGTGAGGCACGTGCCACACTCGACCACATGGCATAGATGTTGCTGGCCATGTTGGCCACACGTTGCATCTCCAGTTGACGCTCCACAACGGCATTGCCATGCCGCGTGAGCATCAGCTCCACCGACATGTTCAGCCGTGCCACAGAGTGTTCAATGCATTGGGCAGCCGGCTCCAATGTGGGATGCACATTCTCCGAGAGCATCATGCGTGTCTTGGGATTCTCCAAGCTGTTCGTCGACAGAAACTTGCCGAAAATGTGGCCAGGATGGAAGAGAGGATTACGCGACTTGCGCACACCTTCGTTCATACTTTGCTGCAGCGAGAGCGAAAGGATTAGGCCATGGCTCAGTATAGTCTATGTGTAAGCCACTTACTCCGGCGTGTTGCAAGCCCGCCAAGGCGATGAATATGCTCAGTGTGGTCAGGGATTCACCCTGCGTGCACAGCTGGGCCGCATCCCGCAATCCCAATTCCCAGCACTGTCCGCGGTGCAAACTCTGTGGACCCAACAGGCCCAGACTCTCCGTGGCGATCCTGTAGAGCTGCTGTAGCGTATAATATTTGGTAATGCTGCACTCGAGCGTCACATCCTGGCCGGCAAACTCGTCCATGAGGCCAGCGGTCATGTACAGCATGCTCTCCATGGCATAAACGGAGCATGTGCCCTGCGACAGTTGCTCCCGCGTCAGCTCGAAGTCTCTGCAAGTAAATTGAGCGTTAATTGTGGCAACTGCAACTGCTGGGATGCGGATTCGTACTTTATTGGTATCCCACACTGCGTTGTGTCCACGCTGTAGGTGGCCAGCTGGTTGAGCAAGCGCTTGGACAGCGCAATACCCTGGAGACTGCTGCGCAAGCGTGAGGCACGCACCAGATGCTCCGAGTGGCGATTGCCCTCATGCGGCATGCCCAAGATGTCCTGCTCCGTCAGTTGCACCTGATCGAAGTGAATGCGTCGCATGGTCGCGTCAGGGCAACCAAACGTTTCATGGACTTCGCCTTGACGCACTCCTGGCGCTTGTGAGTCCACCAGAAAGATGGTGCTGCCACGTCCCACACTGCCAGGCACATTCGGCTGCTGTGTCTGGGCCAAGACCAGGTAGAGCTGGCGTGTTCCCGCCGGAGCTGCGACCACAAATGCCTTCTCTCCGCTGAGGGTCCAGCTTCGTTTGTCGGAATCGTAGGTGGCTTGTGTGCCAAAGAAATCATCCTCCGGTGGTGTATACTCCTGTATCGCCTCGGTGGCTATCAACTGGCCACTGCCCAGTGCGGTCAAGTAACGTTGCTGCTGCTCTAATGTTCCAAGCTCGCACAGCAGATCGACAACAACGCGATGGGATTGCAAACCTAATGCAAGAGCTGTGTGCGCTGCTTCCGGTTCACTAGCCATCAGGCTGGCACTCCACTTGTAGCCCTTGCCATCGTAATCCGTGGGCACATTCAGGCCATAGAGTCCCAACTGCTTGAGGTTGTCCAACTGTGCGGATTGTTCGTGCTCCTCGGCAAAGTAATTGTTAAGCGACAACAGCGCATTCTGCAGAGTCGACATGTCCTCTCGTGGTATAACCTCTGGATAGCCCAGCAGCTCCTTGTCCGTGGCTCCTATGAAGAAGTTCTTGACCAAAGGTTCACGTGCCGGCAACTTTTGGGAATCTGCAGCTGTCACCTCCGGTTGGCCACTGCCATCTCCCTGCTGTGGATGGAGGCTGCTACTCGCATTGCTGCTTGCCTCTCGCAATAACGCCAGTTGTCCTCTTCTGTTGTGATTTTGATTCAATAATCTGACGGCACGGGAAAACAAATTGTAGCGCATCTTGAATTAGGTAATGTGCAATAGAGATGGGCGAGGCGTATTTATGTACTCATAATACAAGTTAGTAACGAGCCAGAGCGCCAAAACAGTGACATTAAAAGTAGCTAAAGCAAATACTGTGACTAAATATCGAGTTAGTCCAATACTTTAACCAAATACGCAGCTAGAATTTTATTTTATATAAACTATTTATTTGTAGTACTTGAATTCAATTATATAGGCTTACATTTATGTAATTCTGTGTAAATATTGTAATATTTATATATATATAAGTACGATGAATCGAAATTGGAGGCAGGTCGATATATGGTCTCACGATTTTCAACAGAAATATTAATTACAAAATATTAAATGATTAAATTGTTATATTTGTATGGTTATATATTCTTAAATTTATGCATTTATGTGTATATATTGTTATTTTTAATAATAATATCCTTACTGTATTTGCTATCGATAAGTATATAGTGTAATTATTAAGGTATTCTACATGTATCGCGATGGGAGGCAGGTCGATAAATATGCTCGATACTTAATAGAAATTTAAAAATTTAAATGCAGAACAAATCTAGATAACAAATCAAGCAGTAAGTAGATAATGTAGTAGATAAAACAATGGTTTTGATTTATTTTTTGTGTTATTAATATTATTATTATTTTTTTTTTTTTGATTAAAAACACAAAACCCTTTATTTGAATCATTTTGTATATTGGTGTTTATACTCGTATAATTGCTATTGACTGGGCACATTAAGCTCTCTACTTAAAATCAGATAAACAAATTAATGAGAAATTAAATAGATTTGTATTTATGTAGTGGGTGTGTATGTGTGTGTGTGTATTTGTATTTTATTCATTTCATTTGTTTATTAATTGTATTTGTATTTGTTTTGTTTTGTTTACCAGCTAAATTTGAAAAATTTGTTAATAGCGGTAAGTTAGTTTATACATAGTTATAGTCAGGTATCAATTGAAATAAGAGTTTAGTATTAGAACTTGTAACACAGAGACAGAGAATTTATGTATTTGTAACTATTTCGTATTATTGAAGTTCAGTTGTGCTTGTTCTGCTGATTGATTGATTGATCGATGGTTTTGATTGATGCTAAAACATTGTACAGCTGCCAACTGACAAGCACACACAAAAATAATAAAAAAAAAAACAACCAAATTATCTCAAGTAGATTGCATTTTGTTGTAAAGAACATAAATGGTTTAATTGTATTTAACTAAAGTTCTACACATTTTGTATTTATTGAAATATGCATTTATCGCATTTGCATTGTTATCGGGCAGCTCATATCGTATCACAGGCACGCTCGTCAATTCAAAAATATATATAATAAAAGAGACACACTCAACAAAAATAATGAATCAATTGAAATTCGATGCAAACTTGCGAATGTTTGACAAATAGATTCATACACTACGCTAACAACAACGATCGATATGAGCCCCCAGACACACACTCTCTCTCTTCCTCGCTCCTCTCTCTTCCTCTCTCTCTCTTTTGCTTTCTCAACTCACTCCTCTAAATACTACTGCAATTGTTTTTGCTAAACTTGCATTTTATATATACATATACATATACATCAATAAATATATAGGCATATGGTTAACACACACATTCGAGTATGAATGTGAATGCATGCATGAGTGTTTGAATCAATCGCTTAGTGAATATATATAGCATTCGATTCAGTTACACTCTGCACACATTCACACAAAGTTCACAAACTCGCTTATGCGCTTTCTAATTTGATTAGTAGTATTCACATTCATTCAACTCATTCACGCAATGCACTCATTACACTCATTATTGCATTTAGTATATGATTTGTTGTAACTAATTGTTAGTATTGCCGTTATTTGCTTTCTGATCCCCAATTGGATACACGATTCTAGATTCTGGAATCAGGATTCAGTGTGTAAAGTGTGTAAATTGAGATATTTTCTTATTTCTTTTCATTATATCGCTTTGTTTATGTTTTTTTTTGATGGCCCCCATTTAATAATAAATTATAGAGCCGTAGAGTTATATGTATATATATACATAAATAGTTTTAAAATGTCTCTTTAGCATTAAAACAATTCAAATTCAAACTAAATTTGTTGACTTAAACAAAGATTGCATAGAGTTCTAAATGGAGACTGACAGAATACAATAACTAATAAAGCAGTGTGTGTGTGTGTGTAGGTGTGTGTGTTGTTGTTGTGTTTTGTATTGAAGGGAAGTTATCTCAATTCCCGCCGTCGCATCGAACGAACACTGTATACTCTACAATTGATATTTGGGATATTGCTGCCAGAGTTGCCAGCGTTGCCAGCGCGCCTGCAGTTGCTTCCAGAGGCGTCGCATTAAGCTGCCACCGCTGCCGCATGCCACGCCCAGGACATTCAGCAACTACTAAATCTTGCCGGCACTCTCCTGTCGCGCACTGTAACGCGGCTCCGTTGGCATCAGTGTGTCCGTCACCAGCTCATTGGGCGCCTCCAGCAAACCCTTCGCATGCGCCGCCGCCGTATCGCAGTCCGTCCGCCTCGAGATCAGCAACCGGATGTCCGTGTGCAGCGACAGGCGGCCCGAGCGTGATGTCTGGAATCTGCAAGCAACACAATAACACAATAAACAAGTTAGTAAGATGTCGCCACGTTGTGAACGTTGTGAATGCGCACGACTTGCAGATACCCACTGCCCACTTGCATAGTGCAAAACCCACTTTGTAGCTTCCCTGCTGCTGCTTCTATTGCTTCTATTGCTGCTCTGCTGCTGATTGAGCTGCTGATTGAGCTGCTTCTGTTGCTGCTGTTGCTTCTGCTTCCTTTCGCTTTACACTTTCCTAAATTATGTTCTTGCTTGAGTCTTATGTTGTTATAACTAGGGTATACAGCGAGTCTGTCAACGAGCTGCTGCCTAGGCAGTCCTAAGCCGAGCGAGCGTTACAAGCACTTGCACATAGCTATGCTACCCAGTTAACAGTTTGTTGCTTAGCTGCTTGCTCCGTCTTCAACTCCGCCTCACCTCCGCCCACAGCTTCCCAGTGGAAGTGGAACTAACCTCAGATGTATGGAATAGCGCAGACGCTTCATTTGCTCCGCGCTGATGAAGTGCCCCAATTTGCTGGTGGTGCTGGTCGCTGTGGGGCTGCCAGGATCACGTTCCCGTTGCCGCTGCCGTTGCCACTCCCGTTGTGTTGCCTGTGTGCTGATGCCGCCGCAGGGGCTGCTGATGCCCGGCAGCTCCTCGGCCAAGATGCGCTGCCGGATGAAGGTGCGATGCAGGGGCGGCATATCGTGCATATCGTAGGGTATGACAAACATGCGCACCACCGTCCCCATGGGATTCAGCAGTGTCGCCTGCACCGTGCCCGACCGTGGCACAAAGTAACCCTTGCGTGGCAAACGAATCTCGCACTGCAAACCGAGGAACAGAAGGAGAAGGAGCAGGATGGATTACATGTGTGCTTAACTAGCGCATGGGACACACTCACCAGGTAGGGTGTGCTCAGCGTTTCGCCGTGCAGCTCATAGAAATACGAGGATGCCTGTATGGTCAACTGGGTGGGACAGAAGCCGCCCGAGGCGCCCAATTGCAAACGAAATCCGGGTACCTCGATCTTGGGCAACAGACGCTTCTGCAGCAGCGATTCCTCCAGATTGCCAAGCAACGGTCGACCCGTAAACTGCGAGACGAGACGTGCTCGCGTCTTCAGCGGCGAACCCGCCGGACTGCACATACCCGACTCCAGATCCTCGTCCGACAGCTGCTCATCGGAGCCCAACGAACTGCGATCGGAGCGATCGCTGAGATGTCGCGATCGTCGCTTATAGAATGCCGCCTGCTTGGCGAAACGTGGCGACACGGACAAGGCATTGGGCAGCGTGGGAGCCGAATAGGATTTCTGCACCGGAAGGTTACCCGTCTCCGGTGGCGTCAGCAACGATTGCGATTGACTGAGCGACGACGTTGGCTCAAAGCTGAACGCCAAACTGTGATCAATGGCAATGGGAGCCGAGCTGCAGAAGATCGTCGTCAGGTTCACTTTGGGCAATCCCTTGCGCATCAATGGCGACAACATGGGCGGTGGCGTCTCTCTGTCCAGCAACGTTGCGGCGGCTCCACAGTTCAAGCGCAACTGATTCGCCACCTTGGGCATTGTCGGTGGCAGCTGCTGTTGGAACTCCTGCAGCTTGAGCGGCACATGACTAATTGGCGTCTTGAACTGCACCACAAGGCGTTCATCCAACACAGCTCCCGCTCCATTTGCCGCTCCAGCTCCAGCTCCAACTGCTGCCTGCTGGTCTGGTGGCGTCCGGCAGCGTTCCTGCTGCGCAGTCAACGAGCAGCGATCAAGATTTGGCGTCAGTTTGGTTGATGTCGACTGCGTGGAGTAAGAGTTTTGCTTTAGTTTCAGTTGCAACAAGATTCGGGTAAGCTAAGCTACTTCAGGGGGAGCCAAGGTTCCTTGGCGGGTTGCCAGGCAATGATAGATACTTTAGATACTGCGAAACTTTGTCCTTAAAGCAGTAGCAGACTCTGCCGGACTCGAAGCTGACTCACCAAACCTCAATGACACTCATGAAACTTGGTTGCCAAATCGAAGGAAGCTACTTCCGAACTCGAACCTTGGCTCGCGACAAAGCCAAGCAAGACACCCAAGTTAACCTTTTCCCATCGAGTAGCTAAGCTGAGACCAGTATATGTATGTTCCTATATTCCCTAATCCTACTTTCCTTTTAACCTCTTTCTCTCCAATCTGTCTCTCCTTTTATCTTATTTTCTTCTAATCTATTTCTCTCTAACCTCCCTCTCTATCTTTGTCTCTCTCCTCTTTCCTTCTAACCCCCTTCTCTCTATCCCCCTTCTCTCTATCCTTTTTCCTTCTAACCTCTTTCCCTCCAACCTTTCCCTCTCTATACTCTTTCCTTCAAACATCTTTCCCTATATCTTTCTGTTTAACTTCCATCTCTCTAATCTCACTCTCTTTTCTCTTCCCATCCAACCTCTCTGTCTCTCTGTTCTCCTCTCATCCAACCTTTCCCTCTCCCATCCTACCTTTCCCTCTCCCATCCTACTTTTCCCTCTCCCATCCTACCTTTCCCTCTCCCATCCTACCTCTCCCTCTCCCTCTTCATCTTCATCTTCCTCTCCCTCTTCCTCTCCCTTTTCCATTCTCTCTCTCTCCCTCCCCTTTCCCTCTATAACTCTCTCTAAGCTCTTTCTCTCAATTCCCTTTACTTTCTGTCCTTTACTTTTTAATCTCTTTCTTTCCTTTAATCTCCCTCTCTTCACCTCCTCTTCCTCCTCCTCCTCCTCTTCCTCCTCCTCCTCCTCTTCCTCCTCCTCCTCCTCTTCCTCCTCTTCCTCCTCTTCCTCCTCTTCCTCCTCTTCCTCCTCTTCCTCCTCTTCCTCCTCTTCCTCCTCTTCCTCCTCTTCCTCCTCATCCTCTTCCTCCTCCTCCTCCTCCTTCCTCTCTGTGTCCTCCCTCTCTCTCTTTCCTCCCCTCCCTCTCTTCACTACATCCTCACCTGTTCCAGCTCTTCCTGCTCCATGCTGCTGCTGCTGTTGCTGTTGCTGTTGCTGTTGCTGTTGCTGCTGCTGTTCCTCTCATGTCCATTGGCTTCCCTGGAGATCTTCTGGCCATTCTGGCCAAAGTTATGCTGCGTCTTCTGCCGCTTGCACACCTGACAGCCGCTTAACGTTGCCATTGGCTTCGCTTGATTGTTGTTTTGCTGCTGATGCAGCAGCAGCGGATTTCGATTTGGATTTGAATTGGGTTTGGGTGTGGGATGCGTATCCGCATTGAGATCGTTGGTGGTGGTGGTGGTGGTGGCTGCTTTCGGTGTGGACTTTCGATTCTTTGGCGTGCGCTGAATGGCCTGAAGCAGCAGCTCGGCCTTGTTGCGCGGTGTGCCCACAATGAGATCGGAGCTGCTCAGGCTGCAGCTGCTGGACATGTCATCCATTTCGGAGGCGCTTGTATCGTCATCATCATCATCATCATCGTTGGCAACGCTATCATTGCGATCATTGTCATTCCCAGTATCGTTGCCATTTGCTGTTGCATCCTCTGCACTGCAGTTGAGGCAGAGCAGCGTCTTCTCGCTTCCACACTGCTGGCAGCTGCTCAGCGATGTCTGTGTGCCCGTCGAGATCATGGCGATGCGACGTGGTGCAGTTGCTGCTGCTCCAGCTGCTGCTGTTACTGCTACTGCTGCTGCTCCTCCTGCTGCTGCTGAGGGCGTTGCCAATGTCATGACCATGTTGTGATCGTTGCCCTCATCCATGGCTTCCATCTGCTCGGAGGGTTTTCGTTCCCGTTTCTTGTCACGACGCTGCATGCGCTTGCGATACTTCTGCAGCTGCCGCTCACGATGTCCATCGAGCTCATCCCGATTTGGGTCCTCCTCCAAGGCTGTCGCCTCCTCCTCCAGTTCCTCCTCCAGTTGGTGTCGTTGCTGCTTTGTGGGGTACTTATCACAGCTGCTTGTTGGCGGCGTTGTGCTGATGGCAATGCGTGCTCCCAGCCCAGTGGGCGTGGCCGCACACATGCCCCCGCCGCCGGTGGGTGTGCTGGCTGCTGGTGTGGCACGCAACGTTCTTGGCTTCGCCACTGGAGGCGCCACATGCGGCAGGCCGCCATTGAATCTCGGCAAGCTCTTGACACAGACAGCGACGCTGAAGTTCTCCGCAATATTGACATGGGGAAAGTTGTGGACATTCGCCTTGGCGCTGAATCCAGCATCGTTGGTGTGACTGCCACCGCCAGCATCATGGGCCCTAATCCTGTAGAAGATGTTGAGGCGCGGCCGTCGCATTCCCATTGCGGCACTCGAACTGTGGCCAGCGAGATCGCCGGCATTGCTCGTGCCATCGCTGGCAAAGATCACCCTGCCGCTGTCATAGACGGAGGGATCACATTTGCGCAGAAGATCACACCAGGCGACGATCTGGGAGAAGTAGAGCTGACTCCGGATGGCGCTGCACAGCGACGGCAGCGTCATTGTCGGCGGCGGCACTCTGTGGAGGATTGACCAAGTGGATTAGTGGATGGATAAATGTGTATAAGCAGATAGGATGAGCTGCAACTTACTTCTCCTTGCCACTTATGATCCATTGCTCCAGTAGAATCTTATGGCCGGCGGGACCCAGATACACCTCAATGCAGACGTTCTCCCGACGCGCCAATATCGCCTCCATCTTCAGGCAGTGAGCGCGCCAACGGGAACACTATGTGGACAGAGCGAGAGAGCGAGAGAGAGATAGAGTTGCTTGAGCTCTAGCGGAATCTCAGTTTATACTCACGGTTATGTTTACGTAAGACATATCACAGAAATGCTCCTCAGGATCGGCAGACTCGCCCTTGGCTAAGCCCATCTTTCTGAGGAACTGATCACAGTGTGGCCCGTGTTTGGGCCTCGCTGCGCAGCTGGAATTGTTACCGTTACCGTTACCGTTAACGGCTCCAGCTGCGTCGCTGCTGGCAGTGGCTGTTGATGTGGCTGCTGCACGTACTCCTCCTCCTCCTCCTCCTCCTCCCCCTATACACCCTAATCCTCCAATTCCCACTCCCATTCCCATACCCACTCCCATTCCCATTCCCATGCCCATGCCCAATCCCATCCCGTAAGCTGCTCCAGCTGTGCTGCGACTGCAATTGTAATCGAGCAAACTTGATGCATTCCCTGTGCTTGCTGCCGTCGACGCGTTGAAGCCGAGGGACAGACTCAGTGGACGCGTCTCGGCGGGCACAGTGGGACCACCGCGTAGACAGGTTGTGGCCAGGGATTGTAGGGAGTGCAGAATGTTATCAGAGCCGGAGCCGGGAGAGCTGCCAGCACTTGAGTTACTAGTGTTTAGCTGCTCACCAGCTACGCCTAATCCTAATCCTCCTAATCCACTTCCTCCTCCTCCTCCCAGACCGACTGCTCCTCCTCCCATTCCGCCTCCTCCTCCCATTCCACCTCCTCCTCCCATTCCTCCTCCTCCTCCTCCTCGGCACGATTCAACATAACTCTTCGCACAATCTCAAAGTCACCTCGATCCAGATCATTGATAGCCAACGCCACCAATTCCGGCTCCACGCTCATGCTCTGCGCCGCCGGCGACACCTGACGCAGCTGGCAAAGCTTCTGTGTCCAACGTTGGTGTGTTGCCTGATTGCTACTGCTGCTGCTGCTGCTGCCGCTGCTTGTGGCATGTCCATAGCCATAGCTCTGACCAAATGTGGAACGTGGTGTGCCGCTTGTCAAGGCATATGGATTCGTTGTTATGTTGATGGCTGCCCGCGATGTGGAGGGGCGTGGCGAGAGGCGTCCACTGCCGGCTGGTGTTGTCAGCTGCTGCTGTTGCTGCTGTAACTGCGACGGCGACTGCGACTGCGACTGCGACTGGGACTGCAGCTGATACTCATCATCGGCTATCGGTCTGCCCTCCAGTATAAGGGATGCCAATCCCAGCACAATGCTGTTGTAGTTGCTCTGCTGTGACAGCACAGTGGCTGCAGCGACTGCGCTGCTGCCGCCACCAACAACAACAACTGCTCCATTATGTGCCAAGCCAGCGGCAGGCGGGGAGTTCGTAACGCTTGTGGGTATCATCTTGTGTTGTTCCTCCTTCTCGTCTTTGTCTCTTGCCTCAAAACGAAGGTTTCGTGCTTAGACTTCTCCTCCTCCTGATGCTGCTGATCTTCCCCTACGTCTTCTTGTAGATGTTGATTCGTCGTCCTCTTCGCACCTGCACCAGAAGTACTCTGTTAAGTCGAAGGAAAGAACAAATGAAGAGCGAGCTTTAGTAAACGGTTAAACGGATAGTCTTACGCTAAAGAGAAAAGTATGCAAAGTATAAAGCAATTCTAAAATGATTAGTGCATAACTCTATCCTACACATAAGAGAGAGGTAAGCAAAGGAATAAAGAAATTAAGAGAGAGCTTTAGCAAACGGATTATCCTATTTGTAAGAGAGCGTAAAGCAAATGAGAAACAAAATTAAATGAGAGCAATGTAAACGCAATAATAAATAACAATAGAAAAGAAAATTCTGTTATAATTATTCTATTTGAAAGTGGCATTGAGGAATGCAAATCGAATGTCAGCAGCTGATGATGGGAAGTGGGTCAGCTTGGACCCTGTATGTTAAATAGAATTATGCTCTGAAGGTCCCTATACACACATACATAAATACATATGTATTTATGTGCATATCGCTGACTGACACTATTTACTTTGGCCTAGATTCTAAGCTATATTGTGGCATTTTAAGAATATGCAATTGGTTGTCTATTGGCGTCGACAACGACATCGACACACTGACACGGCCTCAATGTGGCCCCAAAAAACCAGGCAACCAGGTCGTTACTTAATCAGGCAGCTGTTGCCATGTCAGAGAGCTGAGCAAGAGAGTGAGAGAGACAGACATGTGTGCAATGTGCATGTGCAGCGATGCAGCTTTTCAAATCAAACAATAATAAATGTTGCTAGCGCTGTGACGTCATTTGAAAGAACAATTTAAGCTTAACGCAGCAACATGTCATTTTGCATTCAAACATATATTTTTTTTCTGCAGTTTCAAGAGGCGTTGAAGGTCAGCGTCAGTCTAATATATAGGCATTTTCAAATATGATGCTAAAGTCGCGCTTGGCAACAAAGCTGCACACTTGCACAAACAGCTGTTCGTGTTTATGTTCAATATTTGTTAAGCAAGTGTTGCTAAGCGTTAACAACATGTTGCCAACACGAGCACAATTGTCACAAGAGAGCCAACACAGCCTAGGTCTCTCGCATCTGCCTCTCTCTCTCTCTCCCACTCTCTATGTATGTGCTTGTAAACATGTTTGTCTTTACTTTTGCTTTTGTTTTTGCGTTTCTTCTTGACCTGCATACACAATATATAACTAGCGCGCGAGACGAAGCCAACGACGGAGCAAGACAGAGAGAGAGGTGAGCATGCTGTTGTTCGTGTATGTGTGTGCTGTTAGAAAACATATGATTTTTGTGTTGGCTGCTCACAATCAGTTGGCAATGTTTGCTCACATGTATTTGCGTGAGCAAGTGTGTGTGTGTGTACAGCAGTTTTGTTTATGGTCGCTCGCACATACAAATACACTTGGCCCACAATAGACAAGCATTCACATATACACAACAACAATTCGTATGAAAATGAGGGCAAGCGAATGGAACGTAACAGCACAGCAACAACAATGCCAGCGAAACCGCAACAACACAACACAGCGGTAGCGAAGTTTAATAATATTTGATTACATTATCGCTGTTTCGCTTTTATTTTTCATTTAAGCATCATTTACGTTTTCTTTTATACATATGCATTTATGTTTGTATTTCTTTGAAGAGCGGGAAAATTGCGACTAAATATTTAGAAGATTTGATGCTTATGACGCAGTTAAAAAAAAGGAACGTGGCAATTAAGTATGCATGTGTGTGTGTGTATAGTTAAGGGAAAGTAAAAGAGGTTAGAGAAAGAGCTGGCAAACTAGCTGAAGCTAACGGTATTTTGGCTGTCCGTTAGCAACATAATCAATTGTACTTGAAGTGTTTTTTTTTTAATTTGATTCATTGTGAACTAATTTAATGTTTGCTTTGGCCGCCGTCCTTGGCATGCTTTTGATTTTGCAATAATTGTATGTATGTATTGTGTTTGTACATATGTAAGTATTTATATTTATTTTCGCTCAGTGCGTTCTCAGTAGATAGGTACATTTATTCAAAATTTGCATTTATTTGATTGCCGGGGAACGACGACTTTTCATATTCGTTTATTCTATCTGCCTCTCGCTCTATCTATCTTTATTTCTGTGTATATTTTCCGTTATGCAAAAAAGAAAACAAATATACAGTGAAAGGCAAATTACTCACACACTCGCATACACATGCACGCTTACTGTCTAGCGACAACGCTAGATGGCGCTATATTCAACGCAAAACCAGTTCACAATTGTTTTTTAAAATGCAAAAACTTTGTGTGTTGCAACTTTGAAAAAAAAAAAACAACAGCGACAACAAAAACAAGTTCCGACATCGCTGCTTCCTTTGCATTTTCGATTATGAAATGAGCCAAAGGCAAACGCGGCGACGTCGCCGTCGCTGTCGACGTCAACGTCGTACACACGTGAGTGCAGCAAAAAAAAATAAAAGCGCCAACTTAAGTGGAATAACTTTGAAGCGTGTCATTTCTCTTACGTCTCTCTTTAGTCACTTTACCAAATGCGTCATGAGCAAATGTTGATTGCTAATTGTATGCATACTTATACATCATATGAAAGTCCATGCTTACATGCATACATATGTACATACATACAAACGTTTTATTCTCTTTGCACATTTGCTGTTGGGAATGTGTCATATGCACAAGGCGGAAGTGTTCCTTGCATTCAAGACAAGTCGACAGATGATTTTCTATCGAATGTTACATCATATATACACAAGCTCTCACCCCTCGCTCTCCCGTTCACTCTTTCTCCCACTGTCCACTTTCCCACTGTCCAATTATTTATGCATGTGTGTGTGTGTGTGTGTGTATGGATAGCATATGCCACGCAGATGACTTTGATTAGACAATAGAGCTTTTCAAATCGCTGTTGACCTCGTTGTCGACCTTACAAAATACCCGTATTACAAAAGTACACAGTATCAGCCCCCAGTCCCGCCCCCAGCCCTTCGCAGCCCCTTTTTTGGTTTCACAGCTGAGCGAGCAAACAAAAGTGCCGCACCTTTGCCAGATTCTATGGGTTCACCTTGTTGGCCAACTACAAAAAATATGTCTTTACATGAATGTGCATGCATATGTACATATATCAGGAAAAAAACAGAGGCCATGAGATAAGACTTTACACGACTATTTCCCAACCGAAGTCGTACAATTTTACACAGAGGTGTGTGCGTGTGTGTGTGTGTCTGTGTGTACATGTTAACATAACTCAAGGTTTCTCAGTTAAAATCATAAGGGAAGTAAATTAAATTCGGAATTTATTAAACCAAAGTTTAGCTGTTAAAGTGAGTAACTAAACTTAATGAAAGTTCTGGCAACTCGACTTTTGAACACCCTTGAAAGCAGTGAGTTTAAAAGCAGCTGTTTTAATGTACGCTTAACTACAAATTGTTACTTTTACTTTATTTGAAATGCTTTTTGCACTTACCTCTATTTACTTTGTTAAAAATCCATTATTTTAGCTTTGTTGCTGCAATTAGAAGGCAAGAAAAATTGTTGTTTAATTGTCAGTTAATAGGGCTTAGTCAGCTATAAAATGTTTATATGTATATATTTATATAAATGTACTTAATGAGGCATTGTTTAGCCATGTCTATTATCTGTGTTCAGTCAATAGAGAATAAATTATTTGAGCAACCAAAGTTACACAGGGACAGACACCCTGTTTTTTTTTTACACAAAGAGTTACATGGCTTCGCGCTCTCACTCTCTTGCTCAGTCCATTACTCTCCCTACCTCACACACACTAGTAGCAGAGCTTCACTCAAATGCTCACATGTGCGCAGTAAACGGAAAAAGCAAAAACAAAACCAACAGATTAAATTGTAAACAAACGCTAGGCAGCGACACCAGCAGCAGCAGCAGCAGCTGAAGATGAAGAAGAAGAAGGAGGAGCAGCAACGACAGCAACAACAATCGCGTTCACTCTGGCTCTTGCTCTTCTGCTCTTTGTCTGTAATGTGAGCACGTGAGCATGTCTCGCTTGCACAAATGGTAGGCATGGGGGCCGTTCGCCTGGAGAGAGAGGTGCCAATGCCAGGAAAGGACAACGAGGCGCAATCAGTGACAAGTGTGCGTGTGCGCGTGTCTCTGTGAGTGTGCGTGTGCGTGTGTGTGCAAGTGCGGGCAGCAATGCGTTTTATTTTTAGACAAAAACAAAATTCTGCCGCTTTGCAAATTGAGAGCAGATTCACATTCACACTCAGAATTGACTTGAAGAAACGTGTCGACGATGAGCAAAAGCAAATGACCGCTAGTGGAAGAAGGCAAAGAAGTGCACACTCCACCTCTTCATCTTTCTCTTGCACATGGCAAGTTAGTCTGCTTCTTTTAGTTATGTATATTTTTACTTTTAAAATTTGTCTGCTTATTTACATTTAATTATGGCTTTCCATTTGCCATTCGCCTATCTCCTTTCTCTCTCTTTCTGTCTATACATTTACATTACCAACTGCGCACGTATAAAATTACACGCGATGCGACGCATTTTGTTGTATTTATCGCACTCTTTCGTGGCTTTTTACAGTTTTGATTCCACACCAAATATATAAGGAACAAATGCACAAAATTGGCCCCAAAATACGAAACGAAGCGAAAGCAAAACAAAATTAGTTTTATGTATACATTTATATACATATTCATGTACATATGTATGTATGTATGTATTTGCATGGATTAGTGTACATAAAGAGCTTGATAACAACAGCTGTTTCCTGTCCGTTTTGCTGCTTACGTTTTGATTTTATTATCCGACTCTCGATTTATGCGATTTGCCTATTTTTGGGAATTTCTTATCTATTTTAAGTAGAAGATCATAAGTATTTTCTCGGAAAGTAGAATATATAGGGTTTGCTTTAAAATACTATTCATCTAGTTGGTTTGGCATCTTAAAAGCATAATTATTTGATATTAGCGTGCCATTCTTGTAATTTTCCTAAGCTTGAACCGGTTAGGGAATTGAACAAGTTTTGGTTTACATTTGAACCACACATTTAGTTAACCTTGATGAGAACATACTACATAATATGTACATATTTCTGTACATCTGAAAGCAATGTTGCGTAACTGAGCGCTCTATTTAAAGTTCTTATCGTTAGACGGCTTATACAAGGCCAGTTTGTTGTAAAGCAGCTGTTAACTTAAGCTCTAACTAGCAACAACACGACTTGTTTCCTCTTGTTCACACCTGTGCCGTTACAGCTGATTGTGACACGAGTTGGCAGCGCCGCGCCTCAATAGTTGACAGCTTGACAAACGATCCACGTTTCACGTGTATGTGTGTAGCGTGTATGTGTGAGAGCAAGAAAATGTGGACAAACGACGAGTTTACGCCACAATTAGAAAATGTGTGTCAATTATATTACAAAAAAATACAAATACATATAAAAATAAAACACCTAAAAGCGAGTATTTTTCCTGACTTAATGCACTCTTGCACACACACACACAAAATTGTATGCATTTTGAGGGAGTGGAGCAAGCGAATGAACGAATAAATGAGAGAGAATAGAGCGGGCGGTAAACAAGGCAGAGCGATATTTGAATTGCTTTTTTTTTTGTTATTTGTTATACAAGCCCAACACCAACGCTGAAGGGGGCGTCGCATAGTCTCCCAGAGTGATTGTGCCTGTGTAAGGCCTTTGTATATGTGTGTGTTTGTACGATCTACAATTATTCAACTTTGACGCTGTCTGAAAAGCTTACTCGCGCGTGTCACTTACACATACATACAAATTTGTGTGTGGGTGTGCAAGCTTATAAGCTTTAGCTTTAGCTATTACGCTGTTGTTGCTGTGCCAAAGCATTACGTCACCAACACATGCGCAACGCACAGCTGAGTGGCCTCAACGACGTCACACACAAGCGCATATATATGTAAATACATGCAAATACAAATATATCCATAGATTTGTACTTAAAACTACACAAAATACGAACCTTAGTTTGGAAATCTCTGACTTCTTCTCTCTCTTCGTACTCTTCATTGACTTTTAGCTTTAGCTAATCAAAACTTTGGAATTTGCTTAATATTCAATTGTGCTCTGCATTTTCAACTGTTCCTTTATGTGTACTGTTCGCATAATTTTAACTCTTTACGGTGGCTGTAGTTTTTTGTCGACGTTGTTGTTGTTGTTGTTGTTGTGTCTGTTGTTGATGTCGCTGTTGCGTTTGCCTTGTTTTAGTTCTCAGCGGCTGACAACGACAGCAGCATTCCAAATGTGAACGTAGCATTTGAATTTTCAACGGTTTTGCGTTGCGTTTTCAACGTGAATTGAATTGAATCAAATCGAATTGACGACGGAGGACAGTTCACTTCACGCATACACAAACACACTCACACACATGTATAAACAAATGAACACTAACAGTCTCTCACACTCTCTCTTTCTCTTTCGCTGTCTGTATTTTTATTTTATCTCTCCCACTGTCTGATTTCAAGTGTGCTGTTTACTCCACACAGAGAGCGCGAAACAAAATATAAAAGAAAACAAACGTCAGCAGGCGCAACTCCGCGAATGAATGTCTTGGCTAACTTTTGCACTGTGCTTTGTGGAGAATGACGAAAAACGCAAAAGATTATTGAAAAACTTGTTCACTGCTTAGATTTTGATTATTTGCTTTTGTTTTTTCAGTTTTTTGTGAATTTCGGTCTCTTGCACTTTTGCTGTGCTTGCCAGCTACACAATTTTTTTTATTTTTTTGCTTTACTCTTTTGCTTGAGCTTTTGCTTCGTTTGTTATTGGACCTGGGACGTTTGTGGTGTTGTCGCTTGCGCTGTCGCTGCTTGAATGAACATAAGCGCTGCCAGCAACTTTCTAAAACAGCTGAGCGAGCCTCAACCACACGACAGCAACAGCGCAACACACGCCAGATAAATACATAAATACAAACATACTGACGTATATACGTACATTCGCTGCTTGCTTGCTTTGTTGCTTCCATGTGTTAGTCTTGCTTATATACAAAGCGAACGTGGCTTATTTACTTGTGTATGTGTGTGTGCGTGTGTGTGTTATGTATAGAAACTACGTCGTACATTTAGCTATGTACTACAATACATTTATGTATGTGGCTAGTTTTGGCATGTCAATACGTAGGGGAAGATACACCTTATTAGCAACATATGTTGCTAACACATTGCTGCGTCAACAATGTTGCTGCGCATTGCATGTATACAAAAATCATATGGAATTTCCAATCGTTTGAGAGCGAGAGAGAGCACGTAATAAGAAGCAGAAAGTCAAAACATATGCGTGACAAGTAAATAAGGGTATGATTATGTATGTATGTGTGTGTATATGTGTATGGAAGCAAATTGTTGTTGTTGCTGTGTCCGTGATAGCGATTCAATAACAAAAGCAAACCATGCAGACAACGCGACACGTACACACACACAGCCACACACTTACACACACATAGAGAACGAACTCGTTTCCATATGTTTGATGGTTGATGCTGACGCTGTCGCTGCTTCTGCTGCCGTCGCTGCGCTGCGCTGCGATGCTTCTGACAAGTCGTTAAATGCTGATGTTGCTTTTGCTTTATATACACTTTCGTACTATATGCAAGATTCTCTTTTTGTATGTATGTATGTGTGCAAGTACTTGTTGGCTCACTTACTTTACTTTGCCAAGTAAATAAACAACGCTAAAAACGCATGCGCCGCCGTTTGCGACCCAGACAACAACAACGTTCCAGGCATATTTCAATTGATGTGTATGTTTGTTTGTTTGTTTTATGATTCCCTACATTGTTCTTGGACTGCATCAACACCTTATCAGCGACACATGCACATAAACATATAGATATGTACATATGTATATATATACATATATATGCATGCATGTATGTATGTATAGATGTATTAACATCAACATGCTAATTTGATTTCGTTTGATTTTAATGCGATTTCTGTTCTTGCACCCAAACACAATCACTTGTCAGTGTGGAGCAAGCTTTAATGACCCAAGAAGCCAAAGTTGGAGGACACACGGCAACAGGGTAGTCGTCTGACGACAGGGGGGAAGGAAGGCAGGGAACGCAACACAGCGGCAGCGACAACAAAGACTCTGCCCCGCAAACAAAGAAAACGCTTCGGCGTCTTCTCTTGTCTGGGTTCTGGTCTCGGTCTGGTCTACACTGCTCTCATACATACAATACATACAAATATATGTGCATACATACATACATTTATTTCACATGCATGTACATGCACATACATCCATGCAGACGTCTTGTTTTGTCTGTCTCCTGTGCGAAAACAGGAAAGAAGAGAAATTGTTGAACCCTTGAATTTGGGATTTGTCTGCCGTTAGCACACAGGCAAACACACACACACACACACACATACATATGTATGTATACATATACACATAGAGAAACCATATTTATATTATTAAATATACTAGCAACTTTAATAACTTTGAAGCTACAATTTCATAAGAATTATTAGACTTATATCATTTATTGCGCTTCTACTTCTGTTTCCGATTGTGAACCTCGTTTCCCCGATTCTCTGCTGCTGCCTAAGAGGCCGCCGACTCATTCAGGCAACTGAACAGCGGGGTTTCGTCTTCGCGTCCCCTCCTCATCAACGTATGATGGTTTCTTTGTCATATCTCTGTCTGTTCGCCACGTTCATTACCATGTGCCATTTAAGAGGTAGGTTAAAATGTTGTTATAATCCATGCGGAAATAATCTTCTAACATAATGTAGATACATGTTATTATATTATATTATATAGTTATATTACTCAATATATTGCAGATATTAATAACATATTACTAAATAAATTGAAAATACATGTAAAATTCTCTATATTTAATACAAAAATGCATTAAAAACTTTTCAGTTTTGATAAATTAATAAATGTTTTAGCCAGGGACAAAGCCGGTTTACGTCAGCCTGTATTTGTTTTATCATTTAGTATTTTATGCAGTTGTGAGATACCCTACCATCGTATTCTTTCACATAGACTTGACAGAGACGCAAAGGTCAATCAGCTTATCGGTTTCTATCGATTGATAAGCAGCAAGTTTCCGACAAATATTGACTCTTTTCGCTTAGTTGGTTTTTCTTTTATCTCACTTTATGTACTTAGTAGCACAAATAAAACGTGTTTACTACCAAAAACTGAAGTATGAACTCTAAGGCAGGTAGCTTCAATAGAGAATTCATTATGTTTCCAAAGAAAAAGATGAAAATTTTCCATGCTTCAAGACAACGGTAATACTACGAATGTCGCTGTTAGGCCAAAAAAGGTGCGTTGAATGTTTCACAGCTGACGAGAGGAAGGGAAAGGGGAAGAATAAGAGAATGTTAAAGATGAAGTCACAAAGAACTCAACATTTGATTGGAATTTTTTGAACTTACATCCAATTAAAAGCGTTTGACGGGCAAACTTTAATTGTAGTATTCTCTGAAAGAATATGTACTAAAGATATATGATATGAACGGCACGACTAGAATACTCTGTATTTTCTAAATGTTAATGATGTGATATTATAATAAAAATTAATATTTCAATTTGTATACCCTTTTGAAAAGCAGAGACATCACTTGACTGATCACCGCAACCTACACATATGTGCGCACATGCTTAGATCACACACACACATATATTTATATATATATTTATACATATATACATATGGGGCTTTTTCGCCCAAGCAAGTTAATTGCTTATTTTCCTCTAACATTAATGGGCACACACTGTTTTGATCTTGTCTGTATTTGTCTCTGTATCTGTGCGTGTGTGTGGGGGACATGCCAAAAATGTAGCCAGCTTCTGCTCTCATTCCTATGCGCGATCTCTCTCTCTCTCTCTCACTCACGGCAGTATAGAGCTTGACAGCTGAAGAGAGGTGTTGATAAAAAAGGGCAAACGAAGTCGTTTGCTGTGCTTGTGCTTCTATATACATATGCATATGCATGTCTATGAATACATGTGTATGTATAGTTGTGTTTAGATGTGCGCAGTTGTTTTTAATTATTGCGATCAGCTGTTTTGATAATCAAACGGTTAAAAACCTTACGAAAGAGGAGACACAACAAACAATAATAAAAAAACTAAGCCATAACAATAATATATGTATAAACAAATACATAAATGTTTACTAAAAAACATTCATTTAACTTTGTCACTTTGTATTCTCGTTCTGTGTCTCTTTCGCCAAGTGCGAGTGTGTGTGTGTGTGTGTGTGTGTGTACATGTGTGTGGGGGTGACTTTATTTACCATAACTTATAAATTACATCGTGCTTACTTTTGTTATGGTCCGCACGTTGCTATAAATGTGAAATTGTGTAGAACGCAATTGTTGTGTGTATGTATGCTATACATTGTATACGTATACGTGTCTGTCAATAGGTGTGCGTGTGATTGTGTTTGTAATACGACCATTGGACTGACGCTTGAGATTGATTGTGAGCAAATATAGACGCTTGACAGACGATTGTTACACAAGTCCATGTGTTACCTTTTAAATGTGTACACACATACAAATACATACAACCATTTATACACACGGGAACGTATGTAAATGTATTGTAAATGCGTAGATACATGTACCATGTATGCGCACCAAAAGGCCTCAACTGCACGCCGCCAAACAGATCAAGCACTTCTTGTGTGTGTGTGTGTGGTCAGCTGTGTAATCGCTGACAAAGTGAAGAGCGTAAAAGCTCTTGTCATGCTTAAATGTGGGAGTGTGAGTGGGAGGTACTGCGTGCTCATTCAGCTTGGAGTTGGGAGTTAATTTATCGATAAATATTATAAGCATTTTAAGTAGTAAATTAATTTGTGATTTATTATGATTTATTATTATGAAAAAATTAGTAAAATAAGTTAATTACGTACATATATTGCTTTTTATGGTTTTTACATAACGTAATTGAGTTTAGAAGCACCAAATTCTCATACATGCATATGCACAACCACATACATGTATGTATGTGTGCATACATATCGGCAAAAGCACGCTATGACGCACTTCTTGAGCGCAAGCGAAAATAAAATCACACAAATACTAAAAGAGAAAAAGCGTTGCCAGAGAGAAGCAGAAGAACAAATAAAAATCAAGTGAAATCAAATTTTGTATCATCATCGGAGCATCACAGCAGTTTGTAGTAAGAACCAAGTCGCTTCTTGGCGAGCGATGACTCCATGCTTGTTTATTTTTGTAAATACATAAGAACGATCCAAACAACACTTATGTATTGTATATTCCCATATATACTTATGTACTTGTATGTGTGACTAAATCAAATGTTTTATGGTAACTTGTTTAGAGAAACGACAAAAGAAAACGAAAATTAAATGCAAATTCCATCAAAACAATGCACACGAATATCAATCAAAGCAAAATTGTTCACGTCTGGCAGCTCCACCTTCCCCTTTGCCATCAATGAGAGTTAAGTTGAATGGGAACGTGGCAGCCAACCCCCTTCCGCTGCTGTGTAGTTACTGTCATTGAGGGGTGCCACGAGGCATCTATATGCCACTTGCCCCTTCATCTAAAAACATATTCTCTTTGCTTCTCATCTCCCTCCCTCTCACTCGAACCTGCCGAGCATTGGCGTCCATCAGCTGTCTACAATTTGGTGGGTTCAATGGCTCTCTGGCAACGCTCAAATGTTACGCTCTTTATTTTCTTATTTTCTTTATATTTTTTTGTGTTTTTGCGCGCACACGTTGTCCAAAGTCATTCAACCCAAAAACCAAATAACGTAAAATAAAACGCAAAAGAGAGAAGGACGGGAAGCTACTGCGGGGTCAGTGTGCGCGCTCTCACTCTCCCTCTTTCCCTGTTAGCTTAGCGTCAGTTAAACAACAACCACAACAACAACAACAACAAGTAGCAAATGGGGTAACATTTGAAAATATTGCGTAGTACGAAGAAGCCATCGAAAGCTCTTGCTCTTGAACAGTGTGACCACCCACCCAAACAGGAGAAAGCAACTCAAATACAGTAAATAAACTCAATGACAAAGAACTCAGGATGCGCTCATTGACATTCATTTAGAGGCATGAAAGGAAAGAAACTCACGCTTTTGCTTCTTTAGTAATTTTTCTGAAAATCAGTAATCATAAAACATTCATTGTAGTTTATATTATCCACTTGTAATATTGTTTTGAATGTTTCTTTATCATCTAAAACTAATATACGACCCTGACTAAGTGCATAGCACTTCTCCACCTCCCTTCCTGATTGTCTGATGATCACAAATGCTCGTACATGAAAATTTGATAAGCGTTGACTGTTTATTATGCGGCAGATTTTCTGTTATCGGGCTCAGACCAGACCCACATAAAATAAACGAAAATGAAAAAAAAACTAGGAATAGAAATAACCAGCTAAAATTGTTCATCAACGACTCGGCGATACCCTAACGGTTAAATACGACTTTTAAAAAGAGAACCATTCGATTAATTGTTGTGGGTATGTAAACTTAACTACCCGACATCCATTACAGATTAAAGGGTATATAAATAAACAAAATATGTGCTAGTTGCGGGTTTATTCAATTTTTTTTTTTGTGACTTAAGATAAGAGGTTTAACTATGTTAAGGGCTACAAAAATATTGTGATTGGGGTCTAGAGGGTAATTTTGAGGCTTATTTATTTGTAGAAATTTATCAAATGTATTGTTATGTTATGTGGTACTGATAAATGGACATTTCCATGGTCGTAAAGGTTGTTAATACATTATATTATAACAGGTTTGAATTCTTTTAAAGTAATAATCAAAAATTGTTATTAATAATCCAGTTTTCGTTCTCTCATTGTGTCATTCATTGCTCATACAATATCAGAAAGATAACAGTGTTTATATATACTTTGTGTGATAAGCCATGAACTGTAATATCAAAGATCTGAATGCAAGGTGTATGCAAAGTACAGAAAATATCTCTCATTGAAGCGTAAGAAATACAGATGGCGAGATAAGTATAATCATGAAAAGCCACTGTTAAAGTTAATTCAATTTAAGTCAATTAACCAAGAAAGCAAAATTAATGTACATTAAAGCTTTAATCATTATTAATTGCATTGTGCTTTCTTTATTATTCTCGTTTCTGACCAGTTGCATATATTAAAGCTCGCTAAAGAAGTTAATTTCTAAACACTTTGCCAATCATATGCAAAATCAAATCAATAGGCACACACTTGCACACGCACAAGCAGACACACACACATACACTTTCAGAGAGAGAGACCAGAGAATTCTCTTTGTTGTCTGCCCGTTGTTGCCGTCTAGAAAAAGGAAATAAAATGAAGCTCCAAAGCGCAAACGACAAAATCAAGGATACACGGCGAGAGCACGTTAACAGTTTCTTTGTCTGTGTTCTGCTGACTGCAAAGAACAAGGCTACCCAGCAAAAAAAAACAACAACAGCAACCAGAAGCACAGCTACAGTGAGAGAGGGAGGAAGAGAGCCACAGCTGATTAAGTCAGCAACAACAAATGCAAACAGGGTGGGGGCGGATGAGCATGTACGCAAAGAGGGGCTGCTGCTACTGATGCTGTTGCTGCCATTTGTCTGTCAACAAACAAAAACTGAACTGAGACGCAGTGAGACGTGAATTAAATTCATTTACTTTGACCATATAGGGAGAGAAACCCGTATATGCTTGAGCTTATAAATACATGTGCTATATATGCAGTTATATATACATAGCTGAAACGTTGCTATGCGATTTTATGCATGTTCATACATACATACATATCTATCTATCTATGTATGGACGCACATTCAAAGCAGAAACAAGTTTTAACCTCTTCAAAGTTCTCTTCTGAAATTAAAATTCTAACTGCCACCAATTCGGATTCTACATTGCTGTCGGAGTAAGCCCGCATAAAGTTCAAAGTAATTAAAAGCAATTTGTTGACTTTATATTAAATACATTTATACATTTGTAATTCTGAAAAGGCACAATCTACAGTTAAATTTCCAATAAAAATGGCCGACTTACCGTTTAACAAACGTATGTAAAGAAGAGCAAAGAATTTGCAAGGTTGCTTTACACTCTTTCTCTGTGTCTGATTTATATATTATTATTGCTGGTTGCCAATTAATTTGTTGCTTCAATTTGACATTATTGCAGTTTATTTTCGGTTTCACATAACAACTATTGATTTGCTGCTTCCGATCCGTTTCGGCTCCTGCTTCTTCTGATTACTCTACTGCTGTTATTTGCCTCCTCCGCGTTAAACACTCACACAAGCATCGATAACGTCGACGTCGACGCTGTCGCTCAGCTGTGTTTTGTTGTTGCTACTGCTGCTGTTGCTGCTACCCCCGCGACAGCCTACAGCGGATAATGGCAAATTTTCGCACATCGATTATTTTGCTGGGTTTTCATTTTTTATTCTTGAAACTTAATTCGAATCAAAAATATATATATATATTTTCGTATATATATTATTGCACATACACACAAACAGGTTAAATTGCGATGTTTTTTTTACATAATATATAACCGACGCAGGCGAGCCCCAAGCAGCGGGCGTCGTTTATTTTACTGCATTGCACATTCTGTTTCTCGCATTCTGCTTTCTGCTTTCCTTGAACTTATTACAGCGCAGATTCGTAAATACATACATATGTAACTGTAAGCGCGAGCAGCACTGCAAGTTTATTGGCAAAACAAGCAGAAAACCGAAAAATAATTAAAAGAAAAACGGAAAGGGTTCTGTACTTTACACTTATCGCCCGTTAAGATGTTGCTCCCCTTTTTATTTCGACCCTTTTCTATCTCACTTCGTTGCCTTTATTTGGGAAAAATTGATCATTGCTGCTATTGTGAATGCCACAACAAATTGAACCACAACTGCTGCTGTGAGCCACGAAAACCAATTTCGTTGCAACAACAACACTTTCACCGCCGTTTGAAGCGCATTTAGCTGCTACGCTTTACATAATTACGCGCACACACACTTTCATCCAGTCTCAACTATAATTGAAACAGCAGATTGTTTATAAAACCCGACATAATTTGTTTATTATTTCGCTACGCCTTCGTCTACCGCAAACCAATACAAGTGCAAGCCGATAAAATCGATGAGCGATACAATTATCGAGCGTATATCATGATAATGTGTGGTGGACGACCGATAACGATATATGCAGTCAGTGAGTGTTGTCCTATAGGACAAAAATGATTTATTGTATAATGGGCGACACTGAACAGCGCGCCAATTTGCAAACTATAGAAAATTCGAAATTATTTATACATTGTACATATGTTTCATGAAGTGTACTGTAAGTGTTTCCTCATTTCTCAGCACGCTTAGTAAAACGCATTTTATTTCATAAATTAGTTTCTATTGCAATTGCATTTGCTCCTTAAATTAAATCAATTAAAGTTTTCGATTTCATAAATCTATTGAGTTTTCTTTTGGTTTAAAATATACACACACATATATTTATATATAGATGTATTAGAAAGTAATAAGCTATTGATTAATTAACTAAAAGCTATTGAATTGTGGCAATAATTTGTTTTTTTTTGTTTTGTTTTTTTTTTGTAAAAATGCTATAATAGCTGCAAACACAAGAACAACAAATTGATATATTTATTATTATGGCTTTTCCACACTTGCACAATTTTCCCTATATGCATAGCATATTTCAACAGTGTTTAATGTATATTTAAGTTTCAGTTGAAAGTGCGGAACTAGATGAAACAGCTCTATCAATAGAATTTGGGAATAAACAAGTTCGTTTAAGTTTTCTTTTGTGGTTTTGTTACTTAGGTCAGGTTTGCGCACAATTTACAGGATAGTTTTATTCTTTTTTGTACAAATTCTTTATGGAGGAAACCGTTAGTTAATACAAAAATAAAGTAAACAGAAAACAAATAAAGCAAACGTATTGGGAGAAGACAAATAAAGCGAATTTTAAAATGAATTGTGCGCTAAAGTACTTTTAAAGGTTGGCGACTTTTGTACCCGACTAAAGTGCGGAATACATTTACAAAATAGACAATTATACATGTACATACATATATATAATATATATATATTTATCTTTTTTTAAAATGTTTATGTATATATAGAGAGAGATTTATTTATCATTTGTGTTGTATGAGAAGGTTGTGTTTTAGAAACGCTGATCCATGTGGTTGTTTGTATGTTTGTATGTTTTGTGTGTAAAAGACATGCTTGCACTTTAGTGTATATTTTATTTATCATCTTTGTTATCGCATCATCATCATCGTATTTATATTTATCATTATCGTTTCTGTTTTGTTTTGTTTCGCTTTGTTTTGTTTTATTCTGGTGTAATATACAGTTTGCATTTTGTTTAAATATAGTGGGTTTATGTGCTAGGCTAAATAGGTTTACCTGGCACTATTTAAAAAAAAAAAGATTTAGCAACAATTATTAGGGAATAGCTTAAAGTTTTCATATTGTGTGTACGGTGTAAAGGTGTGTGTGTGTGTGTGGGTGAACGCTTAGTGGTTCTATCGACATGTTTAGACTTTATTAAAATCTCAGTTATATATATTTATATGTATATATATCTATATATTTAAATATGCAGCATAAACTATCAACATTTAATCAACATGCATACTTCAAGCTGCCAAAGTGTCTGTGTATCTGTGTGAGAGTGACTGCCTGTGTGTGTGCGTGTGTGTTTGGACAATATTAAGCATAAAGTAGATACATTTACGTCTACAATAGAGATAAAAACACAATACAAACACAAAATCTTCTAATACTTAATGCACACAAGAAACTACAGCGAAAATAAATGTTACAAAAAAATAAAATATAAAATAATAAACATAAACATTTGTTATCTAGTTATAATAACAGCTTAGCATATTAAATAAAATAATCACAATTTTACATATTGAGGGAAGTTTTAGAAACTCTCGCAAACTAAATACTAAAAGTTAGCTTGGGTTCTTCTTCTTAGTTAAGACTACGAATTTCGTTACAATGTATTTTGCTTTTTGTTTTGTTTTGCTTCGATTCGTTTCATTCTTCGAAACTTGCTTTAGTTATACACAGTTATGTAGGTGTGTGTGTGTGTGTGAGTGTGAGTGTGGAGTGTGTGTTTGTTTAGTGTGTTGTGACTGGACATTCATCAGACGCCATCGAGCATACCGAGCAAATAAAGCATCGAGATGAGCATCAGGCTGACGACCATGGCAATCATGACGATGCAAACAGGCCAACATCAGTCTGTGGCGGATTTACGCATTATCCTTCTGGCAAAGCCAATGGCCGTATCTCAGAGAATCTCACAGCAGCGACAATATCTCGGCCGGTGTCCTGTTGTCACCGCTGGCGGTGTGACAGGCGCAAAGTATGCATGCACCTTGATATTTGGTAGATGATTCTAAAATATAATAATAATAATAATAATAATAATATCTATTATTTATTAGATAGATTCCTCATCTTCTTACGCACCTTCAGCTTGCGTATGGCGGCCCGTGAGATGAGCTGGCAGTCAAAGAGCTCGATGCGCTGCAGATTGTGGCATGACACTAAATGCTCCAACGTGCGATCCGTGATCAACGGACAATTGTCCAGTTCCAGCACCGAAAGACTCTCGGCCGCACAGCTGCCCGTGGTCAGATGTCGTATGCCATCGTCAGTTATCAACTCGCAATGCGATAGCGTCTGGAAAGGCACAACGATCTTTAAACTCCATTCATGCAATTGCAATGTTAACTTACCAGTTTCTCGAGACTGGGACAACCGGTGGCCAAATGGGCCAACGTTAGATCCGTTATCTGGCTGCATTCCTCCAGATCCATGCGCTCCAGGTATTTGCAGTTGCGTCCCAGCGCCTGAAAGCCAATGTCCGTAAAATTGCGGCATCCGGACACCTCCAGTGTGTTGAGCTCTTGGTTGTGCTGCGACAATGCCAGCAGCGAGAGATCAGTTAGTTCCGCACACTTGGAAACGCACAGTTTCTGCAACTTGTGGCAGCATGCAGCCAGTTGACGTATAGACGAATCGCTGATGGTCTAAATGTGAGAGCAAGTTAAGAAGTAGAAGTACTTATATTGGATAGGGAGATCAACTGGAGCTTACCTCGCAACTGTGTAGATTTAGCACCATTAGATCGGGACAGTATTTAGCCAGGCACGTGATGGCATTGTCGTTAATCTGTTTACAACCTTTACTGCTGAACTTTCGCAGCCGGACACAACCGCGAGCCAGCGCCTCGACCCCGTTTTCCGAGACCAAATGGCACCAGGACACATTGATCTCGAGCAGGTTCTAAGTATTCATAATACAATTAATTAATGAAATGAAGAGAAATCTCTCTCTCTGTCGTTGCAAACTTACCGGACAGCCATCTGATATATATTTGAGGCTATTGTCTGTTATGTTGGAGCAGGAGTCCAAGTTAATGGCTGTCAATTTGTTGCAAAAGCGGCTGATATCTGTAACAGATACATCTGTGATCTTCTTGCACTCCGACAGATCCAAGTGTTCGATGTTGTGGCAGTGATTTGCTAGAGTTCTATATTAAATAATGTATATAGATAGATATCGATATTGTTGATAGATAGATTGCTGCTCACTTGATGGACTGATCTCCCACGGATTGACAACCACGTAACGACAGGGATTTGAGAAATCCGCCGCATCGTTGCGATATATTCTCAATAACCGGACCCTGTGCGACAGTGTAATTTAGATAGCGGTTTTAGTCAGCTGTATTGCATTTAATACACACCTCAATATCACGTTGAAAATCGAATAAATTGATTTTTTGCCAGCTGGAACCGTCTAGGGCGAGTACGTTCCAATATTTGCACACCTGCAATTTGAAATTGATTCATTTATCATTTAGTTAAATTGACTTAACTTTCGGGTGGTATTTTACACCCACCTGAGCACAGCGGCATAGCGAGACGACATCCAGGTAGGAGAAAACACGCAGCAATACCTCCTTTGGCAGTTGTTTGATTAGCTCATCGTCCAGTTCGGTGGCGCCTAGGAATGTTTGCTGCAAGAGTGCGTTAAAATTACAAATTCAAATCTACATACACACAGATAGATATGTATAACTCAATATCGTCTCATTTTTAATATATATGATGTGATTCGAATAGAAACTTAATGGAATCGCGCTACGAAAACAAAACAATTAACTTCAATCTTAATTGAGGTTGCCCCAAAAATGAATCCCAAAAAAACAGAAGAGAACAGAAAAAATCAGAACAAATTAATTGATGAACAATGCACAGCGAGAGAGAGAAAGAGAGAGGGAGATATATGTATATATATGCATTTAAAAAGAGTATGGCTAGACAGAGGGCAAGGCAAGGAGAGGCGTGACAAAGATGGCTGTCGTGATGAATGACCGTTGAGAGATGCCATATCGAGTAAAAACAAAGCAAGAGATGCCATTTCGAATAGGTGGAGTGGAGTTTGAAAACCAAAATCAAAACAAATTCAGTTTGTTTATATTTTTTGTGTATTCTTACGGACTCGTCCTGCTCCCCGCCCAGTTGCATTTGCATTTGTCTTTGCTGTTGCACGCAGTTGTTGGTATTGGTGGCCACCGTACGCTTGCTCTGCTCCTGCTCAGCAATGTACACCTCGTCGCCTGTTGGCGATATCGAGGATCCGTTAGACATATAACTGGCGCTGGCGCTGCCATTGCTGCTGCTGCTGCTGCCGCTGTTGCTGTTGTTGGCTGCCATAATGCTTGCAACGGGCGTAGCGCTGCCAAACGTTGCGGTACGCCAAATGCTGCTGCAGATTCCGCTGATTAGATTTGTGCTGCCACTGTGATTATTATTAGTAGTAGAGTTGTTCATG
Source organism: Drosophila macrospina (assembly GCA_035042075.1). Classification (NCBI taxonomy): domain Eukaryota; kingdom Metazoa; phylum Arthropoda; class Insecta; order Diptera; family Drosophilidae; genus Drosophila; species Drosophila macrospina. The sequence continues at coordinate 310,723 of JAWNLW010000526.1, read as the reverse complement.
TTGTTGTTGTGGTTATTATTGTTGTTATTATTATTACACAGTTGTAAGCTCAGATTACGATTGGCATGCGCATTGTTGTTGCTCTCACTGCCCTCCGCTGCCACCGAAGCCGCTGCCAAAGCCGACGCCGGCGCTGATGCACTGACGCTAACACTGACGCTGGTACTGTTAGTTGCCGTTGTGCTGGCGCCGCTACTGCTGAAGCTGCCGCTGCCACTAATGCTGCTGCTCCCGCTGGGCGGACATAAAAGTTCAATGCTGCCAGCAGCGCCGCCGTTGCTGCCGCCACCATCGCTGCTTCCTCTCCCACCGCCCCCATTGGGCGAAACACTAATTCCACTGCGCGCAAACATTAAGCGCGTCGTTGCTTTTGTCTTTCTTTTGTCAAGCTAAAAAGCTTTGAACTCTTTAACAAGCTGCTCTCGCTTATGCTTACGCTCTCACTCGCTCTCTCTCTTAGCGTGTATCTTCAGTCAGCCACTCACACACAGAGCTCTTCACTGTCCGTTTTCCGTTGTCCGTCGCCTTCGTGTGAATGCACGATTAAATTATTCACAAATTGCGTCTTTTGATGATACGCTGCGTCGACGCTTCCCTTCTTCTCTCTCGCTATCTTCCTTCTTGCTGCTTACAATAATAACAAAAACAAACCATAAATGAATGGCAAAGAGACAGCGTCGTCGGGTTCTCTTGTTCTCTCTCTATCACGCAAAATCACGTATTCAAATTCGGAGCTGCGTTCGTTTACTTGTAGATATCGCTGTCCCTCTTTATATTAAATATACTTTTAGCTTTAAACTGCAGTATTTGATACTTGGCAGTTCAATTGCATTTTGTTGTTGTTGTATTTTATTTTTTTTTGTCGTTTTACTTTTGCTTTTACTTCTGCTATCGTATTATAGCTGCTCGTGGCGCGCACGTGGGAAATAGAACAACAGAAATAAATACATATTAAATCACATTAAAATTCTTGCCCAATTGTTGACGCAATGACGTATTTAACGTTCAATTTTTACTATTTACATACAGAAATATTGAATTCAACTTCAAATGATCTACAAAGACGAGCCCAACTCGTCTGCTTTGTGTTAAGCTTGAGACTGACGACGACCCAAAACTGACGGCCAGTCAATGACCATGTGCGAAGCTTTCCCCCTGCCCCTTATATATATATAAATATATATATATTTTTTTTAAATGAATTCCATACATTCAGCTTAAATGAAAAACCATCAAAGCCAATTTAAAAAAGGCAATCGAACGTGTTGCGAATTTGAGCAAAGCGAACAAACACAACAATAAAACATCAGAACAACAAAATAAAAGAAAAAATAAATAACAACTGCTGAATTGTGGATCGGCTCAATAACTAGAAGATTGGAAGTCGACAAATAACCATTGAGGGTAAAATGAGCATCCAATTAACCAAAAAAGTAATAAGATAATTATCAAATAAATAAATGAATATTTGTGATAAATAGTATAATATTTATTTAATTAAACAATATCAATATAATAAATATATCAAGTATAAGTACATTTTTCGCCGTTTATGCACAATTTTTCCTATATGTTTTTCCTATATGATAATGTCTAAAAACAGAGACAAAGGTATTACGTACACACATTACAGAAGAGTTTTATATAAACATTTGTATATTTATAATTACACACACATGTACAATTTCAATAAAGCTTCGTCGAAAATCTAAAATTGCTGATAGAATGCACTAAATTAATATTAACACATGAGATGTATGTAAATGTATGCCAGATATAAGCTTACATTACTATAATTGTACACATAAGCCATTAGGAACACGATCTTATATGGCTCCGATATAATTGTTGTGCTGTATTTGATCTAATAGAGCAACACTCTATGAATTATGTATCTTATTTACAGATTTTCACACTCAAGGCAAAAGGAACGCAACTGCAATAAGGAAGAATGAACATACATACAGACATATGTAAATACATACGTTCATACTTAAATGCAACACACACGTCAACTTGTCTGCAAGTGCTTGAGTAGATTCATTTCAATTCAAAATTCTATTCATAATTCGCAAACGTCGTAAACTAAACTAAACTAAATAGCTTCAATTCATTTCACTTTATTAAGTGCACACTGTTTACTTGACACAATAAAATGCGATGGTCTCGCAGATTTGTTTGCGAGGATGGTTCAATGAGTATGCAATAGTTGCATTTGCAAATGTGTTCACACAAATGTAAATCAAGTAATTCATAACTCTCTTAACTGACCTCGCACGTGTGCATTTGCATTCGTGTCGTGCAACTTATGGCGTCCGTTCCGCACACGTAATACGTGATTCTGTTCACATTAACCTCTGTCCGCTGTCCGTTGATTTGTTGAGCACGTAAAATGCCTAAGGCAAAGTACCGCTAGACCATGCAAACAGCTGAGAGGCGTAGTAAACGCAATAGAGAGGTGGCAAGAGCAAGCAAACGGGCGAGTGTAAAAATAAAAAACAAATACAAAGAGCAAAAGCAAGAGAGCGAAGAGGGAGAGAGTGACAGAGTGACAGAGAGAGTATTTGTGTTTGTGTGTATGGATCGTCTTAAAAAGTAAACAAAAGTTAAAAATTTACATACTGACAGTACAGAAAATGTTTGCATATCTATGTATTATTGACAATAGATGTGAAATGCTGTTAGCATGGCCTCGACAAATGTTATGGCCAAAAGAATAATCAACTAAATGTTTCTTAATATATAAGGCAAGGCGAACATGACAACGTTGCTGCAAATTTATATAAGCCATGGCCAAATCGGACCGTCTTGTTGCTGTTATTATTATACTGTTAGATAGACTCCTATATATATATGTAAATATGTATATATATACAGAGATATGTACATATACCCTCGAAGGCCACAAGGTCAACGAAAACTGGGTCAGTTGTGTGCATATCTGTGCTACATATTTTTTTGCATGTATGTGCAAGCGCTCGTTTATATACACACTCACATACGCACACAAACGCATACAAATTATGCGAGAACGCAAAAAATAATCAAAAGCAAGACGCAATAAAAACACAACGAAAAGAAAGCCTTATCACAAAAGGCATGAAAGCACAACAATGTCCAAAATTGCAGAAGCCTACGTATAACGCAACTGAAGCACAAAACAGACAACGATAAAGGCAAGAGAACAGCTGACGGAACAAGAATAACAAAATAAAACAACTTGCAAGCAAAAGAAACACACAGGCATTGCCATACAACGAAATGTGCACACACACACACACACACAAAATCACACTTACACTGCGAGAGTAAATTTATTATCATATCAATAAAAAAAGCAAATATAAGTATATAAACAACAGCTGAGCGTACCATTTGTTTATGTTTAGACGCTGATGACACTAAGTTAAGTTTTATTTTCAAAAGTTGAACATAGTGCGCTCACGCACCCTTATTAATTATATATTCAATAGATTTTTACACAACAAATTCTATATATATATCTATTTTTTATGTTTGCTGCACTGGAAAAAGCAAAATCACACAACCAGAGTAAATGCAGACACGCGAGACAATGACAACGACAACGACAGCGACAGCGACGACGACCAAGACAATGTCGACATGGATAACAGAGCGCAGAATGAAAACTGAGCGAGCGAACAGCTGAAGCTCAACTGTGCTGCGCTCGGCCGTCGAAAATGCATGCGGGGTCACACAAACACACACACACACACTCGCACACAGCCATGCATATACATAAGTATATACACATACAGAATAGCAGATATCATAGAGCGTACGCCAATTGCGTGCGCGGGGGCGTCAGTTGGGGCGGTGCAATGCACCCACAAAAATAACAACACAAGTCTCAATGAGAGCGTATAAACGAGAGTGTGTGTGTGTGTGCTTGAGTGTGAGAGAGCGCCAAAGAGCGTAAGAGTTTGACAAACAAAAACAAATGTCGGAATGGAATAAACTAAAAATTCCACTGCTGCGTTTCAACACCCCCAAGCCCACCAACCCCCAACCTATCGGTCTATGTAAATGTAAATCTGCATTCACTTTTTAGTTGCTTGCGCAGCGCTGCCAGACAGTAGCACTTTCATGTCAGCTGTTTTTTGTCGTGCAAAGACTTGTGGAAATTGTTTTGCAATTATTGTTAATGCTCTTTACTTGTTTTCAACACCAGCCAACAACTGTTAACAATTACATACATACAAATGGATTCGTTTATCTATTTCAGCCAATTATCAACGATACCCACAACGCAAATGTAAATCCGCTGCCAGCTGCTCCCACTTCTGCTCCGTTTAGCAATTAGCATTAGTTTGACAACTTGCAGAGAGCGAGCGACAAGACTCACTCTCACTCTCTTTTTTCTCTCTTCGATGTTTACTTATTTAGATTGAAGATTTCAAACAGCAAGAAGTTTCCGACGCGCTGGTCATTAACTGAGGGCAGACCTTGCATTGGGTGGGGAGGACCAGCGCGTCAACGAGTTTATTGCACTTTTGCTAAAGCCATAAAGTCGTTGTTAACTTGTGTAAAAAGACAAACAGAGACACAAGTTCGGGGTTGGGTAGCAGTCGGGCACTTACACTTTTAGGAGCGGGTTTTGGGTGCAACAGTAACAGCAACAGCTCGCAGCTCCAACAAAGGCGACAAAGAACCAACTTTGCCATAAAAACATAAAGAAATCAGAAAAGGAAATGTGCATGTGCATAAGCATGTGTATGTCTGTGTGTGTGTATGTTTGCATGTGTACCTAGTCAATTGCTGTGTAACGGGGGTCCAAGCAGAGGGCGCCAATCTTGTTTGACTTACTGTATATCTCTGTCTGAAGTTTGCAACGTATGCGTGTGTGTGTGGGTGAGTAAGTGTTTTGGCTGATGCACGCAAACAAAAGAGCAACAACTATGTACTTACATACATAGATATTTATATGTATTGGACACACAGCCAATGAGAGGCAAGGAAGCTGCTTGTTGTTGTTGCTTGTTGTTGTTGCTTGTATTGGCTTTTATTGCTTTGATTGTCTGTCGTCAACACTGCGCTTCAATTGCATTCCCAGCCAGCCAGCCAAGCAGTCGAGACAAAGTAAAGGAAACACTACAACCACATTTCCCCACATCCAACTCAAGCTCCCGTAAAAAGTGTTCTGTTTTTGTTTTCATATTTGACTTTGACAAGTTTTTTTGTGAACAAACAACTTACGTGTTTCGTTCTTCTAGCGAAAAATGCATGTGCATAATATTAAAATATAGTTTATACATAAGAGGGGCATTCGACTTACATCAATACGATGATGACGATGGTTCGAATTGGTCATTTTATGCGCCGCGAGTTGCTGTCGTTGCCCTCTTTCTTGCTCTTGCTCGTTCGCTCTCTGTTCCCTCTCTCTTTGCGAAGATATTTTTCTTTGTTGGTCAGCCTTTACGGCGTCCCCTTCCCACGCGCACAACAGCAAACGCTCTTAAGTGTTTGTGAGTGTGTGCGTCTGTATGTGTGTGGGTAAGCAGGAAATTATGCGTCGCACTGCGGCTGCTGCCGTTGTTATTCTTTCTCTTATTGTTGTCGTCGTCGTTGTTGTTGTTTTTGTACCAATTGGTAGTTGATGCGCTGAAGTTCTTTGTTCTTTTGCGTTGTTGTAGCTGCTGCTGTTGCGTCGTTAAAATTATACATTATAGAAAACTGCAATTGTGATTGAGCCGATTATTTTTTAATGCGTAAATTAGTTTTTCTTTGCATTTTATTTCCTCTCGACTTCGATTATTATTTTTTCTTGTTATTTTTATGCACATTACACTCGCTCAATAATTTCTAAACGTCCACAAACATACAAAACGATTCAATTATTGTTTTTTAGCCCTTTTCCACTTTGTTATTTTGGCATTTCAACGTTAAATCGCTGTAACAATATTCCGTCTCACCACCCTTCGTTCGTCTCGCTCTAACTTAATTCTGTTTATGTTTATTTTTCTGCTGAAAATTTCGACGAGATTGCCGTAAGTTGACCGATGTGTGCGATGAATCGATGCAAAATCAGCTGTATTCGGCTCTCGTTCATCTCTATATACGATATGCGCATCGATAGCGTACAAAAACAATAACAGCTGTTTAAGTTTGCGTCAATTAAACTATGTTTTTAGATAATTCCAGTTAGTTAGCTTATTTTTAATGATATCGCTTCGTTTTGTTCAACCGAATTCGCTTTTTGGCTAACTACATGACGATATTTGCATCAAACAGCTGAGCTAATATCGATAACGCTCGCAGCAGCGCGGTTGATTTAAAATTAGCAAGCAGCGATTAAAATTCCCTCTAGAACTGTGTTTTGTGCTTCATTTATTAGCAGGTGTTAATAATATAGCGTTTTAGAGGGCCGAAATAGAAAAAAACCGGAGTTTTTCGCTAAAAAAGAACCGCAGTTTGCTGCTAGGCCAGTGGGACCAGTCACCTGGAAAGTGGCAACCGGGGATAATGGCAGTTCTTCTTCTTTGGGCGCGCTTTTTAAATCGCCAATTTTTTTCTTTTTCGCCGTTTTTTAAAAAACCAGGCGCCGTCTAGAATATTTTTTTTCACCGTTCGAATCGCCCCTCCAAACTGCACAAAAAGCACTAAAAAAAGAGCAACTTTTGAAAAAAGGCGGGAAAAAAAACGAGTAACGGAAGTTTTTTTGGGTTTTCTTTTTCGGATTTCTTTCGTGTTTATGGACCGATCTGGATGAATCTTTCGCCATAGCTTCCAAATAGTGTGCTCCACACACCTGCCAAACTAGAATGGGCTGCGTTGCGTAGTATTGGCGTTACAAGTTTTGTCTTTAGGTGCGATTTGCGTAGCAGGGGGGTGAGGTATCGACAATCTGACAAAAACTCCATCTGGAGGGGGCTTTCAGGAACCCTCGTTCCAAGTTTGGCGCCTCCAGCTCCCCTAGTGGCTGAGAGCGACGCGTTCCCGCAGACGGCCTTTTTTTCTGCCAAGTTCTTTCTGGCTGCAGCCGTGGATATCGAATGGCACTTCTTCCTCTTCGCCACTGTGCAGCCCTGGATAAACGGCACTCTTCTTCTTCACCCCGACAATTTTGGCTAAAAAATAAAAAAATAAACTAAAAACCGAAAATGTGGCCGGTCATCATGGCCCTGCTGCGGCGCAATGCTGTCTACTTGACGTTGCCGGTTGCCGCCGTCGTGGGATTCGTCGGATACAACCTGGAGAGCATCCTGTCCGACAAGTACACGCCGTACAGCCGTGAGTACCGCAATCCAAATTTAATTGCGGCTTATTTTAATTAATTTTCCCGTTTATTCTGCTAGCGTCCATACAGGAGGTGCGCGCCAATCGGCAGGCGGACGGCAACATTATGGAAAACGCCGTCAATGTGGAGAAATTGCAGCTAAAAAGTGCGGTGCTGGAGCGAAACTTGTCCCCGTCTCTGCAGCCAAAGGCGTGAGATCGATCAGCTGTCGGCGTGGTTACCTAAGATATGATGACTGTTAAAGTTTAGTAGAAATAAAAAAAATTTACCGAACTTCCGTTTTACCAGAGTTCATTTTTGCATCCCTTGCGGGGATCGAACCCGCGACCTTTGGATTAGAAGTCCAACGCGCTATCCTCTGCGCCAAAGGGACAGGTGGTGGACGCTTTGCCAATAACTTATACTAACCAAGCGGAGTTTTTTTGGTCGTTTCCCAAGCAAAAGCTCGCTTTGCGCCTGCAGGTGGCCTACGAAAAACAGTTCAGAACAATTCTAAACATAAGCAAAAGCTGCACAAACGATTTGAATGCTTTCAGAATGATTCTGGAATCAAGTATATCGATAGACGGCAACGCACACAAGGCCTCGGTGGCGCAGTTGGCAGCGCGTAAGTCTCATAATCTTAAGGTCGTGAGTTCGAGCCTCACCCGGGGCATGTACATTTTTTTGCTTTTAGTTTTTTTAAATTTATTTTTTTTTATTTCTGAAGCTTAACAATTTTGAATGCATATCTGAAACATGTTAGGCTTAAAGGCTAGTTGAATATCAGAAGTTCTGTGAGAATAATTCGTATAATCTATTTGCCCATGCGCTGGATGGACCATTCTTGCTGGCACAAAGGACAACGATTGTTCTGCTTGACCCACAAGGACATGCAGCAATGATGGAACGAATGATTGCATTCGCCCCAAACAACAACGCAGTCCTGACGTCCCAACACATCGCGCTTATTCTCCGCCTGGCAACGCAAACACGAATCTGCAACGAGAGAAACAGAAAGAGAGAGAGAGAGATGGAGAATTAGACGTCAGACAAATGCGACACCAGCGACATTGGGCTGACAATTAGAGGCTAATGTTGCAGGGTAACCTGACACAGTCTGTAGACAGTGAAGTAAACACTTGTCCCCTCTTGTCAACAATTAGTGTGTGGATTATGCAAAAATCGAAGATATTGTTTGAATTATGTTTAAAAATCAAATGACACTCGTTTCCCATTCGCTCTGATTACAATTTCCATTGCATTCGATAACCAAACACTTTTCATTCAATAATATACATTTGTATTTCATTAAAACAACAAGAACAACAGTCAGTTATCTTTCATTCAGCAATCATATACTCATGTGTGCTTGTATTTAAGCCAAAATTGAAGTGCGAAGCCTTTTCGTGGGAGAGGTCACTGACTTTGGCCCAACGCATCGGTTTTCACTCAAAAACTTTTCTCAGAATTGATGTAAATTTAACAAGACAATGCACAAAACAGCTAGCGTTTAATCAGTGTGTGAATGTGTGTGTGTGGTGTGTGTGTGTATATGGGTAGGCATCACCTGAGCCACTTTTGAAAAGCAGGTGTTGGTGTTGACATTTCGAAATATGAACGCGTTTGCAAAAATTTATTAATATGTGCTGCCTACACTTTACGTATTTTACATGTTTCGACTGGCAGACACCCTGTAAAAAGATTTACTAATATAAAAAAAGCTAAAGAAACTTGAATAATAATAGTAATAAAGTAAATTCTAATAGGAATTGAGTTTTGTATAAATACTATTGCATACTTTTAGGCTCAGACAGAAAACATTTTATTTTTATTTATTAACGTAACTAAAAACATATTTAAAAATAAAATACATGTATTAAACAAAAAAGCAAAATAATTATTTATTATTAAAAATTATGCATAATAAATAATAAATAAAATAACTACAATTTAACTTTGTTCATCTAAAACTACTAGACGCCTGTACAACGGTCTTAAATATTTACAGGGTATCCTATATACAATCGACTGCGTAAAAGCGTTGTCATTAAGCATGTTGTATGTTGGAGACAACACGTATACGCCACAGTGGCTGGGCCAATCGCAATGCTGACTTGGCAAAACTAAAAACAAAACCAAAAAACAACAAAAAAGGAAAGAAACAAAAATGCAAAAGGTTAGCGCAGTAAAGTGGCAGAGGGGAGGTGTAGTGTGAGTGAAGAAAAAGTGTGACTTAGCATTGAATGAGTCAAATGTTGTAAATACATACAGTTTGGTGTGAAAATTTGCTTGAATTGGAGCTTGTAATTGAAAACCCAAAACAGGAAATTGTTAACATTTTTTTTTTATGATAATATGAATTTCCACGAATTTCGTATGAAATCGATGTCAATAGCCTATCGAACCCACAGAAGCGTGTTTTAAATACGTTCTAGAACTGCTTAAGTGGGCGTTCAACACGGTTATTGGTCTTTCAACTAGGCCACATTGCTGATCGCATCGTATTACCACAAATTTGATTTGTATCATCAATTGCGCATTTCAACATAACTGTTCCTATGACGCATTCCCAGTTCTCATGGCCTGACGAGGAACTTATGTGCAATCATCTGAACAGATTTACATTAAAATTATTATCAGTTTATTGATCATTTATAAAAGAACCTGAATTGTTATTTACTTATGCTAGATACAATTATTTATAATTGATATTTAATTAGTTTAAATTTTAAATTTGTAAACATTTTATAATTTTATTTTCTATTTATTTTATTACTTTTGTCATTTAAAATATAGTTTTTTTTTTAATAATTTGTAATTTTCTATTTAATATTTAATTCAGTTAATTAAACATTTTATTTGCAATTTCATTTGTAATTTCTGTAGACTTCTCTGAGTCTTACAAATGTAACAACAAGCGGTAAACTGATAGTCCATCAGTTGGATGCGATGTTTAATGACGCGTTTGATATATTTGTTTACAATAATATCAACAATATTTTATCCATTATACTTAATTACAATACACAACCTAACAGATCGAACAGAGAGCCTAATGAGCCCAACACGTGAGATTATCATTAAATTAATATTTGGCTCGATTGGAAATTGATTTAGTTGCCAAAATGTGGTCAAGAAAAGTGCAAGTAGTACAGGTCATCCAAGTCATACTCGGATCTGTGCTGTTATTCAGTGCCATGGCAGTAAGTAGTAGTAAGACTAGATTGTTAACTGGCTTAAACAGTTTGCTGTTGCCCCGTTTAGGATGGACGTCTGCTCAAGTTCACGAATGTCAAGTGCATGGATCTACCCACAAATGAGGGTATTACCAAGTACGAGTATTGCCGCTTAAAGGTCGTCAAACGGAACTATGTGGAACTGTCGCTGAAGGTCAACCTGCTGCAATTGCCCATCACGAATCTGACCACAAGATTGCAATGCTTTCAACGCAGCGTTGGCTACCGTCCATTCATGTATAATATTTATTTTGATTTCTGTAAATTGATGGCATCGAGCAGGTATGACATGTCCTTTGAGAGATTCGTCTTTAATGCGATACGTAAGCACAGCAACTTTAATCATTCCTGTCCCTGGAACGATGTGCGTTTTGATTATTTATCATCTTTCACATATATTAATGAAATCTCCCTGTAGAATCACATGACTGTGGAGAAATTTGCTCTGGATTTCACCAAGCTGAATGTGCCGGTTCCAACGGGTGTCTATCGTCTGGATTTTACGTTCTACACGTTTGGCAAACCATTGACATTGACGCAAGTTTACTTTGAGAAAATAGAATGATATGCCGCATAAAACTGTTATAGTTGTTTCTTTTTGCTTTCAACTGGAAATATCAATTCATAAACTAGATGTCATCATTCGTTGAGTTCGGTATGAATTCATCTGTTTTCTATAATAATTGTCTCGACAATCAAGTCAATAAGCATCTGATCTAACATTCAATAAGGGGGCTGGAGTCACAGTGGTGCACAAGCGCTTCAAAATGTTGTGAAATGTGCGATATTCTAAAAAAACTACAAATAGTTAAGATTTGTTTAAACAATTCTATTCAGAGAGTTGTAGTTCTCAATAAATCAACTTTGCCACACTGTGCACACATATTTAATGCGTCATTTAATAAAATGTTACTGTGCAATTCTGCTGACAGTCGCATTGGGTCAGTTAGGGCCGCACAAAATGGAGGGTGTGTCGCCGTTTAGCATCTTTTGCGTTATGCAAAGCGACAGCAGACACAGCAGACGATTAAAAGCGGGTTAATTAAAAACTTGCATTGTCAGGCCACATAAAGAAGAAAAAAAACAGCGAATGAAACAGAAATGAAACGTGACAGAACTCAGACTCAGACAGAAACTCAGGTGACTCGAAAGCGCATTGCAACAATGTGAAATGCATAACAAACGAAGACAATGAGTGCGGCACACTCTGCACACTCTGTAGTTGCTGCTTGATATGACACCCGCACTCTGCGGTATGCGCAAACATAATTCAGAGCAGCTGATAGCTGTGTGATGCAAGCTACGTCCATAATAAACGCACAATATGCAGTTGCAGTGGCTGCTTGCTATGTCACTCCCAAGCTGATGGCAACAGCTGCCTGTTGTGCGTTACAAGCTACGCCTATAATTTTGTTGTAGTTGCTGTTTGCTATGACATCCACACGCACAACAACAGCTACTTGCAAAGCGTTGCGTTTGTTTGTTCTTATTACAACTAAAATGTTTATAAATAACTTCATATTAACTGCATTGCACTAATTAGAAACTAGTATCTCATTTAGCATTCACTTAACTATAACAAATATAGCAGTTCAGCACATTTTGTTGTGTATTCAAATTGAAGGGCATTGAAATACCTGCTCAAATGTCATGAGAAATATTTGTATTAGACAAGTCGGCTGATACGACCAGACAGATATAAATAGATACGATATATTCACATATCTATAGATGTGTGTAGAATTAAAAATTCCGGTTCCAAACACCTGACTAAACGAAACGCCAATGAACTGGGCCTAATGCATTCAGACCGAACGACCAGACAAGATATGCAAATATGCCTTCTCTCTCTCTCATTTTGTCTGTCCCTGTCTCTTGCTCTTGTCCCTTCTCAGTCTGCGACTTATGTAACTGTCACTTGCTTCAAGTTTTAAGTTCAAGGTTATCGTGTAAACAAGTTGACGGTTAAGGGTGGGTGGGGAGAGGAGAGGAGTCCTACGACAGTTGACTGTCTGAAATTAGCGATATTGCTGTTTGACAATTTTCACACTCGTTACACGAGGAGAAGTGCAGCTCTCGTCGCGACAGTATTTATCGTTGTCGATATCTGCGTCTTATCAACGTTTGACGGCGACGCAATGATAAATCGGTCACATGCATTCCCTCTATTCTTCTCTTTCTCGTCTCTTTGATCAGTTGTTGGTGATTTAGTTCACATATCACGTTGCATGATTCGCCATGCCTACCTACTCCTTCATCCCACCCCCTCTTTAATACTATACCAACTCGTTTTCGTGTTGTTGTTACTCTCCTTCTTCGTTTTGCTGTAACGGCTGTGTTTACGTGACGTCACGCACGGGGGCCTGTCTTATGTGCCAAGCAGCCGCAGCAGCAGCAATAACAGCAGCGAACGTGCCCCCAAAAACCGGCTCGCTATTGCTCTTAAATAAGCTCAACGCTCACGCTCTTCACCCTCCGCTCTTTGCATCACTGCTTTATGCGCTTCGCTCTTGGGTGCATCAAGCAAAGAGACACAAATAAAAGAAGAGGAAAGCTTGTGTGAACTGAATTGCAGACATTGTTATAATGGAAATCTACACGATTATCGATGGAATGAGGATTTTTGCATTGGAATAATTTACGGTTAGTTGTGGAAAGTTACACATGTGACCAAGTCACAGGTGTGAATCTTATTAACTAGATGTTAACTGTACAGGGCTTCACAACGCAATAACAAGTCGGAAGCGAAAACTTAATTAACTAACTTATTATAAACCATGCCCAACTGCACTTGAAAAGATCTCTCTTACAGATTGCAAAACATTTGTTTGATACAGTACGATTTTTGTCAAAGGCTCAAGTTGTTAAAAAAAAGTCAAATTACAATTTGTGTAAGTGTTTGAGTGTATATAATCAAAATATATACACATATATACTCATCTCTTAGGAACTATCAGTAAGATGTAGTTGTGCTCTGCTAAAGGAATGATTTTAAGCAAATTCTGTTGTTAATTGTATAAGTAAGATGTACAAAATAATATAAAAAGGAAATCGTGTGATCAATTTGAAGCCAACTGGGAAACAAAGTCGACGACATTTTTGGCAATGTGCCTCCCATTCTCGAGGCGTGCCCCATAGAGACTGAGAGGAGGACAGAGACGGAACCAACGAGTTCTGGCATATTCCACTTGTAGGTCGACATACTCAAAGTCCAACAAAGTGAACGGTGAATGATCGCTGTCGCTTGCAGAGCGCTCAGTCCAAGAGCACTGAGGACGACTGAGAGTGGAGAGAGGAGGCAGGAGAGAGCAGCGACAACAACAATAAAACATTGTAAACTTGAAATGACATTTTACTCATCAAGCTCATCAAAATATAAAAAAAAGAACGTACAACTTTTTATTTTAAATGAGCTACAAAATACATTTTCACGAAAGTTTGATTATAAATTAAATTAGCGAAATGAGCAAAATTTAAATGTAAATAAACAATTATAAAATTGACATAAGTAATCAATGATTTCACACTTTTTATAAGAAGAAAACGATAGAATAACTATGTTTATATAATTATTATACAATTATTGGATATGGTACATCTTTCATTATGTACATACGTTTCAAATGGCAACTGTGTCATCAAAAATGCAAAGTGTTTGCATGTGTGTGTTTATGGGTGCCGGGAAAGAGAGCGAGAGAGCCGAAAGGCATGCAAGACAAAAATGAGATCCACAGCCAAAGAGGAGAAGAAGGAAGAGCAGATGATTCTTCATTGCATCCCAGCGTCTCTGACGCGTTCGACAAATGAATGGAAAATTTCGATTTTCGATTCACTTTTGCCTCTTACATATGTATTCCTAAATGTTTGCACTTCTTCTATATATGTACATATGTATGACTGTTTGTTCATGCAGAGCAAACTGTTTGTATGTGTGTCTGGTGTATGCTGTGTGTATCTTTGCTGGTAAATTTCCATAAAAATTTCCACTCAGTTTATATATAGGACTTCACGCGACTTCAATGCACACGCGACACTCGAGTTCAGGAGTAAATGTCTATGTGTGCGTGTGCTTGTGAGAATGAGAGAGAGAACATGTGGATTTCTTGCTGCAGCAGCTGTTTTCAAAGAAGACCAGATCTGAACTTGGCAAAAGAACAAGTAGTTAACTTATGCTTGACTATGCTGAACTATGTAACGTTCTTTGTTAAATAAATGCTGTGTTTATTAACCGATTTTAATGACAATTTTTTGCGTAGATGAAGAACATTATAATATATATGCAGATACGAAAACAAGACTATATCTTTAGAATTGTAATAGTTTCGACAAATTTTATAGTATAGATACAAAATATACAATATCTGCACTAACTGAATAATACGAGTCTATGAATCTTTGCTAACTTGTTTCTCTTATTTAACGGGAATACTTGTAAATGCCCATCATAATTTTGATGTTATATATTGGGTTTGTTTACAAAAGACACACGATAATCCCTGTGTTATCAGATGCATAACAACATCACAATCTCTCATCCCACTGACCTTGCGGCGTTGGCTTACAAATGCCTGGAACTGGGAGACTCTAGATCTGGTTATATGTAGTTGTATCTGGGGACTTGAGTATCTGTACTTTTGGCACGCTTTACATAAGAAATGCGCCAGAGCACGTGTAAATCGTAACTGTATGTAAATAATTAAGTACCTTCCCAACGAAAGGTGTCCGATAAATGCCAAGTCAAGCATTCTGTGCTCTGAGTGCCAAACTAGCGATAAGCTATATAAAACAGCAGTTGTAAGCTGAGAATGGATATGTGGGACCAGGTAATACGAGTATTTATCTGATAACATTGACATTTGTCCAACTTAGAGCAGTAAAGCAGTTGCCACAACTGAATAAATATCATATACCATTGAGAGCTGGTCTACGAATAGGAGCAATACGTATATGAATGCTTGCCCTCATTAGCTGCTCGACGAGGGATTGAAGCAAACCTATAAGTTGTTTCATAAGACATCTCAACCAATCTTACAGATTGTGCTTGTCTTTTAACAGGGTAACAGAAGATACCCTATAAGATGTATATATTTTAAGCGCAGCTTACATAAATTAAAGGCACTTTGAGTATAGCCTGTTGGCTAATCAAAAAGTACGAGGTATATACCTCGTAATGAACAAATTGTGACGCTGTTGACATATGAAATTCCAATACGCGCAATATAACAAAAATAGTTGCAATGTTCTTAGAGTTTTTAGTGTGCTTGAATGTCATTTGTAATGACGTGCAATTGTAATTGTCATTGTAATTGTAATGGGCACTAACTTGAAGTTAAACTATAAACAGTAACTGTAAATGTAGCTGTAATATGGCTATAGCTATGAATAAATTACTTTAAGTTAATCTGTAACTATAACTGTAACTATTACTAAATTACGGACAACTGCCAGATTGGCAGTCATAAAGCACTGGAAACGCCACAACGTAATCTAATAGTTATTGTGCTTGTTTTTTTTGTAGTTACTATTACTATTATTGCTGTATGTCGCACGCAATTGTTATTTAATTTGACATTTTAGTAGCTGGCTGCTCATTTGCCAGCCGTATGATCTCGTATTGTCCAATATTACTTTAATACATTTTCAAAAAGTCTATAAATAAAATGGAAAAAGCAAAAAAAAAGTACATGCCCCGGGTGAGGCTCGAACTCACGACCTTAAGATTATGAGACTTACGCGCTGCCAACTGCGCCACCGAGGCCTTGTTCTAAGCGGCAGACGTTTGCTTACTTAAGGAAGCTGCCACGTGGCGGTTTTCTCTTTCTGTTGTATTCTCTTTTTTGTTCGTTAATCATTTTTTTTCTCTTTTTAAATCAAGGCGAACTTTATTTGCTGACATTATTTAGTTTAGTTTGTTTTTGTTTTGTATTCTATTATTTATTTCGATTGCACGCAGGACATGGAACATTTTTGCACGTAATTAAATGGTCTGGAAAATAACTAAAGCGTTTTGTAAACATTTTATGCAAAACATTTATTAATGTCAATTTCTGTAGTCGCAAAAATCAATTAGAATATCAGCTGAGTTCGTTTCAATCTTGAGACATCAATCAGGCGACATTGTTTAATTGTTGATAGTATTCAATCAATTCATTGCGTAAAGGAAAAGTACTACAATTTATTAGATATCAATCTTACAAGGCGTGCATCGATTGTGCTACATACTGCTAACATTCATGTGTGTATATCTTTAACAACTTTGAGTTGAATCGAGATTTAATACTCCGTCTAGTTATTCGACTGGTTTTGCAAATCTAAAATCATAAAAGATGTCTCAGCAGACAAAGATGGAATGTCTAAAAATATAATAGAAATATCAAGTGGAACATGCTCGACACGGATATACCCTCGATTAGATTTTAACTTGAACTACAAGTGCTATAACTTTATATTCCAGCATTTGTCGTTTGCCTGTTATACAACTTGTTATAGACATATATACAGGGTATAACCAGTTAGACAATTACCATTTTAAATGATATTAATATATGCATAGACATTCGTATGCGCCAAAGTATGTATGTATGTATGTATGTAATAAGTATGTGGCTAATTAACAAAGTGTCGCCGATCTACGTAAAAGTTTTTGTTAGCGCTAGACCGACGACTTTGCGCCGACAACTTTGAACTGGTCAGCGATGTGAGACTTTGACCTTCAATGAAGGGCGCTGATTTTGCCATTTAGCTATAATTACCTGAATGAGTGTGCACTAAGAACAAATACTTGCATTGCATGTGCACCCGTATCTACTAGTAACTAACTGTATGTATGTGGGTATAACCAATCACACAAATACACGCACACACACACAAAGATGTTTGCTTAAAAATAGTAACTAAAAAAACGCGAAAACTTTGCTCATTGGCGCTTGCGTCACGCTTAGATGAGATGGAGCTTTTTTTATTTGGGGGCAGAACAAAGCTATTGTGACTTCAAAGTTGAAAGTACATTTGGAAAACACTTTCAACGTAATCGACCCACACGTCATGATTTAAATATGTGAGTTTCAATGGTCAGATAAGATAAGTGTTCAGATAATTAGGAGGGTGGCCTATAATTCTGCACAGTTCTGCTTAACACGTTAGACGGGCAAGTCATGCTGGCTTTTTAATATTAAAGAGCGTTCAAATGAGTAAATATTCAAATGTGTTTGTGTGTTTGTGCTTATATTTGTGTCTGTGTGTTGCTAGCAATTTCTATGTATTAGTTGGAGGCTCGTCAGTCGTCACAAAGCTCGCACGTCATACGAACCGCCATCATTACATATGTATGTATATATGTATAAACTACTCATATATACAAACTTACATACACACATATACACATGCATATATTTGCAGGTTGTGTGCCAAAATGGGCCCACGTTGAAAATAAAAACAAAAATATAGATATGCTACTTGGCGCGTGAGCGGGTAAGCGGCGCAACGTCCGGCATCACATGCTAAAGTTAATTTTCTTTTTTTATTTGTAGCACTTCGAGTGTACGAACGCTAAATTTAGCATTTTTGGCTTAATTACCAAAGCGCCAAAGAGAGAGAGAGAAGGAAAGAGTGTGACAGATCGCGAGAACTCATTCCGCGCGCTTTTGCGTGTGTGAGTTGAGAGCAAGCAGCTCTCTCGCTAACCCACTCTCTCAACTATGTCTGTACGTGCCATTGTGCACTACAGGAGGCAATGGTGGGCGGGCAGCTTTTATCGTTTGCCAATTGAAATGATTGTTTCTGTGATTGTGCGACTCACAACATCCATTAGATAAATAAGCTTTTAATGCTTTCTTATAATTTATTTTAATTTGCTTGCTTTTTTTTTGTGTTTGTGCGGAAACGGAGTCGACTATCAGCTTTAATTAGCGCATGTGCTGTATCTGTCACCCATTTAAGTACATACAAATGTATACATACGTATGTATGTATTTATTCATATATTTATGTACATACATATTTTAAGTATGTCTGTTCTGCGAAGGCAATACATAAATTGGTAAAGAAATTTGCTGACGCAATAAACGGCAATTGCATCAGCATTTTAGGCAATACATACACCTGCGCATGCGTCGAAGCTGCCGTCGCTTCGCCGACTGCAACGTTTTCTCTTCTATGTAAGGCGAGAGCAGAGCGTCTTCGTCTGTCTATCTCACTCTTTACATCTCACTGTTACTCACTCTTTACATCTGCTGGCGATATTCTTACTCTCAACAATGCTTGGTGCTAGCGTTGTTGTTGTTGTTCTGCCTCTGCTGCTGACGCTGCTGCTGCGGCTGATTAGTTGCGAGCACGTTATGTACGTGCAGCAGCGAACGCCAAGTCTTGGGGGCTCGTCTGAGCTTTTTGCGGTTGTGTGATTTCGCTCATTTCTGCTTAATTCGCTCTAAAAATGGGTGAAGTGGAAGTGAGTGCCGATTTCTGTATATCACGCTGGGATTTCAAGTTAATGTCCATACTAAGAAACATGACAAGCGACTTTGTAAACGTTATCATAATGATATGATATGATTGAAAATGAATTCCGTTTGAATACATCGTGGTACTTTCCTTACGCAGCTTTTAATTATGAAATGTTGATTACTTTCCTAGAAATTAAAAATGTACTGTACATTGATTTATCTATAGTCGATTACTTGTTGCAGCAATGTTCTTGAACTTTTATAATTCGACCTTTTCGACCACTTTTTACTCCATCTTCAATACAGTGTATATTCAAGTTCATTGCACTTTCATTATTTAGTTCGTTTGCATACAACTCTTATTCGCACACATCTTAAGTCCCCTATTTATCGAGCACATGCCCCTGTAATGCTTTCCATATTCCCCGAACTGCATTTTGGGTAGGTTGCTAAACAAGTTTTGCACTGAAATGCCTCGTGATGGTGACTCGTGTTTGACCTCCCCTACGGCCCAAAAACAAAAGGCACCGCATTATAGTTTTATACTTTTTCGACTTTACAGTGAAGCCTTGAGAGAGACGGCAATTATTATTGGTCAGATTGATAGTCGTTCGAGCCAAAGTCGAGGGCAAATGACGGTCGACGCCAAAAATGCGAAATGAAAAAAGGAGTGAAAAACGAGTATGCTAGGCTACTCTATACCCTTTTTTTAACTAACCTGAATTATTATGATCATTTTATGGACAGAGGGTATAAAAAAACTTAAATTATGGCATATAATAAAAGTACTTTAATAAATTATGAACGATTGATATACTCTTTAAAGATGGTTAGAGTATAGGGTATATGATATGTTCAGTACTTTGATATAATGATTAAAAACTTTCCGTTAATTTCTATACGTGTTTGTAAGCACTCGCTGCTATACGTATATGGCTGGGCTAGTGCAGTTGTATGTGTATGCGTGCGTGTGCGCATACACACACAACCCGTTTAAACTGTAACAGAAGCTGGCAATTGTGCGGACTCATTGAGAGGCAATGTTTATGCCATGTTATGAAATAGAAAGACGAGCCCCTCGACAATTGTGGGCACGATTTGCAGCAATGTATATAAACAAAAATGAAAACAAAGGAATCGTAATAGTAATTATTTATCTTTTGATAAACACAATTGAGTTGAGATGAGTTTGATTGGTTGTTTGGGGGCGCCGAAAAAGAGGCACGCAAATGTGATTCCAAGGCTGCGAAATTTGCACGCGCCCTCAAAGTCAATTTAATAATATTCAATTGAAAAGATGTGTAAATAAAAATCAATTGGCAAACTGGCAGAGCAATTGGCCATTAACGCGACTCCAATACAAAGCAGAGCAGCGGCAGCAAACAAATCAATAAAAAAAGATATTAGACCCGTTGCTTCTGGTGTTGCTGTCGCCAATGTGTCGCGTCACGTCCTCCAAGAAATGCCCAAAATGCGTCATAAAGCAGCGCAGCATCTAAGCTGCGAGGCGACGCCTCAGTTGCGCCGGCGCGCCAAGAACTAGCAACAACAACGCTTACACTTCTGACTTTGCTTTGCTCTTTCAATCTAATGTTGGCGTTGTCATCACACATACACAGACAAATTTACAATTCATCTGTATTGGCGCCTCGTTTCATTCATGCCTTCATTTCGGCCTTCGCACGTTGCGCTCTCCAAAATTTATCAACCTTCCTTGCTCACAATCCCACAGACCATACAACACACACATGTATTATACCGATATACATTCATTTCACACAATGACGAGGGCGCACAGTTGGAGAGCATAACGCTCTCACTCTCTCGCCTGTTTTACCGTTCAGCGGCGAACAGTGTGTAAAAAAGCTCGAACGAGTTTCTGGGAATTGGTGTGTGCTATATAAACGTTGCGCATTCGAATCTCGTGCTTCAGTACCACAATAGTGGATATCACATTTAGTAGTTTGTTAAAAGGTAAATTATATACAGCGAAAACTATGCAAAGCTCAACACGTTCATTGCAAAAACGTAAAAAAGACGCAAAATAATTTTTATTTTTCAATATTGAATAAAAATATTAAAATTTATAAACTATTTAAACAGCTGCAGTGATTTATTGTTAGTTATTTATATTAGTTTTATTTCGCGCTATAAGTTCCGGTCGGAGCCTTATCAAGTTTTGTGTACCGCGTTGTTTTTTCTTTAATTTATACAAACAAAAAATATAAAAAAACTACATAAAAAATATAACAAAAAAAAAAAAAAAAACAAGTCTCTTGGTTGTCTAGTGCAAGTAATTTATGCACCAATTGTCATGTAAATTTATGCGAATATTTGTATTTTCACTACGTCAATTCGATAATTTAAATGCTCAGTCTGGACGTTTGTCTAAAGTTATTTAATGCAATAGTTTTACGTAATGTGTGTTTGGCAAAAGTGCTGTAAAACAATAACAACAAAAATAATAACAACACAAATACAATAGAAACCCACATCAAGGCTAAAAGAAACTATAAGCATAACAAGAAACAACAAATGAGAGAATTTGCAAACTGTCGAAACAATTTTTGAGAACGCGCGACCGTGAAAATTTGTTAAAATTAGAATTTGTTTTTATCGCAAAATACACAAACATCATTATAGATATAGTTTAGATATGTATTGTAGTTGTGTATCTCTGACAATTGAGAAAAGTCGAGCAAATAATAATTGCGAATTTCAAATACAGACACATATAAGTTTTTAAACACGCAAAATTAAAAAGGTCTGAGAATTGAGCAGACACTAACGTGGGCGGCGTTAATTGAACTAAATTAAAATATATGTGCACGCTTAAGTATAATATGTATTTATAATAATGTATTTGTAACAAAGCTTAAAATGTCTTATAAGATGCCGTTGCTTGCGTGTTTGCTTTTGTTAATTAACAAAAACCAAGCTTGTTTTATAAATAAATGCCCAAAAAACGCATTTTAAAATTCGCAACGTTGCACTGTTGACAAATGAGCCGTCACAGCAACAATTTTTACCTGTTTGTGTGCGTGCGAAACACGGACAGACATTCGTCTGTGTTTGAGCGAGAGAGCGTGTGTCGTTGACAGCACGTGAGCACATTGTAAGAGAGTCTGAGGTGCCAAAAGAGCATAAATTGTGAGCTGTGCTTAAGAGAGGATTGGAGAGCGAGAGAGACACCATTAAGTGCGACGCGTCGCTGCATATGTGTGTGTGCGCACGAATTATTTACATATAGTTTTAGTTGTTTCTCATTAACGCAGATAGTAGATAGATCATATTTATGTCAGCTATCAGCGATAGGCTGCCCCCAAACAATTGTACCTGTGTGCGTATCTAGCATGAATCACCAGCAGTCGGCAGTCTACATCATCTTCATTCAAGGTCAATTGCACAATTTTCGGCGCATTTACAAAATGCAGCAATGGTCTGCAATGTAAGTCAAGCAAGCCAAAAGCTCCTTTGGTAAAAAGAGAAAAGTTATGTCATGGCTGACAAGACCAATAGAAAGAAGCAACAACACTAAGTAAAAGACAGCAGCCACTAAGGCGTCGGCGTTGGCGACGCGTCGCGACATTTGCCGGTCGCAAAGGCAGCGGCAGAGCTGTCGACGTCATGGCGCCCACACGTCCCGTTTGTTAGCATCACAGTCACATGACGAAGGAACACAAGTCAAGGAATGAGCGCAGAAAACAATCAACCGCATTTATTTATCTTTTTTACTGTTCTTTCATTCTTTTTGAATTTTTGAATCATTAATTATTTTCGGCTAATAAATAAGGCAGCCAAATATTTGTGTGGAAAGCAGAAAAACGGCGAATGTGGAAAATTTTTGAAAACAAAACATACGAAAACAACACAAGAAAAAGGCGCCAACAGTGAGCGGCAAAAATGTTGATACAAGTGATTGTTAATAATGAAAAAAACAAAAAGTAAAAGAACTGAAAATGTGTCAAAACTATAATAGCTTATGTTTAAGTTAATAATCAAAAAATATAGATTTGAATAAAATTTGACAGCTGCCACAAAATAGAAGAAACAAATTTGTTGTGCACAGTTGGTTGCAGCTGTAATGCGTCAGTTGTCTTTTCTGACACACTGTGCACAGTGCTCACAAATTGGTTACGCGTGTTAATCAAGGACACATATTTGGGGAAAATATATAGAATAGTTATACTATATTTAAATATATATTTAAGTGTATACTTATGTAATATTAAAAGGTGGGCGTGCTTTTATGAGGGGGGCTCGCACTATCAAAGAACAAACAGAACGAATACTCGATAAGAGGCAGACATTCATTAACTGATTAGTTTAGGCGGCTCGAGCGGTGCTAAGTGCATTTGCTATAAATATAACTGTAACTAACTAATAATAAACTCAAATTGAATTATCTTTGCAGCAAAGACAAAATCCAAAATACAATATACAATATACAAAATACAAAACAAACACAAAGACCTTGTTTACAATTTACAAAGAAAGAAAATATTAATAAATAGAAGAAAAAGACGCACTTTACCCCAAGGTAAAATCAAAAGGTTCAAGTTCAGCATTAGCTGCTATTGATAAGATGAGTGGACGTGACAATCGAGGCGCCGGCGGCGGCGGCGGAGGAGGAGTTGGAGGCGGCAGTGGAGGTGGAGGTGGACACCATCATCAACCGCTTAGCAGCGCCATGGGAAAACTTAAGGAAAAACTAACACGAGCTGGTGTAAGTATAAACATTAAAGATACAAATAAACATATATATATATATGTATATATATATATATATATATATATATACTGATCAAATTAACGTTATCAGTTGCTGTTATCACACGTGCTTAGGCATTTTGAGAAACCGAAAGTATCCTTTCACTGCCATTCAAGTTGATAGATGTTACAAGTACATTTAGCGAAATTTTTCAAGTTTCTTAATGCCGGCGATAAGGTGGGCAATTCTTATTTTTAATTATAAATTATACAGCATAATTATATAAAAATACTATAGGTTATTTAATTGTAGTCTACAGAAAGTAAACGAATCTCAAATGCCCTACTCGGTCTGACGAATCTGAATTCTT
The DNA here is from genome assembly GCA_035042075.1 of Drosophila macrospina. Lineage (NCBI taxonomy): Eukaryota > Metazoa > Arthropoda > Insecta > Diptera > Drosophilidae > Drosophila > Drosophila macrospina. The sequence continues at coordinate 286,725 of JAWNLW010000526.1, read as the reverse complement.
AAACTTTTTTCAAGTCTTCCTTCGATGAGACTCAAGTAGAATCTATAATCCACATGAATTATGTTTTAGTAAAGCATCATTGGAAGCTAAACCCGAGTCAGGCTTTAGTTGTTATACCCAGAACGGTGTTAGAGTAATATTCTAGATTGAAGCAGATGAAAGATGAAATGAAAGCGAAAACGCGACAGAAGATAATATTGAATCTTGAATCTGGAATCTTGAATTGGGGGTTAACATTTGGCTTTGATTGCATGAACAGCTGAGCATGGTAATCTGCCAATGATGTCTGTCTTTAGGCTTGGATTGAGACGAGGTAGCTCACATATATAATCTCTTGCCGGGGACACAAGCTATTGATTCGCAATTGTGTGCGGCGCGTGTGGCAACTGAATTGAAATACTGTGAACAATTCGGAGATTAATTCAATCGACAATTTGGTAATTATCTGTTAATTTAGCAGGAGGAGCTGGGCTATCAACGTGTGGAGAGCAATTTGTCTGCATCGAATACGGGCACAAGCCTGGACACAATACTGCCAGAGGATCCGTTTCCGTTTCCACAGGCAGCGCCACAGCGTCATCCACAGCAACAGTTGCAGCAGCCACAACAGCAGCGTCATCAGCAGCAGCAGCAGCAGCAACAGCAACAACAACAGCAACTGCGTCTGTTGCATGACGTAGACGACGAGCCGCCGCTATCGTTTCGTCCTTTGCTGGAGGACGACGACATTAACGAGCCGCCACAGTTGCAGCCGCAACGTGCAACATTGCGCGCAAGTGGCAGCTTGGAGTTGACACCGTTGCCGCCACCGCCAACATCGTTGGAGCCACATCGGGATCGACAGCAGCGCAGCATTGTCACTGGCGTTGGTGAGGATCTGCAGCGCAGCAAGCAATCCTTGAAGGGATCCCGTGTGTCCTTCGAGAAGACACGAGGAGAGCAGCAGCAGCAGCAGCAGCAACAACAACAACAGCAGCAGCAGCAGGGCAAAAAGGGTGCGGAGAGCAGCGACGAGGATAGCTTTGAGGATAAACGCATTGGATTCCAGCAGCAGAAGGCGACAAGTGTCGATCATAAGGGCATCCTCAAGGATCTGCGGCACATCTTGGCCAGCGATAATCGTCGACAGTTTCAGGCCAAGAAGCACGTTTCGTTGGACATCAAAGGCACACGATTTCTGGAGGATCTGCTGAAGGAATCGTCATCGGAGGAGGAGTTTCACAAGACACGTCGCGAGTTCCAGGGTCGCAAGCATCAGAGTCTCGATCCGCGTGTCACATTCAAGCTTGACAAAGTATTACAAGGCTCCAGCACCGACAGCGACGAGGAGGGCGACGACGCGGAACACAAGCGTCTCATTCATCGGCCCAAGGACATTACCAAGCCAGTCATTATCGACCTCAAGGATCTGGAGAGCGAAAGTGACGAGGATTTTCTCACATCGCGACAGAATTTCCAACAACAGCGCTCCATTAGCACAGATTCACGCAAAAGGTAAGTCAAAGCTCCCGCTCCGATTTTTCCGATTCCCAATTCCTCCGATTCACAATTCCCCCAATTTCCCATTTCCTATTGCTTTGAGAAACAGAGTTATTTGATTTCTATTCCCTCCCATCCCCAATTTCCTCCTATTCTCAAATCCCTCCGATTTGAAGTTCCCCCGATTCTTAACCTCCTTTATTCCAAACGATTTCCCCCGATTTCCGATACCCAACTTCTACCGCTTCTCAATCTCTTCAATTGCTCCACTTGATCCACAACTGACTTTGCGACGCAATTTGTTTTTCTTTCACGCAGTCGTCGTCTTTACGAAATGGACGACATGGGCAACAAGCGGGGCGACAACATCCGCCATGCGGTGCCTTTTGTCCGCCAGATCACAGAGGATGGCAAGCCCAAGCTGGAGGTCTATAGGCCCACAACGAATCCCATCTATATATGGACACAGGTAGGTCAAACGAATGACGACAGCGTGATCGTAACGAGCGTGTGTCAATTACAAAACGTTTATACGTCAGCAACTATCAATGAATTGGATCATGATCAAGATTGTAGTTGTTACATAAGTTCAAGAACATCAACGAATTTAACCGTGTTAGAGTCCGACTTGGGCATAAAGCATAGCAAAGTGTTAAATCGTTAATTGTTTGCGATTTTCATGGCATAAACGCTGCAGTTGATGCTCTCCCGGTCTATTGTTGGCTCGTTAAGCACTGCGACTGTTGCTAAACTGGCGCCTATAAACACATGCGTAGACAGTGTTGATTGAGGGGGGCGGGCCGTGAAGGGGGCAAGATGGGTGGCGGGTGGAAAGGGGACTAACCTTATGAATGGCATTAATATTGTCATAAAGCATTTTCAAGCTCGCAATTTAGAGTGTTGTTTGTGGGTCGCCTCTGCGCAATGGAAAGCGCGTGTCGTGCTATTTTCGCACGCCCAGATTGACCCCGGCTTCCCCTGCTCAGCACCGCTATCCGGCGCTCCCCTTTCATTAATTGAAATTGAAACTGAAATAACGCAGTTAGTTAGCTTATGTGTAGACTAAAAATATCTATACAAAACATACCAGTTGAAATGCCTGCTCAACTCAATAACTGATGGATTGAACGGTCCATCAAAATTGATGGAGCACTGCACTGAACTCAAGTGTATGGATGTCGAATGCATCGGAGAGTGCCAGGGATGTCCACACAGTCCAATGGTGTCCAGTCTTAGTTGCATTCGGCATATCACCACTGACGCTTCAATAAGAACCGCCTTAAACTGCCGGACAATCTGAGGTCTACGGTTTTTAATCGGGAATCCGCTGAAGAGAGCACACGTAAACAGCGTGATAAGCGAGTGTCAAGCAGTTGAAATGCTGTGCTGATCTCAAACACCAAGACATATATTCAATTATTGTGAAAACATTGATCTGTCAATATATAGAAGTATATGTATATATGTACATGCCATAATCTATGCATAAATCCGTGCTAAGCCCAATGCAATCAGTACGTGACCGCACAAATCAAACTTTAAAATCTAAATTGAGCATCGAAGAGAAATGACAAGTTTCCGTTTGAGTTTCAGTTACAAATGCAATAGTTTCAGTTCAGTTTTGTCCGGCAAAGCGCGACAAATGCATTGAATCCAAGTTCTCAATCCGATTACGTCCACATCCAGATCGTTTCAAGTGAAAGGCGGCAGTTGCAACAAGGTTGCAACAGTTTAAAAAGCGATCAGCAACAAACGCGTTACACTACGAGAATTGTGTTTTGTTGACGCACAAAATGAAGATCCTTATGCGCGCGGACACGCATGTGTCCTTCTCGGTGCCCATCGAGGAGCCCAAGGCCAAGTGCACCTACTCTCAGGTAGACGAGAGCTCACTCCACTTCTCGCTCCCATTTCCCATTTCAATTCACTGATCGATCAATTTTCCATTTTTATTTTCCACTTTTTACAGGTGCTCGCTGCTCTGAGCGTCTCCCTGGGCTCCCTTGTTGTCGGCTTTGCCAGCGCCTACACTTCCCCGGCGCTGGTCTCCATGACGGACCGGAATATGACGTCCTTTGACGTTACGCCACAAGCGGTAAGTTGCATGCAACCACTGGGAAATGTACACAAAAAAAAAACAAAGCAACATAGAATGTTGTCAGCGAAACTAGAACTGACTATCGACACTTTGACACGTATTTGCACTCACAACCCACATTTTAGAGCTTCGCTGCTGCTTCTTCTTGCTTCAGCTAAGTTAACTTATAGCTGGCATAGCTTCTCTGTTTGTTATGTGAGCGTTATGAAATTTTAAGCGCAGTTTCGCAATTAAGTATATTTCATGGGTGCCGTAAATCTTTGGAATTGCCTCACTTGATCAGTGTGGAATTCCACATTCCAAATTTGGAGTCTGTAGTTCTTTTAGTCTCTGAAATCAATGCTTGCATGAAGTCAGCTGTTAATACTGATCAAGAACACGTTTATATAAGTATAGCTATAACACCCTATTTTAGAATATGCACATTGCAATTTCCAATTCTCTGGCTTTAAAGGAATATATATCAGGAATATTTACACTTTAGTTAGAGTTATCTGCTACTAGCTGTTACATGCACTTGCACAAAGCTATAACACCCTATTTCAGAAAATTTCATATACATTTGATAGCATCTGAGAGATATCCTGCCGTCTGTTACATACGCTGCCACAAAGCTATAACACCCCATTTCTAATTACAACCATTTCTTCTGCATTCCTTGCAGGCATCCTGGGTTGGTGGCATCATGCCCTTGGCAGGTTTGGTAGGCGGCATTTCTGGCGGTCCTTTCATTGAGTATCTGGGCAGACGTAATACGATCCTGGCGACGGCTGTGCCCTTCATCATCTCCTGGCTACTGATCGCCTGTGCTGTCAATGTGGCAATGGTGCTATGCGGTCGCTTTCTGGCTGGTTTCTGTGTGGGCATCGCATCGTTGTCGCTGCCCGTTTATCTGGGCGAGACGGTGCAGCCGGAGGTGCGCGGCACGTTGGGTTTGCTGCCAACGGCGTTTGGTAACATTGGCATACTCTTGTGCTTTGTGGCCGGCACCTATATGGACTGGTCCATGTTGGCCTTCCTTGGCGCTGCGTTGCCTGTGCCGTTCCTCATCTTGATGTTCCTCATACCGGAGACGCCACGTTGGTACGTGAGTCGCGGACGGGAGGAGCGTGCGCGCAAGGCACTTGTCTGGCTGCGTGGCAAGGAGGCGGATGTGGAGCCAGAGCTGAAGGGATTGATGCGCACCCAGGCAGATGCCGACAGGCAGGCGACACAGAACAAAATGATGGAGCTACTCAAGCGTAGCAATCTTAAGCCTCTATCCATATCCCTCGGCCTGATGTTCTTCCAACAGTTGAGCGGCATCAATGCGGTCATATTCTACACGGTGCAGATCTTCCACGACGCTGGCTCCACCATCGATGGCAATCTGTGTACCATCATTGTGGGCATTGTCAACTTTATTGCCACGTTTATTGCCACGCTGCTGATTGATCGCGCTGGCCGCAAGGTGAGTCCATCCCTCGTACCCTCTATGCCATCAAAGCCATTTAACTCACTGTAAACTTCTTGTGTTTCTCTAGATTTTGCTTTATGTTTCCAATGTGGCAATGGTCCTTACGCTCTTTGTCCTTGGCGGCTTCTTCTATTGCAAATCCACCGGCATGGACACCTCCAATGTGGGCTGGTTGCCCCTGAGCTGCTTTGTCGTCTACATATTGGGCTTCTCGCTGGGCTTTGGCCCAATTCCCTGGCTGATGATGGGCGAGATTCTCCCCGCCAAGATACGTGGCTCCGCCGCCTCAGTGGCCACAGCCTTTAACTGGTCCTGCACGTTTGTGGTGACCAAGTCCTTCCAGGACATGATTGGTAAGTCCAATTCATTCATTCCACTCGCGGATTCAGCAGTTGTTATAACAAAATGTATTCACACTTGCAGATGTTATGGGTGCACATGGTGCTTTCTGGATGTTCGGCTCCATTTGCTTCATTGGCCTCTTCTTTGTGATATTCTATGTGCCCGAAACGCAGGGCAAGACGCTGGAGGACATTGAGCGCAAGATGATGGGACGTGTGCGTCGCATGTCATCTGTGGCGAACATCAAACCCTTGTCCTTCAACATGTAAGGCTGCTCTGGTGTCAGGAGACGATGAGACAAGCTGCACATACTACAAAGGGATCTATGAAGCGATCAAACCAAATATTAGTGTCTAGTGCCTTAGTGCTTAAGTTGTACAACGACTTTGAAACCGATAGCCGATAAGTTATTGATGGCCCCTTACAGATAGCTGGAGTTATCGACGAAGTTAACTGGAAGTGGTCGATAACGATAGCTGAAAGGATCGATATCGACAGCGAAAATGATCGGTTTCGTTAGCTACAGTTATCGATAACAATATCGGTAGTCAGAGCTATTCATTGTAACTACAAGATATATACATATACATATATTATGGCCGAGATAGGCCTAAAGAGTAGATCAACAATTTGCGTGTTTCTAGCAAAAGAATTTCCTTTATTTCTATGCAAATATTAATTATTATTATTATTATTGTTATTATTATTATTATTATAATTATTATTTTAATTATTAAGTCGCGTAGTTTTATGATTGATTGTAAATTATGAGTTTAGCACTAATTTTGTTGATGATATGATGAAGACATCATGAATTTATCGCTGTAGAGAAATGACATAAAATATATGTACCTAGTTTATAAGGAAAACTGTCCAACTCCCAACTCCAAACTCCCAACACTCAACACTCAATACCCCACCACAAATGAGAGCTATTCACATGGCCATTCGAATAATCAGCATGTAAAAACAATATGAATCTATTCAGAATATCACTCGAAGCAGCTGCTTAATTGTAAATGAATATTGTACATTAATTTAATGAATATACAAACAAACAAACAAAAAAACACAAAAAATGAAACAACAAATGCAAATATGAATGCTTTCTAATGATTGTGTAATTAGTCTTGAATGGGCTCCTCCCCTTTTAGGCTACGCCTCTGCTTTCCAAATCGAAACAAACGACCTTTCAAATGCAATTCACAGCTCGACAATGTCGTCAGTGTGCAAATACGTGAACATTATATCAAGATCTATGACTGCCAAATCGTACACGATTTGCATTTGGAAATAGGTATGTAATCGGAATAACTGTTACTTTGCTACATATTTACAGAAACCAATTCTATATGCATGCGTGTGTGTGTGCGTTTAAACAAAAGCCCGGAGATAACAAAGTACGGATTGGAATCTTATCATCACGGGCCAGTAGCAGCAAATCGAAGACGCAGTTATTGGCTGACTGCATTGATTATGCACTCGTCAGTTGCATTTTATAATATACTACAAGTATAAGTAATTATTTATAGAGTGGAACATCACATAATGAGATGAGAGATAAAGTCAAGGGAATCGTTAAAATTGCACACTTTTTAGATGACAGATTGTATCTTATGTAAGCGAAAGGTAATTAATAGGTTTATTTAGTTGAATAGGAGGGCTGTTATTAGGACTTAAACTACTGCAAATCGGTGTAATTTCTTAGGCCATAGAGAATTTGAGCTGTACTTTGACAAAACTTGAATACATTTTAGATATATTCGCATTTAAAGGAGCTCGCTAAAGATACATTTTTTACATAGTAAATTTTGCAGATGCAATCGATGTAAATCTTCTATCCTTAACTATCTAAAAGGCAGATGCAAAGAAGAACTGAGTAATCTTGGTAGAGTCGGAAGCTCTACAATTTCAGAGGGGAAAGCTAAGTAGGAATGGCAGAAGATAACAGGGAAAAAGTTAAGAGAAAGATTACAGGGTTGGCCGGGAATAGGTTGCCTGAAAGCTGACAATCATTCAGTAATTTTAAGATAGAAACCTCTTGGAAGGTGTGGCAAACTGAATTGACATATGGACAAAGCCACTAACTGGTTAATTCTGAAGCAGGCAGGACTCCATGGTCATGGAAAACAACAGCAATCTATCTTACATCGAAAAGGCATCAAGTTCAGAGCAAAGCTACAAACAATAAAAAGAATCATTAAGTATTCTAATTATATTCATCTTGTAACTAGAAATGCAATAATGTAAGTGGAGAAGCCCTGTTGCAACTGAATGACAAGCAGAAATGCCGTGTCTCCACATTCTTATTGAGGCAATACAATCTTGGCCAGCATCACTTACCCATTACTTGAACACGGCAAATGGCGCAAATGTCGCATTCCACGTCCCAGCTCCACATTGCCACGGCATTCCATTTCTTCAGAGTAAACATTTTCTCCGGCTTGCTTTCGTCTGTCGCTCTGTTGTCCACTGAGTTTTCTCCATCATCGGCCATGGTTTGTAAATGCAATTACAATTAAATTATTGTTTTAGCTATGTTTTTGTTTACGATATGTGAACGCCGTTCTGCTTCTTCTTCGGTCAAGAAACAGCTGACTATAACTGTCCAATCGCCTATTCCACAACTTCCACAGCACAAGCACCCTGTGCAGTTGTGGATTCAATTCAGTTATATGTAGAACTTGTGCCACCCTGTAATTGCAGTTATGGCGGGCTATTTAAATGTTGTCTTGAGTTTAAAGCCTCAAGTGAAGACAATTCAATTGTGTTTTGATTAATTTTAACCACATTGTAAACATTTCGAAATATAGCAACCGCAACTGTAAATATATATTTATATATATACTGTTAACTATTAACATACTTGTCAAATCGAGGTCATTCTATACTCAAATTTCAAACTTTGCAGCTTCGTTACGCTTCGATTGCACTATGAAGCCAATAAAACTGAGGTAGCAGCTGTTGCCAACACTTGCATCTACACACTCAAATTTTTCAAACGGTTTATGACGGCGAAAAATTGCGAAAATTTACAATTGGCAAGTGATTGTTTGGCTCGCTTGGCCAGTAATTTTTTTTGTAAATTTAAACACTTAACGAATGTGTGAGTGAGTGGATGAGTGAGTGGATGGGTGAGTGGTATGTGAGTGTGTGTGAGTGTGGTCACTTCCTGTAATTACAGTTAACTGTGATGTAATCGCAAATCACTTGCATAACGAACTGGCCAAGAATACACAGCCACAGCAACATGTTAACTGGTTTTCTTTGCATTTTCATTTCCATTTTCATTTCGAATTCAATTTTGTTGGTAGCACAAAAGTGTTACGTTGGTTTCTTCCAGTGATTTGTGGTTCAGTTACTTTTCACTTTCACTCAATTTGAACCCCGCCCCCTCTGTCCATTCGCCATTTCCCCTTCACCTTCCCCCTTCCCCTTTCACCTTGTTTGCCAGTTTCCCAGTTAAAAAGTAATTTTGCTTTGTTTTTCTTCTCAGTGTTTCTTTAGCTTATAATTTAAATAAAAACTGATAATCGTACAGCTATAACAATGATACTCGTACAATAAAAGTATAACACATTTGGCTTGAAAACTTCATGCCCAAAATTTTGGCAAGATGTTGTTGAAGATGTTGTTGTTGTTGTTGTTATCAAGTAGCTAGTTAGTTTTGTCCTCTCACTGACCACTTGCTCATCTTCTACTTCTCCTCCTTCTGCTCTGACTCCTCTCCTCCTTGTGTTTATCACCCGTTCAACGTCCAGCTCAACGTTGCTGCGTGGATGCAACAAAGATCTTCTGTTAATGTCTTTGCGCTCTCCTTTTCTCCTTCTGCTTCTTCTTCGTATGATTGTTGTTATTTTTGCAGTTGTTCTTCTTCCTTGTTCCGTGTTCGTATTCTCCTTGTGCTCGCGTTCTATGCTAACGCCCCCTAATCCTTAGTAATGATGTTGATGGTGGCTATGATGGTAATCGTGATGATCCTCGTGATGATGCTCATGGTGCTTGAAGATTGGCACCTCAACGTGATATTTGTGAGGCACGGGAATCTCCTTATGAATGGGCACCTTAACCTCTGTGTAGACGGGAATTGGCTTCTCAATGGGCACCTTAACCTCATAGGGCACCGGTTTCTCTACGGTGTAGGGTACCTTCTTTTCGACAGTGTAGGGCTGTGGTACAGGCACCTTGACGTGGACTGGATATGGTTTCTCAACCTCAACCTTGTAGGGCTTATCGACGGGCACTTTAACTTCATAGGGCACCTTCTTTTCGACAATAACCTTGTATGGTTTTTCGACCTCAACGTCATAGGGCTTCTCAACCTCAACGGGATAGGGCTTTTCAACCTCAACTTTGACTTCGTACGGCACCTTCTTGATGACTTCATAGGGCTTGGGGACTGGTACTTCCACTTTCACCTCATGTGGCACCTTCTTGATAACTTCATAGGGCTGTGGCACCGGCACCTTCACCTCGTATGGGATTTTCTTGATGACCTCATAGGGCTCGGGCACTGGCACCTTCACTTCGTATGGCTTATCAACGGGATATTTCACCTCATACGGTACTTTCTTCTCAACAATGTAGGGCTTGGGCACATGAACGGGAACCTTAACGTATTCCTTAACATGCACCGGATACTTCTTCTCTACAATGTATGGCTGTGGCACGTCCACTTTAACCTCATAGGGGATCTGAGCAGTAGATAAATAGTGGAAATGATTAATAGAATCAAATGTAATATACATAAATTCGATAATATAAGTTAAAAGATGCTCAAGCTAACCTTCTTTTCAACCGTGTAGGGTACATGCTTTGTCACTGTGTAGGGAACTGGCACTTTCTTCTCAATAGTCACTGTCTTGATGTGCTCATGATGATGATGGGAATGATAATCGCCCAGATGCAAGCCACGCTTCTCCACATTCTTGCTATCCTCGGCTGGGGCGGCGGCCTTCTCCTCGATGGCCGCACAATGGACCATTGCCAAGCACACGGCGAGACAAGGGATTACGAACTGCAAAAAGGATAACGAGAATGCAATTCTTATCATATCGATTCTGATTCACTCCACATCCAGGTCACATCATCACGTTTCAAATGCACAACACAATACACATCAATTGCAGATTTATCGAATTTTTTATTATGTTTACCATTCGCATTGTTGAGCTGTTGCTTTGACGTCTCACAGGGAAAACAATTACTCCACAATAAACTGTGTTATACCAATAACGAGATCCAAGCTGGTACTGATTCGGTGACTCGCTGCACTCGGCTTTTATACACCAAAAAATTGGTCTATCGCAACGCAATTCACCAATTCACCCCTCCCATCTCAACGCCTCTCTCTCTCACTCTCTTACACCAAAACAATCCGACGCGGACTGCGACTGTGACTGCGGCTGCGCAGCTGGCATATTCGCAACTTGTTGTTGCTTTTTCTTTTGCTGTTGTTATTGTTGTGGATATAGCTTAGTAATGAAATGTTGAGGAACACTGTTATATGAGCAACTCGTTTCTCATTTCGACGTCAGCGTCGCAACGGGATCTGAATGTGGATGGCGTTGGAACAACATTGCAGGAGCACATGCATGAAGTATAAGTACAACAATTACAACAAGGTAATCGGGTCGTTATCCTATAAACAATAGCTAGGAAATTGTTATGGAGACCCACATTTCCATATACAGATACAGTGTATGCTTTGAATTTCTTAGTTTCTTATGATAAACAATTGTCGCTTTACATAATAAGCCATAAGCCAGATATTGACATCCCCGCCAAAGCATTGATTCATTCCGTTTTAAAGCCTGATCATGCTACCTGCAAAACGAAACATGATATATATGACAGATTATGTAAATTATAGGTGATTGCATTTGTGATATTGACTCTGCGGCACAGTTGTAAACAAAATGTGTGTGGTAAGTGGCAAAAACAATAGGAAGGTTAAAACCTTTTACATACATAGATATGAACAAATGGCAGTCTCAGGTTGCAGACAGATCATAGTATCATATTTGTGCATTTATGGTCTCATCACAGAAAAGCTTTGTTATCGATAACAATATGCGTTTTGTTTGTGTCTATAACATAGCTCCGAGCTTTACATCTGTCAGCTGCGGTTGCTGAATAAAGCCAAAGGTTACCGCACTACAAATAGCAGCAATAGCAGAGTGCACAATTAAAAGACACAATGTGTGTACATGCAAACATACAAATGTATTAATATAAGTGTGCATGTATGTGCGTTTGCTTGCATGTTTGTAGTTTGTAGTACTTCCCCCAAAGCAATGTTTTTGCTGCCACATTTCACTCAAATTGGCCAAAAATTTCGACTTGAGTCGTTGTGGCATGATCATGATTACAGCCTGTAGGAGCTAAAAGCGTGACTGTATATACATACATATGTATGTACACATATATGAGTGTGTGATTTGTCTGATGTCTGTGCTTGCGCTTTGTGCAATCATAGTCATTAAAATTGAATACTTACCAACAGTTGGTAACCGTTGCTACTTAGTGTGCGTTTAAAACTAAAACAAAAACCAAAATTAAACATACATATGTACAAACATAAATTCGCATTCACATTCACATATGTATGTGCATACATATTTATATACACACTCTCCGTCAGGCATGTGCCATTAGCAATACATTAAACAACAATAATAAATATAACAATTTCTCATACCACTTCGTGAATTTTTGAAAAGCCGCCACAGACGCGGAAGACTATCTGGGAGAGACGAACGGTAACTGGGTACGGAGTGGACGGAAAGTGTACGAAACAACAGCAGCTACTAAACATTTACATGCCTATTCTATTTCATAATCAAGACAAGCACTGAATTTCGCGCACTAATTGCCCATTATTGCGTTTGCAATTACAATTAGAGCCACTAATGCGATATTACAATTCTTGGTGCCACACTCAATTACAATGCAATAACTTATAAACTGTTAACAAGCTACTTTGAAGTACTCGCACTCTGAAGTACATACATCCGCACATACTTATCTCGCGCTTTGGTCAATGACCTTCGAACGAGTTGCGGGGCTCTGTAAATGGTTTTTGAGGCAAGCCCTCTATCTCATTGGAAAAGTCATCATTAGATGGTAAAGGAAGCGTGTTGTGTAATATTAACCCTGACCCAGTAATTAGTTTTCTTATTTTGCAGTAATAATCCATTAATAGCTGTTATTGCATTTGGTAAAGAGATTGTCTAGCCCTTTAGTTTGAATAAACCTGACTGGTAGACGTTTTCGTGCGTTTCTTTTAATATCAGTAAATCAGTCGTAAACCGTCTTAAAGCTCAACCCGCAAGTCAATCAAAGAGATTGTGCAACATCTTGGCGACCAGTCCTTGAAATTTTCTTTACTGCACAAAACAGGTAGATATTTACATAATTATAATTTGTGATCTACTTTTGGTTATAATCTGCGATTAAAATTGACCTTTAAATAAAATTCGCTCAATAAATATATACTTCTAAATTTTTTTCAAAGCACAGCTTATGGTATTACATTATAAAACTTCTAATATTTGTATTTACTGTATTTAATAATTAATATATCATTTAATAACTGCTGCCGTTTGAATTGTTAGGCGCCATAACAGCGTTAAGCAAACCATTTACAGTGTGACCAGTTTATTAAACGCTCTGTGCAACTCTGCTAAATTGGGATTTTACAACACCTACAATCAGAGCGCTGCCGTCTGTAGCTGTCAGTTTTATACGCAAGTCATTTTGGCATCAAAGTCATTCCGGCGTTTGGAAATTTGTTTGTTGTTAATATTAAAGGCGGAGAACAGTACGTATTCTATAATAAATTATAATAAATAAGCTCAATACTATATCTTTGAAATTGCAGGAATATACAATTATGTTTATGACACGCTCCGAATACGATCGAGGTGTAAACACCTTCTCACCCGAGGGTCGTCTCTTCCAGGTGGAGTATGCCATTGAGGCCATTAAGTTGGGCTCCACTGCCATCGGCATTTGCACAAATGATAGTAAGTATTAATAACTATCAATATGAAATGAATTGTAATTATTCAAATCCGTGTACAGGCGTTGTTTTGGCTGTGGAAAAGCGCATCACATCGCCATTGATGGTGCCAAAGACTGTGGAGAAGATTGTAAAAGTGGATGAGCATATTGGTTGCGCCACTTCTGGTCTAATGGCCGATGCCCGCACATTGATTGAGCGTGCCCGTGTCGAGTGTCAGAATCATTGGTTCGTCTACAATGAGACAATGACCGTCGAGTCTTGCGCCCAAGCCGTATCCACATTGGCCATACAGTTTGGTGATAGTGATAGTGATGGCGCTGCGGCCATGAGCCGTCCCTTTGGTGTGGCTATACTCTTTGCTGGCTTCGAGGGTGGAAAACCCCAGCTCTGGCACATGGATCCCTCCGGCACTTACATACGCTACTGCGCCAAGGCAATTGGTTCTGGAAGCGAGGGTGCCCAACAGAACTTGCAGGACAAATACACGCCCGAGATGAAAGTAAAGGATGCCATTGATTTGTGCTTAAACACACTTAAACAGGTCATGGAGGAGAAGCTGAACGAGACCAATGTCGAGCTGATGACCATGACCACGGAGAAGAAAGAGTTCACCATGCTCACCGAGGAAGAGGTTAAGAAATTGATTGAGGATTTGGCGTAATTTTAATACAATGGCATTTTTCTAAACACATTTGATTCAAAATATATGTGAATAAATGGATTATAAATCGATCTACTTAGAAATTACAAGCACAAAATATTTTAATTCATGCTGATTTAAAGAGAAAACTATTTATGTAAAGTAAAACACAACAATTTGTTTATATACAGTTGACTTTATTTATACTGATTTCATTTATTTTGTGTGTGCATACTTCACCGAAAACATTTCATCGAGTCCCCCAGTTCACCCGGTGACCCCTACAATGTGTGTGTATGAGTGTATACTTATTACAAGAACTGTTGAGCAAATCAAACAGCTTGGATTAACTTGGTTAATCGCATTATAAAGGCAAATCATAAAGAATTCTCACTACAATTATTCTTCTCTCCACTACAAAGTTTCTTCGCATTTTTCCCCGTCTTACATTTTTTCTACATTTAATGTCTTTATATTTCTCCAACGAAGTTTAATTGAAATGGTTTTAATGTAAATGTGTAAAAGAAACGTAAAAATATGCATGTAAACTTTGTAGTGGAAAGTGGACATTATTCGATGCACAGACTTGATTTTAGTTTGTTGTTTTCTTCTTTTTTTGTTCTTTTCAAATTGTGTAATAAGTGTATAAAAATTTACCTAGAACCAAAAGATCGTAATGCAAATTAAGGCGCATATGCATAAATTTAAATTTAAATATATATATTATATATATAAATATATATAAGATAAGTATATGGATATGGATACATGGATAGGCTGAGTATAAAAGGATCTACATGGATGCGGTTAGCGGGAGACGGGGAAGACAAAGATATGGACAAATACCAAAAAAAATGAACAAATTGAATATTCCTATATCAATAAGATTATATATCTATATATATATATGTATATGTTTGTATATGTATGTATATGTATATACATATATATTATATAGAGCATTCACAATCGTTTACATCACACCTAGGTTTGATGTTCGCCGCCACTTGGACTGCTGGTGTTGTTGTTATTGGTGTTGCTGTTGTTGTTGCTGCTGCTGCCGCTGTTGCTGTTATTGTTGCGCAAGATGAGACGCGAGAGACTTGTATTTGGCTCGCTGAGCGAGTAGATTTCCGGCTCAAAGACCGGCGGACACTCCATGTTGGGATAGTCCGGTGTGGCGGCTTTTGAGTCTAGAGAATTGGTGTTGGATACTTTTGGTGTTGCTGTTGGTTCATGTGCAGCATCCTCTCTGGCAGCAGCAACTGGTGTCGCTGCTGCTGCTGGTGTTGTTGCTGATGCTGCTGGTGATGTTGCTGCTGTTGCAGCTGTTGGCGGTGGCGGTGCTGGCGGTAGTGGAGGCTGCAGCGATTCGGATGCACAGAGATTGGTGTTGGCAATGGCAGCGCCACGATAGCTACGCTGACTATGCTGTGTGGGAAATATCACCTGGGAGAAGATCTCCTGATCACATTCCGCCTCCAGATCAACGCTGCTTGGCAGCTGATGTTGTAACTGCTGTTGCAGCTGCTGTTGTTGTTGCTGATGCTGCTGCTGTTGTTGTTGTTGATGATGATGGCCGTACAGCGTACGATGCAAAAGTGGCGAACCCAGGAAGCGATTCTCCTTTGAGGGACGCGTTGGTGTTGCACTTGAACCCGACGACGATGATATGGACAGCTTGGAAGTGACGGGTGCAGACATCTTACGCTGTGCATCGTATATGGTGCCCACAACTCTATCGCGCAGATCCTGATTGTAAGTTTGGCTTTTCTTAATGTTGCTGCTGCTGCCGCCGCCGCCGCCACTGCTGCTGCTGCTGCTGTTGGCCATGTTGCCCATGTTGCCCATTTTGCTGCCATCGAGCGCATGATTGGACTTGGACTTCTTGTTCAATGGCAGCGTCATTGTCATTGGGGTAAAGGGAAACCTGCGATCGCTGCTGCTGCTGGAAGATTTACTCTTGCTCTTCTTGTTGCTACTGCTGCTGCTCGAGACGCTGCTGGAGTCGCCAGGATCATGGCTCTGCTTCTTGCTGCCCTTGTGCAGAAAACTGGGCAAGTGCTGGGATCGTAGAAAGAAATTGGAGCGTGTGCTCGGTTGTTGTTGCAACTGCTGATGTTGGTGCTTCTCCTGCTGCTGCTTCTCCAGCTGCTGCTGTTGCTGGAGTTGGTACTGATGCTGCATTTGCACCTGTTTCTCATACTCATTGCAGCTGGATTGCCTGGAGACGCTGGCACTGCTGTTGCTGCTCGGTTCGTCGCCAAAGATGAGCTCATAGCCAAAGTCGCGTAGCTTCTGTCCCTCCATGGTGCGTGTGCGCTTGATGCTTTCATCATCCGGCTTGAAACTAAACTCATAGTCCGGTGTCTTGGGCAAACTCAGGCTTTGAATCTTCGCCGGCTTTTCACCATTCCCATTTCCCGCTGACTTTGCCCCCGTCGTCGTTGCTGTTGTTGCGGCTGATGATGTAGCTGCTCCCGACGATGATGTTTGTTGACTGGCATTGGAGTCGGTTCGCATGTGTTGTCGATTGAGCTTCTCAATGCCCAGATGGACACGATTGTTGTACATCTCCTGTGACTCCTCCAGCTGTTTGCGCAACATCAGATCCTTAAGCGTCATATAACCTTGTATATTGTTGGGCTGATGATGCGAATCCAAGGTGCCCTCTCCCCCGCCTTTCTTGGTCATAAACGATGACTTTGTGTGCGAGTGATGATACTCAAAGACCTCCAGATTGGGATTGGAGGCATGCAGATAATGGTACGGCACCTTCTTCAAACTCGACTTACTGCTGGGACTCTGACTCTGACTGGGACTCTGGCTCTGGCTGGGACTGGGACTATTGCTCTCTTCAAAGCTCTGATGTTGCATCGAGCTGAGCGTTGGGGCCGGAGAATTGGGGGGACCCAGACTGGCGGATGCAGTGCTCACCACAGAGCTGCGACTGGAGCTGCGTGACAATTTGCGTGGCAATGTTGCTGCTGGCTGCTCCTGAACACCAGTTGCTCCTCCTCCAGCAGCCATTTTATGTGAGGTTGCATGCGACAGAGTTGGTGTCGGTGTCGGCGGCTGAGCGGGATCATGATAGCCAGGTGTATTGGCTCCAATCTGGATGCCACAACTGCCGCCGGGCACCTTGCGAAACGTTTGAAAGTTCGCCGTTGGCACTGGAATATCGCTGGAGCTCGATTTTGCGGCATTGCTCTTGAATGTGTCCATGGTGAACTTGCGCAATGAATCGAAGTAACCACGATCATGCTTCATGCTGTTGTTATTGCTCAAGCTGCTTGTGGGCGTGGCATTGCCGCTCGCCGCCAGAGTGGCGATCACATCTTTCGATGCTTGTGGCGATGGCGTACAGAGATTTGTGTTGATCAGCGCATCGTTCTCCTCCTCTCCAGAACTCTCGTTCTCCGAGTACAGATCCTTGCTGCTGCACGTCTCGCTGCTCACCGCCGGCAACTTGAGCGAGGCGATCCTCAGAAACTCCACCCATTGATTGAGTGCATCCAGCGATTCGGCGGCAAAGTAGAAACTCTTGGCCGTATGATAAACCTTAAAGGCATGCGGCTTCGAATGCACCTCCTTGGCCAGCGACACTGTGAAGCCGGGCAGAAAAATTACCAGGCTGGCGCTGCTGCTTTGCTTGCTCCGGAAACCATAAAGGATCGTGTCCAGCATCACAAAATAGATGCGGGCCCAATACGTGACGCCGCGCAGATTCTTGGTGCGCCTGTAGAGATGCCCCTGAATGTCGCCGGTGCCGAGGAGCTTGAGGTTCGTATTCCTTCGCTTGGCCATCAAACTGTGCTTCTTCTTCAGCGTCAATGTGCGCGTCTTGCTTGGCGTGAGCAACTCACTGATCTCTTGGTGTTCCACGGCTGTTGCCACAGCTGTTGCGGCCACAATTGTTGTTGCCACAGCCGACTGTTGCATGCTTGCTGGCTTGGGAGGCGGTGGCGGCACAATGGGAGGCGTTAATTCACGTTGTTTGCGGGGACGCGGAGGCGGTGCTGGCGGGGTGACAATGAGAAACTCCTTGCGCGGCTCAATGGCAGGTGGCGGTGTATCTGATTCCTCCTCTCCGGAGTTGTCATAGGCCGGCGTGCTGTGACTCTTGTCGAGGCGTCCTCGTCGATTCTGCTGCAGCAGTAGCTGTTGCTGTTGAATGAGGGACGCATTGATGGCCTCCGCCAGCGGCGGCGTCTCACGCGTGGCCAATTCAATGGCCTGCAGTAGCTCAGCGCTGGATTCGCTGGCACAGCTGCGCAGCGTTTCCAGGGCATCCTCGTCACCCTCGTCGGCAAAGGGTATCGGCTCAAAGGTCTCCAGTATAGTGTTCTCCACATTGCACGTAAACTTCTCGTTCTTCACCACATAATCCTCCACCTTCATGTTGGCATCGAAGCGCACCACTTTGCTAACACCGGGCTTATAGCGATCAAGCATCTGTAGCTGCTGTTGCGACTCCAATCCCGCATCGGTGAGCTGCTTCAGCTTGCGTGCCTCATTGATCAGCCTCTTCGCTGTATCTGCACTCTCGCTGGCCGCCAAGCCAATGCATGTGGTCGGCCTGGGAGCAATCTCTAGCCCATAGCCAAAGGAGATGGACTTGTCACGTATGCTGGGTGAACCGGGATCACAGATAGCAGCACCACCGCCACCTGGTTTACGCTCATGCCACGATGGTATAACCAGATGAGGATGCTTCAGACTGAGAAACTCATCGCCACAAATTGTATTGCGTCGCTGGAGCAACGCACGTGGCTTGGGATAATACAAACGCATCTCACGACTTGCAGACTTGGGATCTGTTGGTGTAGGTATATCCGAATCCGAGTCCGAATCTGAGGGTGCATGCGCCTGCACTGGCTCTCGCTCCTGCGTCAGTTCCTCTACCTTCTCCCCTTTGTTGTTTTCGTTAATCTGTGTTTTTGTCGCCGTCTCGAGCGTTAAGAAAGCGGGACGTGGACTCGGACTGGGCAGGTTATCCGCCCACCGATTGGTCATGTTCCGTTTCTTACTTGGCAATCGATACGGCTGCATATAGATTTGGCCATACATCTTGGTGTGCTTTGGCCGCTTCTTCACTGTCAACACCACATCGGGCAGCGCCTCGCGCAGATGATGCAGCACCGTCTTGTGCTGCCAGCCGACGACAGTCTGATAGTTGATCTGCACGATTTCATCGCCATCCTCTATCTTGCCCGAATTGTGAGCTGGTGAATTGTATTTAATATCCGTGACGCGATGGATGCCATTGTAACTGGACTCAATGTTGAAGCCCAAATCCGATTCACGCTTCTTGAGTGTCACCAGATTTAACGACGCCGGCTGCAGCACCATGGGATCCGATATGTCCTGTATTATGAAATTCGCCAGCCTCTCCAAACGTTCCGCCGTCGCCTTGATTTGTGCCACAGGACGCTCCGCAAAGCGATCCCTATGGGCAATCGTCGCCAACTCTAATCCACAGCGCAGCACATTGCCACAGTACTCGCGGTACATGTCCTGGTTGCGAAAGGGTGATCGCTCCAGATTCCCAATCAGCGGCTTCATTGTCGCAATTGTGCGCGTAATATCGTGCAGCGTCCGTGTGTCGATCTTTGTGCTGTCCGCATGATTCTTGGCAAGTTCCCGATGCAGATTCCGTGCTGCAGTGCCCACATGCAGTGCCATAAACTGCAGATTATCATTCTTCAGATGATAGTGCTGAAATTTGCAATTATTAGCAATGTATATATATGCACAGTGGGGCAAAAGCAATGATCTAGCGGCATGGGAAAACTTAATGATATTTCGTTTCTAAAATTATAATATATTCACAAGTTTTAGTTTTAAGTAAATGCAATTGACGCTAGAACAGAGTTTCAACACACTGTGCACTCAGTAAGAAACTTACAAAGTTACGCAGATTCTCAACAGCCTCAAGGACAATTTCCTGATGGCCAATCGCCTGCATACCCAAATTTTCCAACTCATATGGCCGTATATTGAGCAGGGCTCGTCCGCCGATTTCATGTTTTGAAAATTCGTACAAATAGCGTTCCATGGACTCGTCGAGACCTTTGAAATTAATAAAAAAAAAAAAAACAATTAACTATATGCATTTATTGCACTTGAAAGTAGCTTGTGAAAGGAATGTTGTTGTTGCCATTGCTGTTGTCGTTGGGTGGCTGCTGTTGCTGCTGCACTTTTCCTTGACCTGTTAAGAGCACTTTAATTTGTTACCTCTGATCCAGTCTGTTACTTGGTCGGGCGTCCATTCTGCTATGTTTATATAGGCCATACTAATTTAAAGAAGCACCAGCTAAGCACGCATCTACTCCATTTTAATTTGAACACAACATAAACAATTGATTAAAATAAAAAGAGTTTTTGTTCAGACGAGGGCTGGCAGCAACTAACTTATCTTATATTGCTCATGTTTAGCTCGCGAACCAAATGAGTCATTTGATCCATTTGTCGAGTGGCTCATAAGCGATACAATCTATTTAGCTACCTAGTCGTTCATGAACAGAGGAGTAACAAGTTTATTTATTGAGTTCATAAATTGACTCGTAAGCTATAAAGCTTTAATTATATACAGACAAATCACCAAATTTAAACTTCTATTTAAAATATAGTCGTTTTTCAAGCCCTGAAAATTATGCAAAATAAAGCATGCGATGCTAGATTCAATTTGTTTTAATGATTTAACATGAATTTAACAGAATAACATAAATTCTGTTATATGCTAACAGATAAGCAACAGTTTCGTTCACAAAGCAGTGAGCAAGTTCCGTTGCGCACACTAAATTTACAGAGTTCAGTAGCTCACGTCAGTGACCTGTTCGTTTGAACTTGTTCTTATAGCAACCAAACAACTCTACAAAACAGCTGAGTTGTTGCTACAGATACTGAGATTTTATTTTCGCTACAAGCCCCGAAAGTCAATAAATATGCGTATAATTCATTTATTAAGATGTAAAATTATTTAACCTATTATCATAAATGACTTACATACCGTAGCGATGTTTAATTATCTCAGTATTTATACAAAAAACATCGCTGTCGCGCACGTTTTTAGACGCTGCCTTCGTATATTATGTACTATATGTATGTATATTTTAGTCATTAGCGGAGAGAGAGGCACGTCAGAATAATCACCGCGTGGTTGGTTCATTTTAGCACATTGCAGTTGCAACAGTACAATAAACTGAGGAAATATGTCTGTAACCCAGACAAAACAAATTAAGTTTTATAATCCAGCGAGTTCCGCAAGTTCCGACAGGTAACATACATTTAAAATGGTGGCAATAGTGAAGCGTTAAAATCCATCTAAAGCTCATTCATCACTAAAGAGCCTAAAAAGTTGAGCACGCAATAAAAATACATACAATCACATGTACATATCTAATCACATACATGCAGATACACACATGCATGTTTACATAAATGTGTATATACAAACATACATAATTAGGTGTGCGATGTAGCGTGGTTCTGTTGGATAAATAATATATTTATCGGTATGTATGGACAAGTAATTCATTTACCATACATAAATACATATATTGAAACATATGACAATTTAATTTTCGTTACTGAAATTCGATGTCAACGTCGCAACGCTGCAACAAAATAAGAAAACGTTCTTTTCGTACCCAAGCACAGTTATAACGCAACGAAGCAGCAGACACAACAAGAACTACAATAATAACAACAAAAAGTGGCTGCTCTACCTTTCGGCTGTACCTTCGCCTTCGTCGTCGACGTCGTCAGTTGCTTTTAACCTTAGCTCTGCCAATCGAAAGACACTGAAATAGACAGCAAGCGATTGCGATTTCTTCACACATTTTAGTCATTCTCCAACGAGGCTGCAGCACGTTGGTTTTATTTTGACCGGTACCGGTATACGCATACACGTAGCATATGTTTTTTGATATCGAAGAAAGATTTCACAACGCAAAAATAACAATTAAATCTGTAAACAAGCTACTTAGTAAGCAGCCAGTACATCGCATCACATGCGAAAGCCTTTCGGTTGTTCGTCGGCCACATTGTGCATAAATTTGTGTGCGGGAGTGTGCTTTGTGTTTCAGCCTGAACTTGTGTACGTACGTGCGTGTGTGTGTGTGCGAGTGATTGACCCATTTCGCTGTTAAATTCTCAACGCATACAAAGACGTCGTATTTTTTTGGCACTGCGTATTGGCTAAAATGAGCAGCATCACGTTTTTATGCAGCAAGACGAACAACAACAACAATAACAGCAAAGATGTGCCGACAAAGGGAAAATCAGCGACAGCTTCTTCAGTATTTCCAACAGCCGCATTACTAACAACAACAGAAACAGCAACGCTTCAGCAACAACATCTGCAACCATCACTGCCACCACCACAAGCACAGCTAGAGCTACTGCACAACAAATTGAAGAAGTTTAACGTTGCAGCAAAAACCAACGGTCACAGTCACATGTAAATTATTGCATTTTTATTCACATTTTATTTAAAAAAAAACATACATACACACATGCCTATATCGCTATGCATGTGTTAATTCAGCATTTGTTATTTGTTGTATCATCTGTTATTGTTTTTGCATTTAATTTCGCCTGTCAAGCCTGTCAGACAATCGCATACCTACATACATACGTTTGCTGTGTAGATACATAATATGTATGTATGTATATACATACATATGTATGTGTGTGCATATACAAGCTCTAATTGTTTTGTTGTTGTTACTTCCAGTATTTATTTCTCTGTTTAATTAACGTTCTTTTTTAATATCGTTTATCGTGCCGCTGCGACGACTATCAGTCGTTGTCGGGTTGGCATCGCAAATAAAAACTGCGACAGCGTCATCAAATGCTGCTTCTGCTGCTACTGATGATGTTGTTGTTTCTGTTTCTGTTTCTCTTTCAATATGGCTGCGATCAAGCCACGTTTGCCCCTAACCATCTTTCCCTTCAGACTACTACAATTACACGCCACAATTTTTGCACAGATAGTTTTTCTCTCTTTTTTCACTCTCTCTTTGTGTCTTTGTGTCCTGCGAGCCTACCAACCTGTTGGTCGTAACACGTGGCAGCAACACATTCCCTTATCTCCATTCTACATATTTTTCACTGTTAAATGCGAACATGAACATATAAATGTATGTACATACATATGTATGTATGTATGCTCATGAGTGATGTTCATAGACTCATACTTATATTAGGCACATGTGCATGTATTCATGTACATCAGTTTGTAGTTAAACTAAAAATAACAGAATTGGCCGCAGTAACAGCAACAGCGCCAAGAAGCCGACAAAAAATGCGAATATCCATAGCATAAATTACTATGAAATACTTATCCATGTACACGTACATATGTAAGTCTGCGGCACTCAATAGAGTGCAATGAACGACATATTCTGGTGGAGTTATGTACACGTATGTATGTATGTTTGTATGTAATGCAACTGGCACAGCATCCGTCGAGGCGTCAAATTGTCTGACAGAAGACTATACATGTGCACGAACATAGATAAGTGTGTATAAGTGCATGTGTGTGAAGGAAGAAACGCTGTTAATAGTGTTGCCTTAATGCCGATAGACGTGTTAAGGCAGGTACGCTGTTTTATTGTTGACACAAATGTAATAATCCCTACGACTGTAATTCAAATATGTTATAAATATATTTTTAATTTTTAATTATGTACAAATATAATTCTATATAAATAAGTACATAAGTGTACATACTCATATGAACATAGACTTATTTATTGAAACGGATGCGATAAAATTTCTCAGGTCAATTATTCGATGTTATTAACTTTGGGGCATATTTGCAATGTGTGCATGAATCATTGTTTCCCAGACATATGTATAGCTTCTTTTTTTATTAAAAATAAATAAATATACAGGTTCGGAATCGCATCATAAATCTGCTTAAAAGATCTGAGGCGTCATGCCTTTGAGATACTGAAATAACACAGCAATACTGGGAATATAATATCTGTCAAATAGGTTGATTGTAGGGGAATTTATTTTGGTTTATTCGATTCTTCTTATAAATACCCAAACAACGAATTATTGAAAATAGTAAACGTGAATAAATGTGATCGAAAATTTTCGATGTGCCCCATTTCTTAATGTTATAATTGTATTAACTCTTTAGATAAATCATATATACATCACGCGGAAATCAAAGTGAATATATATATGAAATAGTATTAAAATGCTAAATATTTCTAACATTAGCAATGTGTAGAATTTGTTGCAAATGTGTGCACACACAATCATAGGTAGCGGTGAATTCTGACATTTTAGTCAATGCACCGCTTTCTCATTTCTTTGTTTACTCATACATATATAGCCGGCTTTTCGTTGATAATTTTCTGCAATCGTATGTATTTGTATATATGTATGTATGTATACCCATGCATATGACAGTTATATATGTACATACATAATCTGAGTTGCTTAAGTCGCGTGCCAACAAATCTTATCTCGTTTTTACTTGGGGACGCCGCATTATTTTTATTACCTGTATTTATAATACATGATATAATTGTCTAAAATGGACATTTCACAATATGTGCCAGTATTTGTATTGAGATTTCCGATTCATAATCTGGTCTAACTTTGATTTCTTATCAATTTATCAACATTGCAGCGACGATCGCTCCGATGTGACCGAACCGCTCTACGTTGATCCCTTTGGGGAACAGAGCAGTGGAGCTGCAGGCAGCGAGCTGAACTGTTGTCCGGCCTCGCCCACAACGGTTCCAGCGAAGTCGGCTCTGGAATCGCCAATGCGACGTTCGGGACGGCGACAACGTACCACATCAATTGGCAATCAGACGACCACTGCCAATCCGTCCGAATGCATAATAAGGTCAAATAATCGCACCATCTATACGGCAGGACGCCCACCTTGGTATAACTGTGCTGGCCAACAGGTGGAACCTTTTGTCATAGGTTCGTTGCGTACTCTTTGTTGTTGTTGTTGGGGGAAATGCTTATAGAGAGTTTTCCCTGCAGGCATTTGCGGCGGCAGCGCGTCCGGAAAGACGACCGTGGCCGAGAAGATCATAGAGAGTCTAGACGTGCCTTGGGTGACTCTACTGTCCATGGATTGCTTTTACAAGGTGTGTGCCCTCAATATTTACCAATGAATCGAATTACAATCAAACAATGTTATTATTCTTTCTCAGATTCTCAATGAAAAGCAACATGAACAGGCAATCATCAATGAATATAACTTTGACCATCCGGATGCATTTGATATCGACTTGCTAATCGATGTGCTGACCAAGCTGAAGGAGGGCCGTAAGGTTGAAGTTCCAGTTTACAATTTTGTGACACATGGACGCGAAAGTCAAACGGTAAGCAGGTGGCACAACACTTCCCATTCGAATACCATTTATTGTTTATATATTTATTTATTATATAATTATTTATTATATAATTTGCTTCTATACTTAGAAAACTATGTACGGCGCCAATGTCATCATATTTGAAGGCATACTTACTTTTCACAGTCCCGAGGTGCTGAATCTTCTAGACATGAAAATATTCGTAGATACAGATCCGGACATACGTCTGGCAAGAAGGCTCAAACGGTAAAGAGGATTTACAAATCTATTTGCCAGCAATAAACTCATTTATATTCTATGCGCCTGTACAGTGATATCTCACAACGAGGTCGCGACTTAAAAGGAGTACTGAAGCAATATCTAAATATGGTGAAACCTTCTTATGCCAACTATATAGCACCCACAATGGCCCATGCAGATATTATAGTGCCACGAGGCGGGGAGAACAAGGTGGCCATAGCTCTAATAGTGCAACATGTGCACACACAATTGCAATTGGTAAGAGAGTAGATGTAGATGGAGTAGTTACCATTTACTATTTGCTAATCCATCATTTTCACATTTTGTTGCAGCGCGGCTTTAAGCTACGTGAAACTTTGGCTAATTCGTATAAGGATCAGCCAATGCCAGATTCTCTGCATTTACTGCATGCAACACCGCAGATCAAAGGACTGCATACGTTCATCCGCTGCAAGAATACGTCGCGGGATGAGTTTATATTCTATTCGAAGCGTCTCATACGTTTGGTTATTGAGTATGCTTTGAGTCTGTTCCCGTTCAAGACGACCTGCGTGGAGACCCCACAGGGCGTTCTCTATGAGGGAAAACGCATGGAGTCTCGTAAAATATGCGGTGTGTCCATACTACGTGCAGGCGAAACCATGGAGCAGGCAGTTTGTGACGTGTGCAAGGACATACGCATCGGCAAGATTCTTATACAAACAAATCTGAAGACTGGCGAACCGGAGCTCTACTATTTGAGGCTGCCCAAAGACATAAAAGACTATAAAGTGATACTGATGGATGCTACCGTTGCCACCGGTGCCGCTGCCATGATGGCCATACGTGTTCTGCTCGATCACGATGTGCCCGAACAGAATATCATTCTTGCCTCGCTGCTGATGGCTGAGATTGGTGTCCACTCGATAGCCTATGCCTTTCCTAAGGTGAGCTTTACCAACAACAACAATAAGGCAACTTTTAACATCTTGTTTATCTTGTTGATAGGTTAAAATTGTTAGTTCTGCTTTGGATCCGGAGATAAATAGCAAATTTTATGTTATACCCGGCATTGGTAACTTTGGCGATCGCTATTTCGGCACTGAGCCCTCTGACGAGTACTAAGGGATAACAAGCAAACCCCAAACCAAGTTTCTTAAATAATACTGCTAGGCTAAAAATGAAATCGTTACTTAAATTATCAATTCAGAAAACTTCGCATTGCATTTTATTTGATTGAAAAAAGGAATCTGAGGAATATCTGCTTTGGTATTAATGGGTTATTTTAGATAGTTTGGTCTCTTGTCAGTTTCATGGCATATGCGCGCCTAGGACAAATAGGATAATAATCAAAGTTAAACTGTTGTAAGCTCGGGATGAGTTTTACAATTGGATAGCAACTAAACGATTTTTAATTGACATTGTCAACATGGGAATACCATTGATAAGCTGTATTAAATATTTTTACTTATCAACACTGAAAATGAAATAAGTGGCAACGCTGATGCAATTTAAAATAAAAAATGTAGCGAGTGCATTAAAATTATACAATTTAAGGGTGATATTGTCCATTGTCAATGTCACTGTGCTCTGACTGAGCTGCCAGAGCCAAACGTTGTGCCGCCTGCTGTGCCCCAATGGCCGCATGTTCTGCTGCGATTCGATCAAATGCATTCAAGTGCTTTTGGGTTGCATGAATGACTGCTGCACTGCCACGAGGAGCGGCTTGAAGTGGCTGCAATAAAGTGGAAATCAAAACTTGCACAATTATTGCAAATACTAAAGATGGGCGCATGTGTATAAATTGAATAGTACCATGCACACGCACCCATCTTTAAGCCACACTCACTGCTTGGCCTGGTATGTGGCTGGCGTGTTCTTGCGCAATTCGATTGTAAGCATTGAAGTGACGTTGCTTAGCTGCCTTTACGGCTGCGCTGTCTTCCAGCTCATGACTCAGCTGTGGGTGGAAACCGTGCTCATCGGCCACATATTGTACGGTACGCACTTGGTTCTTGGGATCCACATATGAGAATGCACCGCGTATGACGCCTGACCCATCGGAAACTTCTGTATGCTGACGGTCCACATGACCAGGCGCGCGTCCAGCTTGATAACTGAACACATACGGATTAGCAGGTGCATGCGGCTCTGGAGTGCTACTCAAATGTAGATGCGACACGTCCGCCTGACTGACGCCCAATGCACAAACGACCTTGCAACACAAAACCGGAAATCAAGTTATTATTTGCTCAGTTGTTGTGTGTCCCTGCCCCTTACCAATATGATAAAATGTTTCATGTTGTGTGTTTCTACGTTGAACTGTGAAGGGAAACTGAAACCTCTTGCAAATATTTGTCAGTCGTAATAGTTTATATAATTGAAAAACTGGTCTTGCTTAGAGCTTTAGCTTTTTCAGATTCGGGCTTTATATTATACGCCTTCGTGGAAGCTTTAAAGCAAACTTGTTTATTTACTTTCTTCGAATTCGCATTTATAATCGGTTTAACATAAAAAATACATTTAATTTATTATTTGTAATAACATATACGTCGTTGCTGTACGAATCACCCTTTTGAAATTATTAAACTCATGTGAAGTTACTTATATATACACATATATAAAAGAGTAGAATGTGAAATTTTAATAGCTTTTAAAATCAGGCTAAATCCATTGTCTATTGTTATTTTGTAACCGTTTCTCTTAAATTAAGGAAACGAATTTAAGTGCGCATATTTGCTTAGCAAAAGCAACCGTTGTGAGCGAGCTCAGGTTCTTTTGCTTACGCTCTAACTCTTGTGCTCTTTATGACTGACATATTCATATAAATTCGCCAGCTTTCGCAAGTAACAAGTTGACTCTACTGTTAATGCTTTTACAATGTATGTGTATGTGTCGCCAACATATAAAGTTATACATAGAAATTATGCGATCCAATTTTTGTATTTTAAATAATATGATTTCAAAGAAAATGAGCGTAGCTTTTCTGCATGGGAATATCATTGATAAGAGGAATTCTCAACAATGTCTACAAATTTTAAATAAGTGACAGCGCTGGAATTTTCAAAAAGTAACGAGTGTGTATTCAAATTAAACATTTTAAGGGTGATATTGTCCATTGCTAACATCATTGTGCTCCGATTGGGCGGCCCGGGCGAAACGTTGTGCCCCAATGGCCGCATGTTGTGCTGCGATTCGATCATATGCCTTCAAAAGTTTTGGGTTGTATGAATGACGGCAGGACTGCCACAAGGAACGGCTGGAAGGGTACTCACTGCGAGGTGTTGTGCCTCACGCTGTGCTCCAATGGCCGCATGTTGTGCTGCGACTCGATCATATGCCTTCAAGTGTTTTGGGTTGCATGAATATCAGCGGCACTCCCAAGGGGAGCGGCTGAATGTGGCTGCAATACAGTGGAATTAAAAACTTGTACAACAATTATTGCACCTCCAAAGATGGGCGCATTTGTGTAAATTGAATAGTAGCACGCACACGCACCCATCTCTAAGCCGTACTCACTGCTACATGATGATCCCCAATGGCCGCATGTTGTGCAGTGGCTGCACCATATGCCTTCAAGTGTTTTGGGTTGCATGCAATTTAAAACTTGTACAATAATTATTGCAAGTACCAGAGATGGGCGCATGTGTATAAATTGAATACTACCATGCAGGCACCCATCTCTACGCTGTACTCACTGCTACGTGATAATCCCCAATGGCCGCATGTTGTTCTGCGATCCGATTATATGCCTTCAAGTGTTGTTGGGCTGCATGAATGACTGCGGGACTGCCGACGGGAGGGTCTTGAAGTGGCTGCAATAAAGTGAAAATCATAGCCTGTACAACAAATTTTACAATTATTATTATCCCTGACCCTTACCAATATGATAAACCGTTTCATCTTGTGTGTTTCTACGATGAACTGTGACGGGAAACTGAAACCTGTTGCAATTATTTGTCCGTCGTAATAGTTCATATAACTGAAAAACTTGTCTTGCTTAGAGCTTTAGCTTTTCCAGATTCGCGTTTTATATTATACGCTGCCAAGTGGAAGCTTTAAAGCAATCGTGTTTATTTGTTTTACATTTAATTTATTATTTGTAATAATATATGATTTATAGCTGTCAGCATCACCTTGAAATTATTAAGCTCTTGTTAAATTACATATATATAGAATGGGAAAATTTAGTAGCTTATAAATCTATTGTTTATTGTTCTTTTGCATTCGTTTCTCTTAAATTAAAGAAACGGTTCTTTATTTGCTTAGCGAAAGTAACAGTTATGAGTGAGCGCAAACTCTTTTGCTTACTCTCTAATTCTTGTGCTCTTCATAGCTGACATACTCATTCATATAAATTCGCTCGTTTTTGCAAGTAACAAGTTGTAGAATGTAGTTATGTCTGACGTTGTTTACTAATGTATAGAAAAAATTAGAGTAAACAATATAATGTATTTATTTATTCTATTGAATTCCTGATTGTTATCATGTAAGTTTAATGTAATTAAGTCTGACGTTTTCGGTTTTTTGTAAAGACTAAGCTGACTCCATAATGTATATAATTTCTGGATTAGTATAATTAGAAAATTTTAGAAAAAATTTGAGTAAATTAAATTTATTCTATTTTACACTTATTAATATTATCAACTTACATTTGAAGTATCTTGAATATTTAATTACAATAACCACATCAATTGACCACCAACCTTGGTATAACTGTGCTGGCCAACAGGTGAACCTTTTGTAATAGGTTCGTTGCGTACCCTTTGTTGGTAGGGGAAATGTTAATAGAGAGTTTTCCCAGCAGGCATTTACGGTGGCAATGCGCCCGAAAAGACGACCGTGGACGAGAACTTCTTAGATAGTCTAGACTTGCATGACTCTACTGTCAATGCTTTTAAAATGTGTGTGCGCTTAACGATTTTTAATTGATTTTCGCCATCATATAAAATTATACATAGAAATTACGTGATCCAATTTTTTTATTTTAAATAATATGATTTTAAAGAAAATGAGCGTAGCTCGTATACATGGGAATACCATTGATATGTCTACAAATTTTAAATAAGTGACAGCGCTGCTGCAATTTTAAAAGAAGTAACGAATGTGCATTCAAATTAAACATTTTAAGGCTGATATTGTCCATTGACAATGTCACTGTGCTCCGATTGGGCGGCCCGGGCGAAACGTTGTGCATGCTGTTGTGCTCCAATGGCCGCATGTTGTGCTGTGGCTGCACCATGGGCCTTCAAGTGTTTTGGGTTGCATGTAATTTAAAACTTGTACAACAATTATTGCAAGTACCAGAGATGGGCGCATGTGTATAAATTGAATAGTACCATGCGCACGCACCCATCTCTAAACCGTACTCACTGCTACGTGATAATCCCCAATGGCCGCATGTTGTTCTGAGATTCGATCATATGCCTTCAAGTGTTGTTGGGTTGCTTGAATGACGGCAGGACTGCCACGAGGAGCAGCGGGAAGGGTACTCACTGCGTGGTGTTGTTCCTCCCGCTGTCTCCTAATGGCGACATTATCTGCTGTGGCTGCTCGATGTGCCTTCAAGTGTTTTGGGTTGCATGCAATTTAAAACTTGTACAATAATTATTGCAAGTACCAGAGATGGGCGCATGTGTATAAATTGAATAGTACCATGCGCACGCACCCATCTCTAAGCCGTACTCACTGCTACGTGATAATCCCCAATGGCCGCATGTTGTGCTGTGGCTGCACCATGTGCCTTCAAATGTTTTGGGTTGCATGCAATTTAAAACTTGTACAATAATTATTGCAAGTACCAGAGATGGGCGCATGTGTATAAATTGAATAGTACCATGCGCACGCACCCATCTCTAAGCCGTACTCACTGCTACGTGATAATCCCCAATGGCCGCATGTTGTTCTGAGATTCGATCATATGCCTTCAAGTGTTGTTGGGTTGCTTGAATGACGGCAGGACTGCCAAGGGGAGGGTCTGAAACTTGCTGCAATAAAATGGAAAACAAAACTTGAACAACAATTATTGCAACTACTAGAGACGGGCGCATGTGTATAATTTGAATATTACCATGCACACGAACCCAGCTCTAAGCCGCACTCACTGCTTGGTCTGGTATGTGGTAGGCGTGTTCTTGCGCAATTTGATTGTAAGCTGCGAAGTGACGTTGCTCAGCTTTGACGGCTGAGTTGCCTTCCAGCTCATGACTCACCTGTGGGTGGAAACGTTGCTCATCGTCCACATATTGTACGGTACGCAATTGGTTCTTGGGATCCACATAGGAGAAGGCACCACGTATGCCACCTGATCCATCGGAAACTTCAGTATGCTGACGGTCCCCATGACCAGGCGAACGACCTTCCTGATTATTGAGCAAATACGAATTGGCAGGTGCATGCGGCTTTGCGTCTGCACGACTGACGCCCAATGCATAAACGACCTTGCAACACAAAACCGGAAATTCAGTTAATATTTGCTTAGTAGTTGTGTCCCTGACCCTTACCAATATGATAAACAGTTTCATGTTGTGTGTTTCTATGTTGAACTGTGACGGGAAACTGAAACCTGTTGCAATTATTTGTCAGACGTAATAGCTTATATAACTGAAAAACTGGTCTTACTTAGAGCTTTAGTTTTTCCAGAATCACTCTTTATATTATACGCCGCCAAGAAGCTTTAAAGCAAACATGTTTATTTGTTTTACATTTAATTTATTATTTGTAGTAATATATGCATTATTGCTGTCAGAATCACCTTGAAATTATTAAGCTCTTGTTAAATTACTTATATATAGAATGTGAAAATTTAGTAGCTTATAAATCTATTGTTTATGGTTCTTTTGCATTCGTTTCTCTTAAATTAAAGAAACGGTTCTAAGCGCGCATATTTGCTTAGCGAAAGTAAGAGTTATGTGCGAGCGCAGGCTCTTTTGCTCACGCTCTAACTTTTGTGCTCTTTATGGCTGACATACTCATTTTTATAAATTCGCTCGCTTTCGCAAGTAACAAGGTGTAAAATATAGTTATGTCTGACGTTGTTCGTTTTTTGAAAAGTCGTAGCTTGATTAGTATGATGTTGTTTACTAATGTATAGGAAATAATTATAGTACACAATAAGTAAACAACGTATTTATTTATTCTATTGAATTCTTAATTGTTATCTTGAAAGTTGAGTGTATTCAAGTGGAACGTTGTCGCTTTTTTTTAAAGCCTAAGCTGATCCCATAATGTATATAATTTCTTGATTAGTATAATGTTGTTTACTAATGTACAGAAATAATTAGAGTAAACAATATAATGTATTTATTTATTCTATTTTATTCTTTATAATATTATCTTGAAATATTTTTATTTTTATCAATTTATATTTACAGTATCTTGAGTAATTAATTATCATTTGTTGAAGGAATTTAAAAAAAACTTCTAACAGACTTTTTGCTTATTAAAAATTGCATTTAACTCTTAAAAATATTAAGTTTTTTGAAATGTATACATAGGAACTACATATTTATCTTACGTAAACAAAGAAGTTTGAACAAATTTAATAGATAATATACAGTGTGCACTTGAAAGCAACAAATACCTTAAATTACAAATAGAAACCTAGACTAATGTGTTTAGGGTCTGTTTTAGCCAGGTTTCATAGGCTGTCACATAGGTGTAGACACCCGGATACCGAGCATTGGCACAGCCCAATCCCCAGGAGACAATGCCGAGTAGCTTAAAGCGGCCGGATACGTTAGTGATCAGCGGACCACCTGAATCCCCCAAGCAACTGTCTCTATCGCCAAGACCAGATTTGCTGCCCGCACAAAACATCGTTCCGGTCACAGTGCCAGCTCCAAAATAGTTTTGCGTACATCGTTGACGATCCATTTGCACAACAGCTGTGTAATGTAGACGACGTGCAGTGGTCACCTTATCAACAGTTGTGGAACCCCAGCCGCTGACAAAGAGCTGCGCCTGAACGGGAACAATATCCGTGGGCATAACCAATGTGATGGGCTGTATATACGGACTATAGACAAGCGACTTTTGCAGCAATACCAAAGCGATGTCATTGTTCATGTGCGTGGGAGTGTTGAATTGCCCATGGGGTATGATGCGACGTACACGGATGTAGCTACCACCACTTGACCACAAGGTGGAGCCGGCGCGTATTGCATAGCTTTGCGGCTCGTTCACCATCACCACGCAGTGGGCGGCAGTAAGAATAATGTTTGGTGCGATTATGGTGCCTCCGCAGATGTGACGAGTGCCAATCTGCAATGAGACTTGGTGCGGAAAGTGCGTTATGTTTGTCTGCCAGCCGCCCACAATTCGACCATCCTGTGGGCCTGAACTGCTACTGACTGCTGGCAGGCTCTCCTCCTGACCGGCGACGATTGCCAGAAAAGCGGCTAACAATAGTTGAATATACAGCATGATTTGATGCGGTTGCTGATTGACGGATAACGTTTTCTTCTCACTACAAGCAACTTTTATACTCAAAAGCCCTGCATATCTTTTGGGCTTATCGCAGTTTTGTTTTTTTTTTTTTATTTGCCAGCCCAAACGTTACACAGTCAAGGGCCGCAAGGTGACCATCAGGTTGCCGGGATTAACCTCATTCGAGGCTACGGCTGGGTATTTATGAATATATATGAGCATGTGTGAGGGTCGAAATCATAGTGGAAGCGTGAAATAGTACGTGCAGTTTATCTAATGTCTAGGTTTTTGCTCTTCCAATCATCTTTCCATTGCCATCACCTGTTCCTTGAGGTAATCCAAATGATTAACACTGTCTTGCATCACATCATACTGATAGCCCACATGCTGTAGTATAAGAGACATTTTCTGCAGGTTCTGGTTACTGTAGTCGGATACCACATCGACTTGTGTGAAATTCTTTAGAGTTTGATGCATTACCTGAGAAAT
The DNA here is from genome assembly GCA_035042075.1 of Drosophila macrospina. NCBI lineage: Eukaryota > Metazoa > Arthropoda > Insecta > Diptera > Drosophilidae > Drosophila > Drosophila macrospina. The sequence continues at coordinate 252,192 of JAWNLW010000526.1, read as the reverse complement.
AAAATAAACAATTTATTAGGTTTTTTTTATGTGTGCATGTATTTACATATATGTATGTATATGCATGCATGTATTGCTACCTCGTTTGTTTTGGAGCCTCGGACCACTTGCCTGGCCACAGAACCTAAATTATTGACATTAACGCCAACGCGAGCGCATAGACGTTTTTTAGAATCATCGAACAGATGACGAGCACTGGAACTGGATGCTGAAGCCATTTTCTTTGTTTTTATTTGAAAATTTTCACTATTTTTTGCATAAACAAAGCAAGAGGCCAAGGTGAACTGACTGAGCGACAGAGTTGTGTAGCAGTCAGCTTTCAGCTATGTACACTACCGCGTTGCCACATCTAAAAATGAACGTTTATCAACACTAGTAGTTAGAATTAATTAATGGTTTGAAATTGTATTTTAATTTACATTTTTATTTAGAGCCCATTTTAATATCACATTAAGTAGACTTTCAGTTTTAACCACTATATCTGTGCCTTCGCTTAAAACAATGATTCACATTTGGCTTGGCACCTTGACAGCGATTATTCCATGCAACCCAAGCGCTAAATCCTTGCTGTCGCCTAATATACTTTGCACAGGCAATAGAATACCTTATATCATCGCTGAGTAACAATCGGCAGGGCAAACGACACAAATCCGTTGAAGGTCGTCCATCTGATGGCTTGCACCAGTAACGATCATTGATTTGGAACAATCCCCAGTCAACGGAACCATCCACATTCGACGGATTAATTGCCTTTGTATTGAATGAACTCTCGCCCTCGACTAGACAAATCCAATCCGAGAGTTCGTTATATGGTACGCCATATCGATAAAGCCGACGCGCCAGACTACATTTGCCCACCTGCCGGGAGCTAATCGTCCTCAGACTTATAACGATTAACAAGGGCAACAATAGGCAAATCTTTTGCAACGCTTTTGACATCTTCTCCAAATTTGAATGGATAGAAGTGTTGGACCACACTTTTATACCTTCATTCGGCCAGTCATTTCTGAATAGCTACCCAGTCTAATTTTGTTCTTGAACAACTTTCAAGTGGGCCAACACTTGGCATAAATTAAGTACACTGATCAACAAACATGCGTTAAATCAGTTATGGCCCGCTTTAAGGCCTATGTTAATGCTGACAAAGTTAGCCGTAAAGTGTACAAGTATTTATTTGCAACAAAGGCTGTAATTTAAGTTCAGCAACTATGTTCAACAGTGTTATTTAGCAGAGCATTCAATTCCAAAAATATATGGAGTGGGAAATGCTCGACATTTATCCACAACATGGAATGATGAACTCACTCCATCAGTCAGTTTCACTTTCAAAAGCCGGCTCAGTGTTCATATTGAACGCGTTTCAATAATATTGTTCAACTGCTATAGAGACAGCTCTTGACATGTTGTCGGCGCCGCGTGTGCTCCTAAAACGGAGAACACTTGTTGAAATAAAACAATCCAAAGTGTCATTCAACTTAATTGTATTAAAAAATCGTATAAAAACGTGTGCAAAATAATACAAAAGGGATAATTAAAAACTAGTACACTTTTGGCAACTCCTGGAGTTGCGGGGATGGCAACGGGCTGAGCTCATCCATCGGCTGATCCGTGGGCAATTGATAGCCACTTTTGGGTAAATACTGACGCTTCTTTGATAATGGACGCAGAACAATGTGCGCCACGCAGGTACAAATGGCTGCAACGGCAAAGTATTTGAAGCTCTCGCGTCCACCCAGCCTCTTGAACATTATGCCCCCGATGAGGGAGCCAATGGAGAAGCCCAGACCATCATCCATGCCCGCCATGAGACCCTGAACTGTGGCCGAGGTACCGGGTGGCGCCACGGCCGAGGCATAGGCTACAATGCAGGTATAGCAAAGTGCATAGGTTATGCCCTGGAAGAAGAGTTCAACACCAACAAGATACCACGGATTGGGTATCCATGAAACGAGCGATAGCCGCACTGCATAGAAGAAGAAGCACATGGACATGCAATGCACATAGCCGAGTTTCTTGATAATCTTGCCGCTGTAGAAGAAGAAGGGCACCTCCCCGGCCAAGCACTCGGCGGCGACCACTAGACCCTCAATAAGCTTGATGTCCTGCATGTATCCCGTCTCGGCAGCCACTTCCTCCAAATGCCAGAACATAAAATAAATGATGAAGGAGTCAATGATGCCCGCAATGGTTGCAAACACGAGGAAGGTAACAATTGGTGGCTGACGCACAAGTTGCCATACATCCTTCCATATGGATTCGGAGCCGCCAAGCTTGGGCAACTTCAGCTTGGATACACTGAACAAATCGAGGACACTAAACACACACATTATAATCAATGCTGGCGTAAAACTCTTGATCGCATCAGAGGTCCAGAGATTGACAACGACTCCAGCCAGAAGGGCGGTGCAACCAAATCCAATGGTGCCCCAAACACGTTGCGCTCCATATTTACTCTCCTGCTCGCCGAGCAAATCGAAGCAACAAGCATCCGAGATGGAGTTCGTCACATTGAAGCCAATGGTTCCAATGAAGAGCAGGCAGACAAACAGCCAGAACTTGCCACTGCCATAGACACAGCTGTTGATGTGTTGCAAGTGGCACATGGCGGAACTGCTGCCCCAGGAGACGGACTCCGTCAGTTGCGTTATGCACATGTAATAGCTGTCATTGCCATGCTGAAGATTTGAGCTTAAATTCAACTCAGGCACTAACTGTGGCGCCACCATCAGCGTCTGGAACGTGAAGTTCTGTTGACTGCACTCCGCCTGATGCGTTGCCTGGCAGTATGCCTCAGATGCATACAACTCGGCTGGACAGTGAAGCGGCTCCTCCATAAACGACACTGACCACAAGGTACCGTTCTCCTCCAGCTCAATGGCATGCCCCTCACTTGGCAGGAAATAGAAGCCGGCGTAGGCCAACGTCATTATCACAATTAATGTCATGAAGATGAACTTGCGCAGGTTCTGCAGGAAAGTTCAAAGCGAATACTTAGGTAACTCCATTATGGAATATCTATTTGACTTACCATAAAGTAATCAGCGAGAAAGCCAACAAGTGGCTTTGCAAGCACATAGAGAATTGGCAAGACAGCAGTTATGTATCCCATAATATCTGGAGGGATACCAATCTGTTTCCCTATCACGGATAATTGCGGCAATATGGGTCCCATTGCTGTCAGAACAATTAAAGATCCGTTTAAGATGGTAATTATAATGGAGAAAAGGAGTAAGTACTATTTCTACTACTTTGTTCGACTACGTTTTCTACTACTTTTTCTATCTTTTAAAATTTGGCAGGAAATTAAATATTTACAAAAAATCGGTTAAGTTTTAATTATTTTTAAAGTTTTTAAAAAGGTAAACATATCTACTAAATGAACCAAATATAAATATATGAATTTAAAAGGAATTGCAGAAAGTCTTTCGCTAAGCTATTAGAGTTTAAAGTTTTGATTTTGCTTCTAGACTTACCCGCCATGAAGAAGAAGAAATGCGCTTTGATAGGCAGCAGGCGTTTGTTAAGGCGCGCCATTGTCTCAGAAGTATGCACTGTAAGGGCTTTTAAAGAGGTACAAATACAATCTCTAACATATGAAAATGATTTCACAATAATACGAGAATATCACAGTTTAATGACTCCACGCTCTTAATTAATTGTCGATTCAATAGGACTGATAAGAACATAGTAGCTTCAGCGATCCGCCGATTTGTCTGCTATTCTTGATCTGCAATGACAAAAATAAACAATTATATGTAAAATATGCGTTGCCAAGAGTCTAATCTTATCATTAAATGAGTGACAGAAGGACTAACATTGGTGCAGCATAAAGTATTTGGCATTAACTATTGCGATAATACGTAATGTACACAAACATATCTGTGGGTCTGTAATAAAAGATGGTATTGTTATTAGCGTTATAAGACGTGCAAGTCTTATCAGCATTTTTGATAGTTAAGGCGTTATATTTATAGATGTCTACGGTTTATATCTATAATAATGACAGCAACCTTCAACTTTTTGTAAAAAAACTAATGTAAATAATTGAAGAATAAATGAATTCATTAAGAACAATTGAATTAAGAATCTCAGAGTTGCACTTGTCGAATAATAGAGTACTCTAATATGTACAGCGAAATCGCTTTTAATTGTATTGTATTCTAACTGGATTCGTTAAAATCACACTAAATATATGAATAATATAATATAATATATAAAAGAATCACTTTTACTTATTCGTGTTCGCCTTAGGCAGCATACTGGAATAGACACTTTTTTTTATATTTCTCAACCTGATTGATTTACAACCCAAACAAGATCAAAGTAAATCGCTTGTGATGTTAATTTAATGTTACATACATACAAACAAGTACAGTTAACTTATATATGTACATCGAAACCGGTTCATAAGTATGTACATATGTGTGTGCAAACTTGACACAAATTAATTTAAAACTCAAAAATTAATTGCAAAAAAACAAACAAGAAATAAAAAACTAAAAATAGTACAAAAAGAAAACAATTAAAGGGAAGACTCAACAACAAGATATCCTACAGTGATCATTAAAGAAACATATCGCTTGTTTTAATTGTAACCATTAAGTGTATAAAAAAAGAAAGAGTTAACGAGTTAACCATTAATCAAAACACGAATGACCCATCCTCAAATTAAAAATGGGAAATTTGCCACAAAATATACACAAAATAGAAATGATACGTAGATAGCAAATGGTTGAGTCAATACTCGTAGAATAAACAGGGAAGCCATAAAAAATATGAATACCTTGTTGTACTCATAGAATCGGCAAACTTATTCAACTTGAGATTTGAATACAATGGCACACTTTTCAGCCCTTGAGAATAACATATAATTAAGTTAAGATTGAGATTTGCAGAAGAATTACACGAGAATTAGCACGCGAGTTCACTTGCGATTGGAGATCAAGTTGAAGGCGTTACGACGCCGCAAACTGAGAGCCGTGACTGAAATCGAGTCTATCACAATTCTACTACTACACAGCTCTATAGCTCTACAGTTATACATACTATGCTGTCTACAGTGGACAGACGCTAATAGCTGATAAGCTGTATAGAATGATAAGAAGAACGCCAATAATAGTCATAGTACTCACAAACAAGTGAAATCAGTTCGGTATCGATAAAGCAAAAGATCAAGATGGGAAGAGAGATACACAAGCTGAGAAGTCAAAGATGTATCTCTCTCATTATCAATCTCTCAATTGTACTATGAGTAATTCCCCCGTTGCAACGCACCTTACACTGATTCTGACAATCAATCAAAACCTGAAATTTCCAAAGCCCCACTTGACTCATCAGCTGTGCGTTGTGGGCATTACGGAACGGGTTTCAACCCCGACTACGTACAGCTGACGACGTAAGCTCCATCGGAGGCTGTCGAACAGTCGCCGCTGTTCGTCCGTCGCGTGTGGTCGATTAAGCGCTTTCGCGGTATAAATAAAATATATATATTCACACACAAACACACATATATATATATATGTATTTGTATATCGGGATATATATGTAAACATTGGTAGGCGTAATTCTTGCCTAATTGCGATTAATTAAACAAAACCATTTAGGAACGGAACTCAAACGAAGTGAAGACTTAAATACATATTTAATTGAATCAAAATAATTGAAATAATAATGCAGTCGCTTGCATTACACTGGCTCTGGTCTTTTGCCCTGCTCTTATCAGTATCAAATTGTGTCGCCGTCGAACCGCCCAATGATGGCAAATGTAAGTTCAAAGTTGACTAAACTGGACCTAGAAATGCAGCTTATGTGAAGAAGAAATAGTTATTTTATGGCTGCTCGTTTAGCAGATACCCTACGCCCATAACTAATAAAAAATGTATACTTTGTTTGCAGTCGTATAAACACGCAATGCAACCTTGCAGTTAATTATACAGACAATCCTACGTTTTCTTAAAAAATATTATGAGTGCATTTGTATTTGTAAGAATATTAAAAGTTTGTAATTTGTTTAGAATAGAATAGATGAATAGAAATTGTCAGCTTTAAATTAACAAGAGAAACAATTGAATATAAATATATAAACATCTTTCATCGTTCCTAATCAATGTTCTTATAAAATGTTGCAAGAACATATTCAAATATTCATATTAAAAAGAGTATTGCAACAATATGAATTATATAAATTCAAGACCTAACTGTTTCCATTCAAAGTTACATAAGAAATCTTATTTTTGTTTTAAAAAAATGCAAATTTTGAAAACGAAATAATGACTTAGTTATTGATATACCAAAAGCCGCTATCATACCAGCTGACCTTCAGAGAGAGAAATAAAATTAAAAAAAACAAGAAATACAAGGTGAATAAAGCAAGCCGAAACTTAAATACACTTACTAAATTCCAAGTAAATGCTAATAAATTGATGAGATCAGAAGTGTTAATGGTTAAAGTATATAAGAACAGAAGAGATCTTTAACATTATATGACAATTTAGTTGATTAACAGATTCGAAGTTGAAGTGGGATTGGGATTGGAGTATAATATAGTATATGTAAGTTTTAATTCTTTTACAACCACACGCTCAATTTATGCCTTACTCAATGATACTAAGCATATGTCCCCCAATTAGTTTATATGTACATGTGTCAGCTGAGCGTCTTCCGCCGAAATACCAGTCTGTCAACTGAGACTTGTATGTGAAAACTGCATAAGCGGCGACCTTGAATGTGTGAGCCAGTGGCCAAAATGTGAGATTGGGATTCCCCTTACCTGACTCCACACATAACTACTATTAATTGGCGTCCACTTGTGAATTCTGCGTAATCGTAATGATATCAGAGATTCCCAGTGTCAAATGTAAAACCGGTTGCGCATGCTCAAATAGCAAATCTCATGGCAGGGGGGAATTTTAAATGAAGAGATTGTTAATGTTTCTGAAAAGTGCACATAATATACATTAAAGTTTAAAACGTTTCTGTCTCTATTTCAACATTATTTCAGTGCGCGTTTGTGTGGTAGAATCAAGAGGAACTTATCGCAAGGCGCCAAAGTTTTGTCCATTGCTTGAGGCGACGAGTAACATTGAATGTGTTATTGGTGTGGATCGTTTGGATTGCGTCCGTCGCATCCACAAGGGAACTGCTCATTTTGGTGTGCTCACATCCGAAGATTTGATTGCAGCTCGTTGGGCGAGTGTGGAAATTCTAGTTGCCAGTGAACTGCGCTCCCATGAGTCTTATTTCGAGTATGAAGTTGTCGCCGTGGTGGATAACAATGCTGGTATACACACAGTGAATGATCTGCGTGGCGCCAAGTTATGTCATCCTGGCTATGGTTTGAATAATCACTGGACCGAGGTGTTGGCCAATGTAAGTTGCAAATTGTTAAGCGATTTCAACTGCAAATATTAATTATATCTAACTCTATTTCTGCAGTACTTCGAGGCAGCCTTGGTGGCAAAGACTTGCCGCTCAGATCTCACTTTAACTGAAGATCGCATTGCAGCTTCCGCCAAGTATTTCGGTCCCAGCTGCAAGGCCGGTCCCTGGGTGCCAGATGCCAAACAAGATCGTATTCTAAAGGATCGCTATCCCTCACTGTGCCAGATCTGTAACGATCCCTACAGCTGTGATGATTCCGACAAACACTGGGGCCGTCGTGGCACACTCTATTGTCTAACCGATGGAGCCGGCAGCGTCTCGTGGGCACGTCTAGACGATGTGCGCAGTCACTTTGGTGTGAGTAGTATACACCGTTAATCAGTTTCCATATTCTAAATAATTATTTCAACAGTTTGCGGGTCTGGCAGCTCAGGATGATCCTGCGAATTACAGCTACCTCTGCCCGGATGGACATTTACAGCCCCTTAATGTAACGCATCCATGCGTGTGGGTATCAAAGCCTTGGCCCGTCGTGGCTGCACGTCGCTCACATGCCGCTCAAGTGCAGCGTCTGGTCACTGGACTGTCACACGATGAACCCCAGAGCTGGCAGAATGCATTGCTCAGCCTTTTGGAGACGTATCATGTTTTCACATGGCCACTGGACAATGTCATCCCCATTAATGATTATCTTGATCAGGCTATTGGCTTTCAGTCAGCCTACAGTTTCCCCGAGTGCAATCCGCCACGTTCCATTGTCGTCTGTACAACGTCAATAATAGAGCACATCAAGTGTTCGTGGTTACAAGAAGCATCGCAGGTTTATGGCGTCGAACCGAATATTCAATGCATTCGCACAACAAATTTGGAGCTCTGCATGGATAATATTAAATACAAGAGTGCTGATATACTGCTTGTGGATCAGGAGCAGCGTGCACATGCGCAAAGGGATTACGGTTTAAAGCCATTGCTCTATGAGTTTGCAGAGAAAATGCACGATCGTTATACGACTATAGCCGTGGTACACAAGGATGGAAAATACAATAATTTCAAGGATTTAAAAGGCGCTCGTGCATGTTTGCCCAGTTATGAAGGCGCTGCACATCTTTCTGTTCTGGATACCATTGTGAATGCAACTGGAAGCGTGCACTCAATGCACGCCTACTTCCATCGCGACTCTTGCCTATGGAAACCACACAGTGGTCGTCATTGTCCAGAACATTATCGTGGAGACGAAGGCGCTTTGCGCTGCCTATCCGAAGGTGCCGATGTTGCCTTTATCAGCTCCGACGTGTACAAGAAATATGTAAGCGGAAATATAACTTCAGACTGGGTGAAGCGTGGAAAGCAACTGTCTTACCGTTTGTTGTGTCCCTACGGAGGTATTGAGCGGCATTCAAGGTTTGAGTACTGCTATCTGCACTGGACGACCCGTGGGCAACTCATGACGCACAATTTGTCGATAACGCGACAAAACGAGATCTACAACTCCCTGCGGGACATGGATCATTTATTTGGCAAAAATTACAAGAGCGAAGTGCGCCCCTTTTCGCTTTATGGCGTCTTTGATAAGCGCAATGACATCCTGTTCCACGATAGCACTGATGCGCTATATGGCCTGCAGGAGCTGCACCGAGATGATGCCAAACGAACCATGGAGCACATATATGATCGTTACACGATGCAGTATTATGCCGTCAAAGGCGAAGACGACAACGGTGCGCACTTAAGGAGCAGCTGCAGTAGTTGCATTATTATGTTGCTGGCTGCTTTCGTTTTGTGGCTGCAGCAGCTTTAATAATTTTAGTCATGCACAAGTGCACCAAATGAAATTTATTTATTGTGATATTACTTTAATGTGCACACAAATAAAGCTAAATTATGCTAAGAATAAAAGTACAATTTCAGTTTAAAAGCAGGCAACCTAGTGTTGTAAAATGCAGTGAACTGTTGGGTGAGTCAGTATGGTGCTCACAACCAAGCAAAAATCAAAGTTGTTTTGAAAGAAACGAATACCGCCAATCAGCTGTTCGTTTTGTTTTTGTTGCTATGCTACAAACGCAGTTGCTATGTGAACGATAAAATTTGACACAACGAAATGTCCTTTTTGCAATAAGCTGAATATTCAATTAAGATTGATTAAACATACGTGACTAATATTTCGTTTATTCTAAACGAATAACTTAAGTTACTGGCATAAAATGTCAAAGAACTCAACGCGTACGGCGACCAAAACAAACGTAAGAACTGCTACATATAACGCTACAAGCACAACAACAATATATGTACACATATACTTAAAATCAATTGATTTGCTTAATTTTGCAGCTTATATATTTGCACACGGAACACGGGCACGTTAATTTCTACGCCGAAGCACTTGCCACTACCAATTGCCACTGAATTTAACATTTATATTGTTATGTAGTTATAATCGGCATTGATACAAATAACGCACACACATACGCACTCATATTTGTGAAATACTTGTTAATTTTAATTCATTAAGAGCTGTCCAGAGTGAGCACCGATCGTTTGGGGGAGAGAGCATAATAATTTAATTTGCTTTCGATCGGTGTTGTAAAATGCAACAAAAACAGCGGGCAACTATGGCGGCAGCTAGCGTAATTTTAAACACATAAATATGAATATTTTATTTATAGCTAAAAAATGAAGCACATCCACGTAAGGCAACCAAATCACCTGCAACAAGTGGGAATACAACGACATCCACAACATCAAGAAGCAGTAAGCTAAAAGTCAAGCAACAGGACAGTACTGAAAGCGAAAGAAGTCTAAAGAAAACCACAAAGATTGCAACGTCAACGTCAAAGTCAACGGTAACCGCAAGTAAAAGTACAACACCAACAACAACAGCAAATAAGAAGTCGCCGCCGTTGCACACAAGCAAAAACAGGGAGCGTGAACATGTTGCCAGTAAAAGAACAACCCCATCGCCGACAACAAAGACAAGCGCATTGATTGCTGCTAAACAACCACCTGCCAGCAAAGCCAAACCAAATGCAGTGCTGGATACATATCATAGTGTGACGGTGTCATCGCCACCGTCAAAGCGCAAATCGCAGCCAAAACAAGCAACAGCTGTTGCAGTTGCACGGCAAGAGGATGCAGTTGAGGACAAGCCAGGACAACAACGTGCTCGCACTTTCTCACGCACTTTGCGCCCGGAGGAGATTCTGGTGCTCAAACGGGACTCTGCCAAACAACGCAGTGAATTAGAAGTGCAACAGCAACAACAACAGCTAATCAAAGAGATTAAGCAGCCTGTAGCATTCGAAGTGAGCTTTGAAGCAGCTAAAAAGCCACCGCAGGCTGCAGCGATTGAATCGGACAATTATTCTGATGATTTTGAATCATATGAATCGGATTTTGAGACAGACGCCAGTACGCCGGAAGAAGAAGAAAACGAGGAGCAAGACGATGAGCCGGAGGTAAGTCCTACCAGTGATGATCAGCAAATAGCAGAGGACTATCATGATGAAGTCAATGGCGATGAGGATGACGAAGACTCGGAACCCACACAAAACCCGATTACAGTGATTCAACGGGATAAGGAGTTGGAGAGGAAACTAGATTCTGGCCACTATGACATGAACTCACGTCGACAGACACGTTCTGGGACACAGCAGCCCTACGACAGCTTCGATACCAACAGCATGGCAAACTCTGATCAACTGGACTCAGGGATTAGTAGCTATGGCGTTGCCCCACCCCAGGAATTATCCAAGTCATCATCGGATGTGCATTACGGCGGCTACGTGGACTTTGTTTCGCGTCCTGTAATCACAAAACGTGGCCAGGAGTTGATGCGAAAGCTTCGCTTTGATCATCTAGACTATCAACTGTTTGAGATGAAGCCACTTAGCTATGAGGGTTACATGCAAAGCTATGGCAAGCTCAACACCTGTCAGCTGGCAACACAAACGTATGCTCAGCACATGGACACGGAATGCCAAACGGTGGAGCTGATCACTCGCACCAGTTGGACACAGCATCCACCACACTACGGCGGTCAGCTGGTGCTCAATTGTAGCGGCGATGCAAGCAATGAAGCTGACGGGCATTCAAACCACGCAAATGATGATGCATTTGAAGCCAGCTTGGCCAGCCTGGAGGAACTGCGTTTGGCAGAGCAGAAACGAGCGCTCCAACAGCAGCGGCAACGCTTGACAAAACCAAATGATATGGAGCGGCTGGGCGTGTTTCTACATAAAGCATCGTTGCTGTTAGGCAAGGTATTGAATGCCAACTGTGCACCACAACGTTCAATGCGTCAAGTGCCGCTGCTGCAGACAGGATTGCTTGATGCGCTCCGTGTGAGTCGCATCTTTGGAAGCACAGGACAGCTGCAGTTTGTGGTCACGGTGCACGAGTGTTCGCCACAGAACGATGTGTATCGCGATGACTTTGCGAATCTTCTAATGGTTTGGTCACTTACGGATCCCAGCAAACCCCTTCGTCTGCTCTCCACCTGGGCCGAGGTCTGTCGAGTTTCTTTTTGCAGTGAGGCGCCCGACATCATTGTCGCTGGACTGCGCGACGGCAGCGTGGCAATGTGGGATCTGCGCGAGACTCACAGCTACTGCTCCAAACTGGATGGAAATCTGACACATTTTGCAGCCACACAATCGGTGGTTCCATGCCTAGACACCTCACAGCAGGCTTTGGACCTGGGCGCGGTTGTGGATGTGCGCAGCTTTCGAGCAGCTCCAAAGGCAGCTGCCATGGGACTGGGCAGCAGCTTCACCATGCCACACAAGGATATACAGGTAATTGCGATAATCTAGGACGCCAACCAGTCTCTCTCATTTGTTTCTTGTTTGATTGTAGTACGCATCGCTCAATGATTCGGGACTGCTTACAATTTGGACGCTTGTGGAAAGTGGCCGAGGATGCAATGCATCCAGCACAAACGAGTATTGTTCACCCTGGGCGAGAGTGAAGCTTTTACAGGCTGCCAGCTGCGATCTGCGGGATTATTTGGAGCGTCGCCTCCTTAAAAGAAAGCAAAGTGGCTATGAGAAGACCAAATCGCTTTTCCAGGGAAACGTTTACAGCGACGAATTGCTACGGGAGTTGGACGAGACGCAGACATTGACGACGGCTCTGGCGGATCAGGGACTGCAAGGATTACGCTTTAGCGGCATTGATGCGGGCAGCGAACTCGTCTACGTCTGCACCAATCGCAACTTTGTGTTGTGCTGCACACGCAGTCTAAAAACAGAACGTTTCACACGCATCGGACTCCATGAGAGTCGCTTTCTGTTCCCCACGGCACTGTGTGTGCTCGCCAATGAGCACTTTGTGGCCGTCGGCTTGTCAAATGGCTCTGTTATGATACTCAACTGCAATCAAAGGCAGCGTCAACGTCTGGTGAGACCCACAACGGCGATGCCACAACCGCAGATTGCTCCTGATCCTGAAATAGGCAAATCATGCGCCATACAAAACATTATTCTCAACGAGCGTCGCTTTGATCAACAGAATCTGGACAGCAGCAACTTTGATGCCCGACCAAATACCGCCCTACAGCTGCTCCAACAGCCGCGTCGCAGCTATGAGTTGCGGGCCTTTGACCAACAGTTGCTCCTCAGCGGCAGCTCGATGCGTCAACATCTTGTCCAGGCCCTTGTCCAGTCTAGCGATGGTTGGAAGCTGTTTGCCCTTTCGAATGGCACTGTGCGCAGCTACGATTTCCATTTGGATCGCGAGGTGCCGGAAATTGGCTCAAATGTCACGGATATTGCCGTCGCCTGCAACTCAACGACTGCTCAACAATTATTGGTACTAGAGAGTAGTGGACAGGTGCAGATGCACTTGCTCAACTTGTAGTTTGTTAATATTTATTTTGTTACCATTTAACCAATTGAAGATGCAATAAAGCAATTAACTTGTTTTCTTACCATCTATACAAACGATATTTAGTTTATGAATGCAAATGCTCTACAGTTTTTTAATATTTAATAAAGAATTAATTTGATTAACAGCCAAAATTAATGAGTTACTTTTCTGATAAAGAAAAACTACTTAAAAAGTTTTTCTATGGTGAGAATTTTACAAATCTTTTATTTCTTTAACATGAATTTACAGGCCAAATTATAATCATTTATTTGGGAAATTAAAACAACTTTGATAATGAAATGTATAATGCATTAAAGCATATTCCCTAAGGCATATATAATCCTGTTAAGGACGACGAACTGAGTTAATATACCAAACTAATTTCTAGTATCCTTGTTGCCTAGAGGTGCGATTGCTTTTTTGAACATAACTCCAGTAAATCAAAGCCGAATTTCAAAAACTTTACGCTTCCTGAAAGCTAATAAATACAGCTCTTAATTTTGAATACACACTTTTTAATTTTAAAAATTAGTTTTGGTAATGTTTACTCTTAAATTAATATTTTAATGTTGGTTTAATAAAAATTGAGCTACAGTTCAAAGTAAACATATTCCGAGTTTTACTTTCGCATAAAACGCACAACAAATACAGCTGAACAATCAGTTTGTACTTATACATATGTATATTAATAATAATTATAATAACTTATTTAATTAACATAAATCACAAAACTACAAATTTTTCACAAATTCCACAATATATACACGATTATTTCTAGCGACGCGATGCGACTCGACGGTGCATCATCACACATGCCTTGCCGCACCGAGCATGCCACTCGTTGTAGCACCCAGGAGTTGTCGCACCGTTTGCAACTCATCGCGAAGCGCAAGCACCTGGGCGCGGAGTATGGAGTTCTCCTGCTCGAGGAGCGCGGCACGGAATGCAATTCGATCCTCGCGTATTTTGCGTGCATCTCTTGACTTCTTAGCTGCCTCATTGTTGCGCTTACGTCTCTCATAATATTTGGCATCCTTTTGGGCATCGGGTATGGGACGCTTCTCCCCTCGAGCACGCCGATGCAGGAATCCAGGGAACATGCCCACACGATTCAGCTCCATTAGTGGAAACTCGGCAAGTGTTTGCAGCGCATGATTTGGCGGCGCAATATATTCAAAGGCAGGTAATGTGGCATTGGATTTGGATGCCAGGAGATTAGGAATAGCTGCCAGTCCAGGCAGTGGCAGGCGTAGATTGTGGCTAAAAGTCGTATTGCAGCTGGGCTCCAGCTCAATGTCCAGCTCACTGTGCATCGAGAGCGTCTCCGTAACATCAACGATAGGCGATTTGGCCGGCGAATACATTTTGATCAGCTCACAGATCTCTGTCCAGGCGACAAACTTGCTGAGCTCCGTTCGCGTCGACTGTCGTGTTGTCTCTGAATTGTATTCTTGGGCAAGACTACCTGGTAATTATAGCCTGTTGTCAAACCAACACCAATACCAACACCAACGCCAACCCTCAACCCCCAACAGCCAACCCAGCCCCGATTTCAATCCCAACACAGTCGATAGTGAATCTAAGCCATAACGCCACAGGCCGCCTCCTGGTTGATTCAACCAATCACGCAATGTTGACGGTAATTATTCGTCAAATACATGACACTTTTTCATGTTGAATGACATTTATTTTGCTGCACAGTTATAAGGGTTTCATATAACTGGTTAGCTTGATTAGCCCTTGCCACAATCCCCTACAGCCCTGTCCACCCCCGCAACTCCCTCACCTGGACAAAATCTGTTGACCACATGTCGATGTCGCGTTTCTGATTTCTTTGTTGGGGGGTGTTGCCCGGACACGGCTAGAGCTCAGACAGGGTTATATGAGTTGGCCAACTATTATGCAGCCTGGTCCGTTATAGGGCTGAAAACTTTTACCACAACAGCCAATGAGAATGACCGAATATGGACGCCGTTGTGGGCGGGTAGGCTTTCCCTACTGTTGCCATCGAGTAAGGAGGTTCGATCCCACAAGCGACCCTACAGGAATGCGTGGATTAGTACACTTTTAATCGACTGACATTATGTAGATGAAACATTATAATTATTAATAATTAATGGTATTGCCAGAAGAATCGATTATACGAAAGTCCAAACTCTAAACTAATCAATATAATTATTTTCTTACAAATCAACAGTACACTAATTAGGACTGACCAGTAAAATGCATGTTACTTTACATTTGGAATACCTTTATACCCTGTGTACATTGTATTAGTTTCATTAATATATTTTTAGCTATTTGCAACAATTTTCAAACATTTTAAATTAGGAAAAGGTAAAACAGAATTGATTTTAAGGCGCAATTACTTGTTTCTGTTGCATGCATTTGCACAAACCTGTAATACCCTTTTGTGTCCATTTTAAAGAGGCACAGGGTATACAAAAACAACAAGTCATGTGAAATGTCAATCAATAGCTTGTACTACACATGGAGGTCGCTAAAGTTCAGTTAAAATCCTAACAAGACCTCCGACAAAGTGGAAAGCTTAAAGAAGACATTGTTCTTGGATATGCGATGGGGTAAATGTATTTAAAAGTTGCACAGTCAGCCCTCAATTTAGGTAATCTAACTCATGAAGTCATCAGAAACTCTGAACATATAAGCATGACTTAGAATAACGCAATATATGAGGTTATTTCGTATTATACGTTTAACGTTTTTGGTAACGTTACCCTAAAACATTTAAGCACATGTCATTCGTGTCTTCTTCATGCATTCTACAACCCGTTCGCTTTGAGAAAGTGTCACCTGTTTCTGGGAAATAAATTGCCAGTTGGACGACCCTAATAGCCGGAAGTTAACGACAACAGACGGTGGCATCCTAACAATATTTCATAATGTATGCGCTAATTTATTATCTGTTGGCAAAAGTTCAACCATAGTTAACCATTTTGACGGTTTACGCTTATTGGGGAGTTTGCATATAACCCTTTCTTTATGATTTTACCAAAGTTTAGGAATGAAACGATTGCGTGCAATATTGTCTACAATAAATATAGGAATATATATGAATATATAGGACTTTACACCCATACATTACATAAGTATATATGTATCTCTTCGTTGTCAAGTCATAACATTTTTGTATAACCATCCGAATATAATATGTAATAATACTCATCCACATACGTATATCTATTTATACGATTTGCGCTATGGACTCTATTTGGATCACAGCACTCAATGTGGATGCTAAGTTCGGCAATCTCCCCTTACTGACGCAATCTACATACATATGTATGTGCATGTTATGAGCCTGCAAAAGCATTGCTGCCTCTGGGGCGCTCAGCAACTCACACAAGCGCCCACACATGCATAGTGCTAACTGCAGACCGCTTGCTTTTCTGATCCCACATACACACGCAGAATGCAGCAGACTTGCTCACACTCATAGCGAAGGCTTGTGGGAGGCAATAAAATACAAAAAACACAACAACAGCTCTCTGCATCGCTTTCTCTTCGCTCTTTCGCATTTAATTAGAGCTGCTAATAAAGTGTTGTTTGTTAATATATATTGCAATTATTTTAGCATATGTTTGGGTGTTTGTGGGATATTTGATAATAATATATTAATAATAAAATATATATGTATATTTACGGGCATACATATGTATGTATAAATACGACACTCATTCCTAACGGCTTTTTTTATTTAGAGACTAGCACATTGTATTACACTGTCGCGTGTGCCTGACTGACCTGGTTTGCTTTAAGCTGTCCACTTAAGACACCCCCGGGAAAGGTTACTCCGTCCCTGCAGCTAATGCACTGGGAGGTAAATTTTGGTAAGATCTATTTATATATTAGGCAAATTATCGGGTAATAACAAGTAACAAGTAAAAACGTTTCAGAGGAGAGTACCACACTATCAGATACTCTGTGTGAAGATACAATTTGTTTCCTGCATAACTTTTGAGTTAATTCTTCGAACGTTCTAAAATAAGGAATCATCTACAATAGGGTAAACTATATAATTACTGAAAGTATAAGCTTAAAATAGAAATAATTGTAATCGCCTTTTTTGGTTCTTACTTTTTATTCTGTCTGTTACATACATTTCCACAAATTTATAATATTCCTGTATCCTTTTTGTAGCAAGTATAAAAACGAGAAATGTAACTGTTACAATATTTGAACTGCTTCGGTAGCTAATTGAAGAGCAAACTGAATACAGCCATCGATGGACAAACTGTTAATGACACCTGTAATTGGATGACATTAGCGCTAAGGGCGAGGGTTGTGCCTGACACAGGTGAACCGAGTAAAACTCAGTAGGTAATGCTAATGTTGACCTTAATCAGGTTTTCTTTGTCAACAAATAAAGAAATACAATATTAATAAATAAAGAAGCAACATAAACAATTTATAATATAATATTATATGAAAATAAATTCCCATTCATAATGTGTGACGAGAGCCCCATTAGCGACTGTGAGCCAACAACATTGATGATGCACCCGAATGCTTACCACATTCATTTGCCACTCTACATAATGGATATGGTGCGCATCTTTCAGGATCATCCCAAGTATGTCAACGGAATTAAGGAACAGGATATTGTGCAGATGTTAGAGAAGGAGTAAGTTTTCTGACCACATTTTTGTCTGGGCACAATTCAACTAATATCTTTAATTCACAGATCCTTTGCCTGTGGGGATTTGGATGCTCAGGTGAAAACAGCTGTAATGGATCTGTCGGCTAAGGGATTCATACGCTATATTAACAATGGTTATCGCACATTGGGACCAATTGCTAAATTGGCCAATGCTCGCAATGTGCGACACTTTTGCGCCACCTGGCAGCGCATTGCTGAACTACAAAAGGTCAACTCGGATTTCCTAGATGGCAACAATCTGATCAACAATCATCGCCACAAATGCAACAGGCGTAGCTCCAACTGTTAGGGTATACACAAGTGCAGCTGCCCCAACGTTTAGTTTTTATTTGTTCATAAATTAATTTGTTTATTTTTTAAGTTACTTGCAATCGGCCAAATACCAAAAAAAAAAGGGAACACAACCTCGAAATTTTCATAATTCCTATTCTATCAAAATTATTGTCAATAAAGGCCAAAAATGTAATCATTCTGTTGTCTATTTGGAAACCTTTGTCAGAGGGTGGCTCATCATCATTATATATAATATGTTGGCCACTTGCAACATATGTCAAAGGTCTCCTCATCCTTTTAACACTTAACCCTGTGTTTAATTCTTATATAATTATCATCCAGGGTGGGCTGAGCAGGTGTTCACAATCGTTATTTTTCGATACAGAGTAGCACAGAGTAGAACAGAGAAATACTTGAGCATTGAACAGTTTACTATTTCAAAAGTTCGAGTCTATTCAGATTAACTTAGCATTCACAGTGAGCGCCGCTGTGCGGAGCTCAAGCAGAAGTTGTCTTGGGTCTTTGGTAAGTTGTTTTGCAGAAAGTATAAAAATATAACATTTGTGGTTTCTTTGTTTTCATTATACATTTAAAACTTACAGATTTGTAAAAACAAACTGGAGGATTCTTTAACAAAACTCAAAGTATATTTACATAGTATATAACTAAATAAATAAATGTAATAAATAATCAGACGTACAGTTGTTGGGTTTCACAACGTTCTACTCGTACATCCCTGTTGTATGTGATGGCAAATGACCCAAGTCCAGTTCCCAGTGCCTAAGTACTCTTTTGCTCAAGTATTTAAATTGTCAACACCAGACAGAGACAGAGACGGTGAGTTGTCATTTGTCGTTGTTCGCTCCTTGTCCCACATATCGTATGTGATTCGATATGTGACCTGTGCACGCATGAGATCCTGGGCAGGTGTTATTTATTGCCTTTCTAATCGTTGCGGCATAATCTATTAGCACCCGACGCGACGACGACCTCACCGACCCCGAATCTCAGCTATTTCCTTTGTTTTATTTTTGCGTTTGCACATTATGGGCAATTAGTATTATTATTATTTTATTGTGTTAGTTTTCAAGTTTTATGACAACAATTTAACTCTAGGCTTTGTTTAGTTCTTCTATTGCGTTGTTTTTATGGCTAAAGCGAATCAATATGTCAACGCACATATGCAGATGTATTTCTGTTTACATACATACCTATCTTTGCTCCGTTGTAGAACACATTTCTTAATAATGCAAAGAAATGTGTTAAAATGTAGATAAATGACCAGATATTTGCGTTCCTGCGTTCACATAGGCGGCCAGAGCGTCTCAGTGTGAACCCAGCTTAAAAGATATCTGAAATTTCTATCGATATAAAAAAAAATCATAGTTTTTTGTAAATATTCTTTATTTAAAAAATAAAACAAATCAAGGAGGCTTCCATTTCCTTGTTGTGTTTCTGTAAATTATACAATTTACATTTACAGTACGTGAAATTTCCTTATTTTCAATAGATTGCAATTATGACATAATTAGTACTTTTTGAAGACGACTACTATAGCAACAATTATAGCTATAGTGACTAGGCCAGCCACCAAAACGAAGTACCGTCTCCTGTGGGCAGCGGGATCCGCCATTCTGGGTCTTTGAATAGAAGTTTATTTAATAATCGACAGCAATAAATCTGTCTTAAAACTAAAAGTGAAATAATTCAAATATAATGCAAATGCTACTATAGTATTGAAAGCCAACTTAGAACACGTTACTTCTCCACATTTCAAATTACAAATACTTATAAACTTTAATTTGTGTATAAAGCAAATTGAAATCAAGAAGCGACGCTCTCTTATTGCTTTCTGTGCGTACAATTGAAATCTGATTAAAAACATGTTTAATACGATCAATTTGGTCCAGGAAAGACATAAAAGATGCCATCATTGCTCTTGATTGCCGACATCAGCTAAAATTGAATCTTCCATTTCAGATACCAGAGAATGCCCACTGCTGACACAGTGAATATAAGTATCCCCACAACCATGATAACGATAAATTGTCGATCCATCCGAGATAATTCCGGCATTCTGATTGCTTTTTTTTCATAAATTATAGTCGACAATTAACTTGAATTTTAAACTAAAAATCCTGGTAAATATAAGTGAAAAGCAAATGCTACTATACAAGTCGTACAACAAATGTACTTTATTTTGTGAATCGAAAAAGTTTACGAAAAATTAGACAGAGTTTCTTTAATTCATCTATCGTTATATTGTCTTAGCAATCAGTCATTTGTAAAGTAGACACAGACTGCACAGCCCATTAAAAGGATGACCATGAGTGCCACTAAAATAGTACACAGTACTCCACGTTTTGATTCAGAGGCAATCGGCATTCTCCTATAGCTTACAAAATACTTGGAAACTTTATAAAAAGAAATAAATGTTGGAAACTAAAATTATGAAATATACAAAACATAAAGCAAATGCTACTAAAGTTCAGGCACTTCGTTCAGACAATATCGTCACTTTTAACTTCCCAATTATCATTGGCTGGCTCCACGTAACCATGATTAATCATTTCCTTGAAAATCTGTTCGTGACGATCCATAAATTTGATAACATAGCCATCTGGCATACGGCTAATCAGCATCACATCGAATTCGACGTTCATTAATTGACTTTTGAGAAACTCCACGCACTCAATGGCTATGCTACGCGAATTCAATGGGTTTCGTTGGATGCCTTCAATGAAACAGCCAACGGCACGATGCGGTTTTAAGCTTCTGGCATTGCTGCATTGCGCCAGTGATCTAATGGTCACAAGCTCCGTATTGCCATAATCCACATAGAAGATTTTAAACATTCCATCGGTCTCCTCAATGATCTGGGCACGATAGTAATAGCCATCGGAGTACAGTGCCAACACCATGTCCAACGGAAGCGGATTGCGTTTGAATACACGCTCCGATTCAGGCACATCATTTTTGCTCCAAACAAGCGGCGACTCTTCATCTACGAACTGTACATACAACTGAGTGGGACTATTGATAAATGTGACCAGCACACGCACAATGCTACCAAGCTTTTTTGTCACAATTGATTCATAGCGGATCTCCGGTAATGCTTCCGTCAACTCCTTGTCCTTGGTAGCCCCATGTGGCGCAAACGGCTGATGTAAAAGGCGGCAGTTAGAGCCTATCAATCAGATTGAAATTATTAACTATTTGAGTCTTAAGTTATGCCATCTACTTACCTTTAAAACATCCACCAATCTTTGGATCGTAATGGCGACAAATGCGTTTATCATCTGTAGAATTGAAACCCGAAACCGCCTTGACCGCATCGCTGGTGCATTGCCCAACATCCTCAAGCATTGCCATATCCTTTTGACTCAATTCCATGGTTGATTTAACTAATCCCTGATCCATGGCCGTTTTTACTTGTTTTTCTTCAGTCACTTCGTTTCTTACCATTGTCAAATCGTTTGCATTTTCCAAAAGCTCCACTTCCAAATCGTTGCCATTATTGTCCAATATCCGCAGTCGCACCTCATTATAAATAAACTGTCTCATGTAATCAACTTTGTGATTACGTACGTAACATCTGATGGCTTCGGCCGGCATGGACGCAATGTCATTGGGAAGTTCAAAAACAACTTCCTCTCCATTTAAATAAATGTGTTCGCCATAATCCGGCAAATAGGCATCGTAGCCTCCGTTCTCAGAATGTGCATTGATCAGCACACGTGGTATTATCTGTTCCTGAGCATCATAAACGGCAAAGATCGTGCCAAAATCAGGTAGCTGGTGGAGTTCCATAATGGGCATCTGGCAATCTAGTAATCTTTTAATCGGTTCCGATTCTTTACCCCATTTGGCGACAAATATGCAGTTCTCAGAGATATTGATATGCATCATTGTAGCCAGCACAATGCTGCCGTTGGGAAAGTTGGAAATGTTTTTCAGCAGTTGATCGTATGTTTCATTACTCGACATTTGTGTTCCGCCTTTGGGAGGCTGCAAAAATGTTTTTCTTGGTGGAATGGGCAGCACAGGGGTCAGCATGTTCGCATGTGGATTTAAGCTAATTTTCGTCTTGGGGTTTTCAATTGCGGGCGCTGTTTCAATACTACTTTGCTTTAGCCCCATCAAATGGAGAACATTCATTGTACGCGGTGGCGATTCTCTGCTCGTGGTAGGCTTTACATCCAGCTCGACAACCTCAAAGTCATCTCGCATTGCATTCGTATCCTTAAAATTATTCGCAGCCCTGTTAAGATTAATGTGCAAATTTAATTTGATTATATGTTCATTGACCTCATTAACGCTGCTCAGTAAGCCATCGTGAACAGAAATTAAGCGATTGTCAGCACGAGCGACATGAGACCAGCTTTCGGTAAGTGATTGACGCACAATGTCAACATTATTTTTAAAGTCCATTAGGTTTTGTTGTACTTTTTCCACATTGCTTTCGAATAATGATAAAAGCGCCGTAAGATCCTCTAAATTCATTTTAGCTTTTATTTCCTTTGTAGCATTGAAAATCGTGGCAAAACCTTATTCAAAGAACTTTACAAGATAGCGGCAAAAACAATTTTTGGTTGGCAATGCTGTTACAACAGCACATTTAACAGCATACTTACTTTTTAAATCGACAATCGATATAAATCTCAAGTGCATCACTCCAAATCGTCTTACTAAACTATGAAATATACCGATGTATCGAAAAAAGTCTGTCTGCATGAACCCGTCGCTCTCAGCATCTAAAACAGAATCTTATAACGCCCACAACTCTCAACGTAGACACTTCTCATTTAGGAGGTGTATGGAGAACACCATAAAGAAGCTTCGCTGAATGCATCATCAATAAAAAAGAAATCGAAAAAAGAAAAGTGAAAAAAACCTTCTAATACTCTTTTTTCCGCTTTTTTCAAAAATGTATCTTATTTTTAATGCTTCTTTTTCGCTTTGAAGAGGCGATTTGAACAATAAAATAAATACTGTACAGTTTCAAAAGCGCGCAAACTAATTAATGTGACCGTTTTTCTTTTCAAATTGTCGAATTGTATATTTGACTTTGACTAGGGGTTTTCATTTACATCGCGGGTGTTCACACTGGAGAAGAATAAAAAGAGTACCAGCGAATAAATTAGGTACAGATTTTGGTATTAAAGTACCAAGTGTGGCAACCGTGATCACAACGCGCTTCTTTACTTTTTTTTTGTTTTGTTAAGAATTGGAATAAATTGTTTAAAATGAATGATGATACCGTGCCAGAATTTGTAAGAATTTAGTTAAAACATGCAAGTATTCTAACTAACAGATTTGACTTTTAGGAACTGGGCGACGCACTCGCTATGCGCTGCGGCAACACACTTACCGCAAGCTTTGTGCCCGGCAGCTCAAAGATTGCGTTGAGCGCTTACCGGCCTGTTAAATGGAGCTCCCGCGACACTCCCAGCGATACGGCTGGCGAGGATCCAGTGCTAATTTACATAGCTCAGGAAACTACGCTTTACACAGAGCCGCTACTGCGTAGCTTACTGGCGGAAACAAATTCAACATTTGAGACACTACAAACGCTGGGAAAAGGGCCTAGCGGTATCAAAAAAACGGCGGAATTTATGAAAATATCGCGTACATATCGCAGTATTATTCGTTGTTGCCTGGAAAAGCTAGAACATGCTAAGAAAATGCCAGAGGTTCAAGAGGACGAATTAAAGGATCAGCGATACACAGAGGCAATTATGACTTTCTATGCGATCGAGTGTCTGTGGCATCTCTTTGAGATACTGTACATGCAGCAGCAGCAAAATCAGATGATTGTTTCGCAGCTACTTGAATGGACGCGCTTTCATTATCCACACACCGAAGATCGTGCCACTGATTTACTATTGATGGCCGAGGAGGCCAGCGAGTGCGACAGTTATTGGGACACTTTAAAGAAGTTGGTTATGCTTGGGCAGCTGGATGTAACGCGTGCCATACTCTCGCAGCATCGCAAGTCGAACCAAACCGCCTATCAAACAGCTGAATCAATCCTGAAAACGATGCCCATTTATCAGGATGGCTATGCATTACAAAAGTTCTGTTCGCAGTGGGAGTACTGGCATGTGGATTTGGAGCGAAAATTGGCATCACATGTATTTGCTGCCGAGCCAGAGCTTGAATTGCTTATGCAACTTATAATGGGCAACAATAAATATTGGGATGCGGAGCTACTCAATTCTCAGGACTGGTATGAGTATCTACCAGGGTATTTACTTTACACCAAGCCAACCTGCAAGCCCTTTGAGCTGCGGATTGCAGTCGCCAATTGGATTAATCGCTGGTCCCAGCTCCGTCCCAACTGGCAGATGACACAATTGAGTCGCATGGTGATGCAACTGATGGAACATGATATTAAACTCTTCATCTATGATGCACAGAAGCTAAACGACAGTCATTGGTTTGCCACGCATCTCATCGATCTAATCTACCACACGGGTCACCTCAAATCTTTCTTCGAGCAGCACAATATGTAAGTTATAATTACCCACAGTTCCAGCGGTGATTAATGCGCTTACTTCCAATTGCTATAGCGATCTGCCAGCTTTGCGTCACTCCTTGATTTTCGAGTACGGCGGCTATTTGATGACCTCGCATAATCTCTGGCAGCTGGGCATTGATTATTTGGATTGTTGCGAGCAAGAAGGAACTGCAGCGATTGGACTGCTGCTGCCACGCATTCCATTGCGAAATGAACGCCAGGCGTTCAAGATAATAGCGCTAGCCAAACGACGAGGCATGCTCACCGTCGAGCAGGACATCTGTAAGGTGCTATCAAAGCGTGCATACAATGATGAACGCTATGGCAGCGCTTTAGAGTGGGCGATACGCTCTAAGGACGTTCTCTTGGTCACGGCCATAGCAGACTTTATACTGAAGGTAATTGAGATTTTATTAATACATTTTAGTCTCTTTTATTACAAATGTTTTGATTTCAGCACTATTCCGAAACGGGAATTATGCTCTGCCAGGATGTTATAACAAGCATTGATGCACGCATGTTTGTCTCGCCCCGTTTAGTTTTTCTATCCAAATATTACGAATTCTATGAATTTTATCGCCAGCGTGACTTTCTGTCCGGAGCCGAACTACTCATCAATCTCTTAGCTTCCAGAATAACACCCGATTAGTAAGTTGATATGATTTCGATACCAAAATAATTCAATTAAACCAAATTGCGATTGTAGTTTCTGGCCGTCGCTGTTGATTGATGCACTGCCATTGCTGGAGTCTGAAGATCCCAAGATATTCTCCAAGGAAACGATTGCCATTCTGCACCATCTGGAAGTGGAGCTGGTGCCGCTGATAGAGCGCAACAAGCTCAACACTGCCAAATTTACCAATGTAAGTAAATATATGGATAATTACACGCAAGTTATTAACATTTCCATTCCTCGACAGCAAACATCGAAGACAGTTTTTAAGAATTATCGTGTGGAGAATTTCGAGGAAATTCTAGACTTGATGCGTCTGGCATGTGCTCGCAACTTGGCAAGATCTTTAATCATTGAAAATACAGCTCCCACATCGTGATTTGATAACATATATTTGTTTATAGTATAATTTATTATGTATTTTCGCTTTCCAATACATCGCAATCTTAATGCATTTCTAATTTCTTTGTTTATTAATTGTTTCATTTGCTTAATTGTGCCTCTTTGTCTGCTATAATTTATTATTTATTGTATTTAGCAACAAACTCTACTTGACTGACCTCAGGTTGCCTCTTTCAGCTAAAAGAAACTCTGTTGACAATTTCAAATTGAAGCAATACTTTCTTTTGTTTAACACATTATGAATTTGGGATTGAAAGGAAATAAGCGAGTTAACCTAAAGGATCTGTTTTGAAGGCAAATAAACAAAAGTATACTTAAGCCAAGCACTTAAAAAAAAAAACAAATTTAAAAACCTAAAATATACTAAAAGTAAATACATGTGCACATATATATATATATATATATATATATAAATTTGTCTGTATATATATGTATAAATTGTATATAGCTGCACAGAGTTTATGGTTATGCATCTAAGAACTAACAAACAACGCACAGAGCACAATGGATTAGTAGTATACTATATTGAGATATATAGATATGATCATTTTATTACTATATGATCTTGTTATCATTATGAGAATCGCACGGCCTTGTAAAAATGTTTTCCTTTCTTTTCTTTCCCTTTCTTTTTACCTAAAGACTACACATGGAACTACAACGTATGGGGCGGGGCCTAGGGAGGATGTGTTGGCAGGGGCGAAGCAATACAATACACTTTCAAACAAAAGCACACACATTTCATAATTCTAAATTCATAAAACAAACAATAAACTATCCAAATATGAGGCAGAACTTTAAAAGTTAATCGCCTTAACTCAAGTAGGACATGCATTATGTGAGGAAATTGTTTTTACTGTCTGAGTTTTGGCATAATAGGGTCGCAAAATGCTCCAGGAGTGTGGAGTGGGCCCTCTCAATTAGTAATACGGCCAATTAGAATGTGGAGCTATAATCGATCTTGAGTATTTTCGCTTTTGCAATATGCTATATGGTATAATACGCGTATATATAGATGTCGAAGGTTGTCTAGGATGGTGCCTAATTATGTTTTGCTGTGGTTGCTGTCGCTACCGCCGCTACGCTTGTCGAGGAGGCCGTTGTTGTGGTTGCGGTGGCTGTCGCAGCCGCCGTTGCTGCCGCAGCAGCTGCGGCAATGGCGGTGGCAGCCGCACTGCCGCTTGTTATGGAGCCCAAGCGGGACAATGATGGCTCCCGTTTAGGTGGTACAATTGGCTTGGTCGGTATGGGTGGCGGTGCGCCACGTGCGCCAGCCGGTGGCACTGTAACTGGTGGCACCGCTATGGGCACTGGATGGGGATGCGGTAGTGTTGTGGTCTGATCCAAAGCAGCAGCAGCAGCCAGTGCTGCATATTTGCCACCCGGAGCACGTTGTATGGTCGCTGTGGGCTGCATTTTGGCCGGGGATGGAGATGATGACGGTGCTGCAGCCACAATAACAGCAGCAACAGCTGCGGGAGCACTCGGTGTACCAGCAGTGCCATCAGTTGTGGTAACTGCATTACTATTGTGATTGACGGCAGCCAGAGATGGGGGCATTGTGGGTGCACTGGCTGTTCCCGTTGGCACGGTCGCTATGCCAACGGTGGCGGCACTGCGTATGTTTTGTCCTGGCACTATCGAGCGGGCAATGCCCGTCTGGGGACCAGAGACCGGCATGCTGGTCACTGTGGCGGTCGGCTGTACAATTTTCGCAATGTTCACCATGGGCGGGGCACACGCATCCTCTGTAAAACGCATAGAGAGAGTGTTAAGCAACGGGGCAACAACAAATAAATGACAACAAATTAAAATTGGATGAGGCAAGCATAAGAATAGCAATAAAAGTATTATTTTTATAACAAAAACAACAGTTGATTATCAGAAGGAACTCTAGGCTATCTTGTTGCCTACAAACATAAGTTTTAGCTGGCGTGATAACTGTGTGCGCATGTGTGTGTGTGTGAGTGTGATGTAACTAATTGTGTGTTTAGGAGATGTTGAATTGAAGGTGCATTCGTCACAGGTACGAAACAAGGAAAGAGTAACAAAATCACCTTGCAAATTGCGTAAGATATTTTCTAACAAAATATTTCATCTTTGAGAAATTCACGTAATTAATGTAATATAGAATTATTTCAAATAAATAGAAATCAAAAAGGTTAAATCATAATTACGTCAGGCAATCGAAAACTGTTCAAAACTGAGCAGCACTTACCACTAAACTGACGCGCCTTTGTGGCAGCTGCCACCGTCGAGCCACTTGCCACCGATTGCTGGTGTTGATGTTGCTTCTTCAATGCCTCATGCTCGCCCCGCAACGTGTTGAGCTCCTGCTCCAGCTCCTTAACACTGTTTATAGCAGAAACATAAACGATTTTCATTTATAATAAGCATGGGAAACTCAAGAAAGAAACAAACCGTAGTTCTTCTTTGGCCAGTTTGGCCATTAGGGTCTTGCGCTCCACTTCCATGGACTGCGTTTGTTTCTCTAATTCCTCCTCCATTCGTAGCGACTTTTTGCTCTCCTCCTCGAGACCCTCAGCTATGGTATCCGAGCGTTGCTTCTCTTCGGCCAAAATCTGAGCCAGATCTTCGGAACGTTTTCCTGATAAAATTAACAATTAATTAATAACTGTTTGTTTTTCTTTTCATCAAGTTTTCTTACCCTCCTCAATGTACTTCATTAAGATCTTCTTTCGCTCGGCAATAAGGAGCAGCACAATTTGCTTTTGCCTGTTACGCTCGTACTCAAGCGTCTCTTGCAGCTTTTTGAGATCTTTCTCCATGTTTGCGACCTGCGCATGCTCAGCCTCTAGTTGCTGTCGCAATTTGGTGCGTTCCATTTCCAGGCCATAGGTTATATCATCACCCTGGGCGGTATCATGCTCATGCTTGCGCCTCTCTTCTTCCAGTTGCTGCAACATCCGCTGATTGTTCTCCAGCGATTCGGTCAGTATATTGACCATACGGACATGTGTGCCGCGCTGCTTGCTGACCATTTGATACTGTTGTTCCATTTGCTGCTCAATTATCTGACGCACCTCCATTTCGGCTTGTGCCGCCTGTGTAGATGACTCTCGAGATATTAGATTGCCATTCAATGCGATCTTATCACGAAATAGCGATGCATATGGATCGTTTGGTTGCACACGTTTCGTTCGTAACTGTGTAATTAGCTGCTTGACGCGCTCATTACGTAGCGCTGCAATGCAAACATCACGTGCCTGCAGCTCTCCCTCCAAATAATAAAGCATCTTCACCAGCTCACTATGTGGAAGTTCAGTGCGTCCATTGCCCAACTGCTGCTGCTGTTGTTGTTGCTGCTGCAGCTTCTGACCTACACCCGGTTTCATTGTTTGAAATTCATGTGTGGCGCTCACGCTGTCGCCGCTGCTGCAAGCCGATGTTGCAGTTGCACAGTTAATATCCAACTCCTGCTCGGCGGCTGCATTATTGCTGGAGATTTGCTCCATTATCCTGGCTTGCTTTACAGCATAAAAAGTATTTGGTGGCTGCTTTCAAGACTGCGTTGCAGTTTATCTGTTATTTAAAGTTTGCACTATTTATTGCAGTTATTTCCGCTGTATTGCGCTACTTAAATGACATTTTAATGCCCGTAATTTGCTTTAATTTCCTTAATTCTATGTCATAAAATTCTTTGTTGCCGTGAAAAATTGGGTACTTTTTGTTAGAGATGTTACAAGGAAACATCGACTTATCGAATTGATAATAACGATTTTGCGCAAAACATCGGGAATTTGGCCATCACCAACTGAAAGCAAAACGTACTCCACACTTAACGAAACGAACTCCACTCTGCGGCACAACTGATGCATTCAACGAAACTCTCGATGCACCTTCTTATGTCAACACAGAAAATTTATTTGATTCGCAATAACAAAGTTAGGCTATTTTTTATAAACAAATGGCTTGGCTGTATTATAAGCCAATGAATTACGTATGCGCTTGCCCACCAAACGATCTGCCAGTGGAATCATTGACGGCTCGCGTACATAAATACCTGCCGCATGTGGAGTCCAAACACGCCAAACGCTCTCCGAATTTTCCGGTAAGAGGAGGCCCAGCCATCCAGCGGAACTTAGAGTTATATCACAATTTAATTGTTTTTCAGGTGGTCCTTTAGTTTCCGATTTACTGCTTTGCACTACAATGTCTTGCTTCATGCATTGCAGTCCTGGCCAGCGCTGCAAACGTGATTCGTCGCCGCTAGCCATTGGTACACCCAGTATTGGTGTTCCCAGATAACTCCTATAAATGTCGTCAGCTTTCTGCGTGTCTGTTATTAGCAGTGGCAGATTTTCCACTGCAAATATGAATAACTTAACCCAATCACTGGTGAATTGGAGTAGATCAATGCGCGCCAAGCCACCCAAAAATAGTGTCATATTAGGAGCCAATCGAAGCGCTCGGGGTTTTAGCATTTTTGTGGGTTGCAAGAGCAATAATTCCTCCGTAGTTAGCAATGGAGTAATTTGATCTGGCTGCATAACACCGGGCGTATCATAGACCCAACGAGCTTCCCTATATTCCCGCTTCCGTTCGTTCAGCGTCGCTATAGGCTGTGTGCCCGTTGACATGGCAAATGGATCATTCACGTCCATCCGATGTTCGAATGTTCGTCCTACGTGTCCAATAAGTTGAGCATTTGTTGCAATTCCTGTTTCTTTGGCCTGATCTCGACGCAATTGATCTAAGGCTGCGCGTTGAGAGCGTTCTGAGAATAGGCGCTTGAAGCG
This sequence comes from Drosophila macrospina, assembly GCA_035042075.1. NCBI lineage: Eukaryota > Metazoa > Arthropoda > Insecta > Diptera > Drosophilidae > Drosophila > Drosophila macrospina. Next base: position 221,644 of record JAWNLW010000526.1, on the reverse strand, counting down.
TTGGTAGACACGCATGTCAGATGGTCGGTATATGGGGAATTTCAACATTTGCAGCGTTGTACCAGGCCAGGCACAAGTCGTTGCCTTGTGCACCAGTTCACTGGCCTCCGGGCGGCAATAATCCGAATTCAAAAGTATATTGAAGAGCGTGCTCTTGCCCACATTGGTGCAGCCTAGCAAATATACATCACCTTTGTATTGCCAAATCTTGTGCAGCTGCGTTATAAGCTCTTCAATGCCGTAGCCTGTCTTGGCTGATATTAAACTGACATTTTTGATATTAAGAGCATCGAAGCCGCCGTGTTGAATGAACTGTTCTTTGAGGCAATGCTTGATATGGTTTAGGTAGCTATTGGAGTCACGTGGCAGTAAATCCACCTTATTGCCCACTAGGAATACTGGCCGCTTGGAGCCAAGTACTTGCTGCATGCCTGGCCAAATGGAACTGGGCAAGTCCAGCAGATCAACAATAATCACAGCCAGCGCAAACTTATCCTGTATACGCGATATAGTTTCCACATAAGCAGATGGCGGTACTTCCACGTCCAATGCAATGTTGTAATGCTTGAGGAAATGGCAACGTTGGCAGGTGATGGTCTTTAGTTCCCCTTGTGAGCGTCCCTTTACATGTACATTAAATATTATATAGTTGCTTTATAAAATAGAGTATGAATAATCTATATACCTTGAAGATTTCGCTGGGAATGTAGCCGGGCATAGAACTGTTAGCACAATGTAAATGTGCGCCACATCCATTACAAGGCACTGTTGATGGTGGCACCTTCGCATCGGGCGTTCCATGTTTGGAATCAATAAGGCCTAATTCATCTCCGCCACCTTCATAAAACTCATAATCCTCCATCCAATTGTACGGATATGGCACAGCTTTTGGCTTCACCTTACGGTCAAACTCAAGTAGTACATCTAATGGTGGGTAAACCGTGGGAATCTTTTGATTAATCTTCCTGAGCGGCATAAAGCTGCACTCGAGGAAGGAGCTATAGTGCACATGCTCGTAATTGACATAGCGTTGGCGAGCCGCCTCCCAAGTCCTCTGCCGAAAACTCTGGCTTTCATTTGCCGTCGTATTTTGTAGTCTTTTACATGTGCAAAATAAATTTCCATTCAACCTTTTTATTAAACACGATGTTTTCAACATTTTGGGGACTAAGCATAATAACGTAGTCTCATCGCTATGACACTGCGAAACAGTGCTGTTAAACATTGTAATAGATGGTAGGTGTTGAGAAACGTGACGAAAAAAGCAAAAAACACTCGTCGGAAAAGAGAAAAAAGAAAGCAGCAAAGCAAGCATTAGCGAAAGCAGAGCGTGTACAGAAGGTGAGTGAGTGCGTGCTAAAAAAGCGTGTATGTATTAAATTGAAACAAAAAAGGAACGAAAAACGTGGACAAAGCTTATACAAAATGTATTTGCAATGATTATTATTCAATTGCACAAAGTACGCATTGGTAAAAGTACAGAGTGCAAGCCAAATAGTGATTAGGAAAGTGTAGAAAAAAGACACAAGTGTATGTGTGTGTGCAACTGTGAGCGTGCTGTATTGCGTCCGTGTGTGCGTGTATGTGTCAGTGTATATGAATCAAAGTAAAACGAAGCGCGACCTAATTTTAAACTATATATTATAATACAATTTGCATAAATAAATACAAATATGCAATACAAAAATACGATAAACGTGCAGGCGACAAACTACCAATGCAATGAAAAACCGAACATTTGTTGTTGTGGCATGCCACGAAGAGTTGCCGCTGTTGCCGTCGCCGCCATTGTCTAGGCAGCAACAACCAATGACTCTCGCACATTTCTTCTGTGAATTTTGAGTAGTTCGTTCCTTCGCCTCATCCTATATTTGTTGTTGTGAGCGCCATGTTGAGTAATACACGACAACGACAACAACACCATTTGCGAGAGCGGCTCATCAATTTTGTGAGTGTTGCAACTTTCATTCGAACTCGTTTCAAATTGTTGTTGCTGTTGTTCCTCATGCGCTCCCTAGAGCTTCGGCACTCTTTTTTCTTCTCTGTTGTTGTCTTTTCTCAACTTAAAAACTGGTATTTTCTTTATGAAGAAATAAACATACCTACATAATATGTACACATGAATGCAATTGTGGGTGTTTTCTGCTTTTTGGTGCGCCAACAGAACAGAGCGAAAAAATCAATAATCGCCCAATAGTAATACTAAATTAGACAATTTCAACATCACTCAACAACCTTTCTTATTGCTACGCTGCCCAACTGCTATTAAACTAGTGCAAGTGAGATAGTTGCATTTTGTAAAAACACGCACACCAATGCAATTGAAATTTCCAGCAAATGTCTGCTCCTCGTTGTTGTTGTTGTAATGTAATTGCGAAATCATAACGGCAGTTGAAAGTTGAGAGCGCTTAGCCAAGTGTGTGTCTGTGCTTGTGTATACGATATGCACGTTTGTGTGTGTGATCCGTTGCTGTAAACTTAACGCTTAGACGAAGTTTGTACTCGCTACGATGTCAGAGTCTCCTTAGGCCGCCCACACACAGCCGGCGCAAGTGTAGCGCATATGGCATCGTCATCAAGCTGGTCCCAACGGCTGTCGCAACCTCAACACATGTTGTCTGCACAGTGAAGCGATTACGGTAGTGGCGTTTCGTTAAATGTGGTCTTCTGTAATGTTTCTTCAAAGTTTTCTTTGAACACAGAATGTAGTGCAGCAATTAAATTGCCTTGAAAGTAAACGTTTATTAATATATGTATATGTAAATATCAAAGAATCTGGTTAAGCTTTTTATACACACGGTGCGTCAGCAACTAAAAATTCAAATAAGCAACGCAAATGACTAAAATGCAGAAATTGCCTTGAAAAGTGAAAGGCATTCAAAGTGAGCGCACAAGCGAGTCTTTGATATTTTGTTTAACCTTTGTCGCTCTTTTTTGCTGTTATTTTTGTTGTTACTGCTGGCAGCTTTGCACATTTGACATTTTCCAACACACAGTACATTCCATGCCCGCCGTTGCATATTGCGGCTGCGCAAAGCACTTTTTTCTTGCAATTGCATAGAATGTTTTTGGCTGTGAGTGAATCGTCGTCGTCGTCGTTGGTTGTGCAACGTTTAAGACTCTACCAGCGATAGCGACAGCGTCAGCGCGGCGGCTCTTTCGCAATTTGCAAGTTTGGGTCTCTGCTCTCTCACGACGGTCACACTCAAAGCGCGGCTTTGTGCTTTTTCGCACAATAATTTCGCTAAGTTTGTGCTTATTTCGTTTTAGTGTGCTATTTATCAACACGTTTTGATGTTACTGCAATATATGTTGTTATTATTATTATTTATTTTTGTTTGTAATATTACAGAAATCAAAAATTACAAATAAATACTACATCAAGAGTGAAGATCGGTCCGACTGGAAATTTTTTGGCCGCTCATCCAAATTTCTCCTGCCTAAACCAGAACAGTGAGCGCGCGTTTTCTTTTAACGCTCTCCCAGCCAAAAACAAAAGCTTCTTCATGATGTCGTCGGATCAACAATTCTTTCTAAAATGGAACGATTTTCAAACGAATATGGTAACCTCGTTCCGTCACTTGCGCGATGAGAAAAGCTTCACAGACGTAAGTACCATCATAGACCTTTTGAAGCAATTACTATTATTTGTTTTTTTCCAAACACACCGATAAGCCATTTCATTCCATGGTCACTTTCTACGTTAGTTGTCTTCATTCATACCGTTCATTAGTATCTACCTGCCCATCATTCATCTATTTTCATTTTTACCTTTGGCTCGATCCGTTTGTTATGTTTTTGTTTGGTAGACGGCTTATTCGAGTAGGTGCGGGGGAAAATGTATAGCACTGTGAAAATTATTTCCTTTGATTTGTTTTCATTCAGGTAACACTCGCCTGCGAAGGCCAAACCTGCAAAGCACACAAAATGGTGCTCTCAGCTTGCAGTCCCTACTTTAAGGCGCTATTGGAGGTAAGTAGCATACGTTTATTTTATGAAATACAAATTGATAACTCGACTAATGTGCACTCTGTTCTTCATTAATGTTTTAGGAAAATCCCTCAAAGCATCCCATTATTATACTGAAAGATGTGTCCTACATTCACCTGCAGGCAATACTGGAGTTTATGTATGCCGGCGAAGTAAATGTATCGCAAGAACAGTTGCCGGCATTTCTCAAAACCGCTGATAGACTCAAAGTGAAAGGTCTGGCAGAGACACCTAGTTCTATAAAGCGGGAGGGTTGATGGTATTTAAACAAATAAAACACATAAACACAACTATAAGAAACTTATATATGCAAGCAAGAAAACAAAGCAAAATTCCAACAAAACAATGAAATATGAAAATAGTGAAAAACATTATAAAAACGACATTTGAGAAACACACTCATATACAGAAAATTAAATTCAAAAAACCATTCACACCAACACCCACACATACACATAGACAGACAAAAGTTGACAGATACGATAGTTCAAAACAGGAAAGTAACGTTTACGATTTTATGGTTACCCTACTCAAACTAAGCCCCCCCACCCTCACTCTAGACCAAACAATTGCAATATTTATGAACACTGTCGACCCATTGAACTTGATTTGTATCGTATTTTTAATTTCATCATAAAATAGTTTGTAACATATTATTAAAGAAAAAAACACACACACACATAAACAAAAACACTGTATAAAAGGCAAAATATGGACAACCCAACAAAACAAAATATAATAAAACAAAAACGCACTTTTGTAAAGTAATTAAACGAGAATTCATAAAACTAAAATACATAGAATCATAATTATACATAATAATATATAGTGTGAGATATGTGCAAGTTGAACGTTAAAAAAAAACCATCCGCACTTCCGCGAATATTTACAAGAAACACATTCAGTTAGTTTTTAAGCCACTAACTAAAAATTACACACACATACAGACACACACACAAATACACAACCCAAACAAACGCGTTCAGAGACCGAGAAAAATACAATAGATTGAAAGAATTAAATCTAAATGTTTGAATTCATAATGCAAAATTTTAAGTACTTTAACTATTTTGAAATAAATTTCAACTTTCATATACCATAATAAACATATTTAAACAAAAGGGAAAACAAGAGAAATAACGTTCATCATTTTGCGATATAAAGAAACTTTCATGTGAAGCTATCAATTCTACTTAGTTTTTTAATGATAGTAAACATAAAAATTGATGAAAATTATAAAAAAAAAAACAATACAAAATGAATGAAAGAAAAACAAGAAAAACGATACTTGAATATTATTACATAAAGTAAAATATTTATATGTATGTATATGTATACATGTGAGCATAGATTTAAATAACTACGATAAATAAACAGAATAATTCCAAAAATATGACATCGACTTATTATTGTTATTTCAATGCATGGAAATTTCTTTTCTTTACGTGTAAATCAAATGTTGCAATTCTTAGAATTTTATTTCAATTGATTTGGTAAATCAACAACATTTCCTGTGTTATTAACAATAATGTTCAACAAAATTGATGACTCTTACCGCAGATTACAAATTACGCTAATATTGATTTATTTTATACCACCAGATTTGTTAGCAGAAGTGATTGGAGAAGTGGCCCATATTGCATGAACTGTATTGCAATTTCAATTCCAATTTAAAAACTAGTTTATATATTCGTATTCGTATGCTAAATGAGTGTGTGTTTATTTAGTTATTAAAACAATACGCATTACGCGTATTCAGTTCGAACGGATCGGTACGCATTTTCTCCTGATTGACTTCCACATAGCGTGCCACGTCCGCAACGAGATTGGGTCGCTCCGCGGCGCTGGGCGCGCATGGTGACCAAATTTTGATATCATGATCGATGCCACTTGTGGCCAACATACAGATGCTTGGATGTGGCTGGACACAGTTGACAATGGCACTGTCGGCCCGATAGACGGCACGTATCTTGGCCGTATCACCTTCCCAAATATAGAAGTTGCCATCATCGGACCCGGCGACAATAAATTCGCCATTTAGACCCAAATAGTTGGCCTCCTTGATGTCCGTCGTGATGTTACAATGGCCAACATAGCGTTGTTTGTAATCTTTCGCCGTCCGACGCAATGCATACTCATCGTCAGTTAGCCGCAAATAGCTGAATCCGTTCTCTATGAGCCCACGATCCTGCTGAGATGATTGTCCAACCTCCTGCGTCTGTTGCAGTTGCTGCTGCTGTCGATTCTCTCGTATGTCCTTGTGTAGCATAAGCACTCCATGATTGTTAGCAAAGCTCGGAAAGCGTTGAATCAACTCCTGCAAGCACTTGTCCGCCTCCTGGGGCCGATGCAGTTCGAGCAGCGCTCGAGCCAGTCGAAAATGTGCTTTCACATAGGTGGGATCCAGACGCAAAGCCTCGTGGCAATCTCGCAGAGCCGCATATATATCTCCGAACCAGCCACGTCGCATCAGCGCCGTGGCGCGATTTAAATAAAGCACCTCGCCCTTTGGATATTCGGCCAATGCAGCGGAATAGGCATCAACTGCGGCCAGCAATTTCCCATTTTCCAGATGTTCGTTACCCAGCTTCTTATGGTGTTCAATGCTTGTCGGCAATGCTCGACGCTTTTGCTCCTTTTTGGTCGTCCTAATTGCTGGCTTTGCATCCGGATTAACTGTCGTTTCAACATTCTCCTCAGGTTCCGTCTCCGCGTCCGTTGCCGGCGGCGATGCCGTATACTCTGGGAGTTCGTAGAATATTGGGGCCGTCGCATTGTGCAGATCATAACGATAGATATGTTCACAGCCCATATTGACCAGCAGTTCCGTTGCATTATAGTTATTGAATGTGAGATAGGTAACGGTCCGCGATTCATGCACAATGTTGCGACCTATGTTCTTAACAATCTGACCCGGCGCATAGTAGGATACACAGCTGCTTGCTGCAAAGTGAATACAGAGATTAATAGATGCCCTTGGGCAAGGGATGCGATGGCTATGCAGTTACCTTCGTCGGGCAGCATGCGACGATCAAAGACCCGCGCATATGGATCATTAGCACCAACAGCAAGATACTCGGTCCGTCGTGGATTAATGGCCAGGCATTTGGCCTCCGTGGTGGGCTCGACTTGAGTACAAAGATTAAGGAGTCGAACGCCACCATTGTTTGATGACTGCTGATCATCGCCGTTGCGACATCGATGCGGCTCTCGCATGTCCAATTGGAGTATGCTGCCATCTTCGCCGGCGGACCAAAAGACATGTGGGGAGTCTGGTGCGGTGGCCAAACGTTTGGCTCGCATCGTATGACAATTGCAGGTAAATAAGGTTTCATTGCCGTGATTAATATCGTAAACATATATAAATTTATCGGCTCCACAGGTGGCCACAATGTTGTTGTTATGCCGGGGAAGAAACTTCACCGAGAATATGTTGCCCAAATGTTTCGTGTGGATCGTTTGGATGCGACGCTTCCGAAACGGATCCCAGATCATTACTTTGTAATCATCGGAACCGGATGCTAACAACAGTCCATCACTAGTCCATTCGAGACAGTTGACACAGCCTTCGTGGCCGTTGAGGAGTGTCTCCTGTTCGAGTCGATCAACATACGCTGGCGAAGCCTGCAGCCGGCGTCGCAGTTGCTCGTCAACATCGCAGCCGAATTGTTGACGCTGCCAGTGCAACAAGCTGGCATTTAAGGGCGTCCGCTGTTCGACGCTCTCGTGTCGTTGATAACGCGAACTCGAATACTTAGTGCGCCATAGCAGTTCATCGCTCGACATTATCTACAAGGTGCGAATTGTTTAGAGGATTATGAAACGTGCTCAAATTATTATTACATGTTGCCTTGCCTTTGCCTTTGCCGTTCGCAATTGCCCCGTTAGTTTCACCCTCGCCTGCTTTGTTATATTTTTTTCCTCTTTATATTTTGTTTTGCTCTGCGTGGCCCATACACGGTGCAATCAGGTGTGCAATTCGCAATGCAATTGAATGAATTTTGTCTGAATATTTTGACACGTTCAGCATTTTAGTACAAGCGAAATATTCTAATCAAAAGTATACAAAAACAACAATTTTGACTCATAGATTCGAAATTAGCCGTGTAGGAGCCGCATTAGTGATGGCCAATGTGTTTGAACAATGGCAATTTCGAGTTGTTTACAGATTTAGCACAAATATCGATACGAATTTATGACAAACGTCAAACAAATAATTCTGATACATTCATGTTTGTTTAACATTTGTCAAAATAATTTGCTGTGACCAACCTAGTACCGATTTAAGTCCCTGGTAATGTCTTTCGAAAAAGAATAAACGGTCTTGCTACAGCACATACAAGCAGTTAATAGTTAAATGTGAAAATTCACTAAATCGATAGCACATCGATATGTTCGCTTGCCTTTGTCCATCGCTAATAATAATCAATAAACAGAGCAATTTTGGTCAGCAAAATAGCAATTTTTTTTATAAAAAGTGCATAAATTGTATGCCAAGTGTGTTTTAAAAAGCATCGGTGAGTGAAACATGTCCAACGAAAAAGTGGACGAGTGTGACAAGAAACAGAAGGTGGAACACACGAAACAGACGACAAACAGCGAGTCGCCTGATGATGAGTCGGAATCAGATGAGTATCAATCGGCGGGAGAGGGTGACGATGATGACGATACAATAGCAATAGAAAGAATACCAACCACAACATCAAAAACACCAACACCAACAACTGCCCCACCAGAACCTGCCCCTTTGCCAGATGATTGTGTTGAGTATCCAATGCATCGCAGTGTTTTTGAGAATGACATACGAACGCTGCAACGTCGCCTACTTCTAAGCACGGCCGCTACGGAGATGGCAGGTAAAGACAGGCACGGCAATACCCCACTGCACTTGGCCGTTATGTTGGGTCGAAATTGCTGTGTGCGTTTGTTGTTGGCACAGAATGCACCTGTTAAAGTGAAGAATAATGAGGGCTGGTCGCCATTGGCCGAGGCTATAAGTTACGGCCACCGACAGACGATAACCCAATTGCTTCGCATGCTAAAGTTACAGTCACGTGAGCACATGGAAAGTCGGCGTGAACGTCTCGTCCAGGCATTGCTGCAAATGCAGGACTTTTACATGGAATTCAAATGGGATTTTCAGTCATGGTTGCCGCTTGTCTCACGTATTTTACCATCAGATATTTGCCGGCTGTATAAATGTGGCGCTTCATTGAGATTGGACACCACATTGGTAGACTTTAACGACATGCGCTGGGATCGTGGTGATATCTCGTTTCTATTTCGCGGAGAGGCGCCACCAAATGAATCACTTGTGCTGCTCGATAATGAACAGGAATGCTATCAGCGTTTGCGCTATGAGGAGTCCGACATGGAGGATGAGGTCGATGTACTTATGTCCACGGACATCTTGGCCACACAAATGTCTACAAAGACAATTCAGTTTGCTCGCGCTCAACGTGGCTGGTTATTTAGGGCGAATCGCAAAGAATTGATTGGTGGACAATATCAATGCGAAATCTATACCATACAGGGTCTAGTATTGAAACAGCGAAAGCGTCGGGAGCATCTGTCGAATGAGGATTTGCAAAAGAATCGCGCTATTGTCGAGACAATCACCAAAGGCAGCTCCGGTCAGGTGGATACAAATGGGGCAGCGACGCCAACTGGCAGTAGCCTCACATTCCCGGAGTTGCCGCGTCGCAGCTCACTTCAGCCACCACCTGCCACCACTGTCACCTGGTCGGAATACATAAACGCACCCGTTGGAAAATGCCCTCAACTTGGACGTGCGCCCGTCCACAAGCAATCCAACAAAACGCTACGCGCTACAGTTGCCATGAGTGCAGATTTTCCGCTCAGTGTGGAAATGCTGCTGGATGTGCTCGAAGTGGTGGCACCGCTCAAGCATATCAATAAGTTGCGCGAATTTGTCACGCTCAAACTACCGACGGGATTCCCCGTCAAGATTGAAATACCCGTGCTGCATACGGTCACCGCTAAGGTGACATTTCAAAAGTTTGAGTTTCGGGATAATATACCCGCTAAACTATTTGAGATACCATCACACTACTGGGAGGATGTGCGACGTTTTCAGGACTTATGACCTAGCGATGAATCATCGTCATCCTCATCAGCTGCCAATACGCCCAGCGCCGTCAAGCAGACCGATTTGAATCGCAACAGCAGCAGCAGCAAACGATCGACTATTGGAGACTTTGATTAAGGATGCCGATGGACAGAACAATTATGCAGCTTGCCTCCCCCCTCGTAACGTTATTGCCCCGCGCTGACCCGTTGACTTAAGTCAGATACAAAATTGCAATTTTCACCATAAATTATCAATCATTTAAATTATCAACGTGTCCCCATTTTTTAAAAAACCTTTGTTTTGTTTTGCTTTGGTTCATTAAAATGTAACGCTCTGAAAATTGCAATTTCGGACTCGAAAAAAAAACAAGGAAACAAATCGAATTTGTTATGGACTTTCGGCACGTGTTTAGTTTAAATTCGTTGAAGTTGGAGTGGGAGTTGGAGTCCACTCATGGCATCCACAAGCAAGTGTCATTGTCGCATAACAAATTGAATGGTATCCACAAATTTGTACAGGGGAGGGTAACCAACTATGTTTGTATATGAATGTATTCACATTCACTTAATGCATTATGCAGTAATCAATTGATGTATTTATTGTTGCACTAGGCTGATGAGTTTACTCTTAAACATTCTACATACATTTGTCATTGTTTTATTACCTAATCATGACTCGAGCTTTCGCTCCCGTCCACTTATCCATTATCGGGCCAATGATTCAGTTTGACGATAGTGTTAATAAATCTAACAAATGGCCAGCACCTAACACATTTTCAATTAAAAAAAAAACAACAAGCTCGAGTCTACAAATTGTTAATCAACATTTTAAAGCAAATCTAATCATGCACACACAGATATACATATACATTTATAAATGCTAAATCAAAATGTAGCCTATTTTATTATCAGTTGTTGACTTTTATCATTTTCAAATCGACATTCAACAAAGTTGCAATGCAATTGTAAATTATTATTTTTTTAAATTGTATTTATGTTTGTTTTATTTGTATACTTAGGGCAATTTTAAATTGATTTTAAGCTAAACATATATTTAAAATATAAAGAAAATTAATTATATTTCAACATGCCACATATATGCTCTTTCCGTAGTCTTAGTATGCCCATCTATCACTTCTCTAAAAGAAACAAAGAAAGAGTATAACATAAACTGTACTTAGTAATAATAAACAAATGCCTATTATTTAAGTTATTTATGCATTACGATAAACGTCCGTAAACCGTTTCCTAAAATATTTTCATAATAAGCAAAAGTATTTTCGAGCTCACAAAAAATTAAACAGCTTCACAAATTAAATAATTTTATGTACACACGTAGTTGCAAATTCTTTAAAGCATTTATGTTCTTTTTATGGATGAATGTACATATTTATTCAATAGCGACTTTTACTACTATTTTTAAGTTGCATTTTTTGCATTGACAGCTCATAATATTTATGTTGTTATTATCTAAAGCGTTTTCAGTTCATTGTATGTATTGCTGATCAAGCAAATATGCACAAGTGTGCTATATAATCAATACGAATATGTAATATTATTAGTGAAAAATCATCTATATGTGAACACAGCAAACCATAATAAATAAAAAAAATCAATATTAACACATATAAAGACCCAATCAATGTTATTAAAATTCATATATACATAGATGAAGGTGAATATATATTTATACATACATATATATATATATATAAATGTAACCCGTGAGCATTTATAATCGCTCTTAATGTATACACACATACCTGTAATCTGTAAAATGAGATCAACAATAATAAAGCGGGTTTATCAAAATCGTTCATTGGTTTTCATATGAATTAGGCGCCCACTTTGCGTTGCACAACACTGTGTTATTTCCCAGCTATCGGTATCGATATCGGTACATTAAATAATTGCCAGTGTATGCTATTAATAAAGACACTTTTTGTTCAAATTTAGCTAGGCCATTTTGTAAAATATTGAGAAGCAATCAGTTTACTTTGAAGCTAAGACAAAGTAAATAAATGAACTAAAACTGTTCCGATAAGCAGGTAATCGATTTGTTCAATTTACATGTTCGTTCCGTGGAACTAATTCCACTTCACTCATACGAGTCAGTATATATATTTATTAGATTTTACCTTATAAAGCGCACAAACAGGACATCATTATGATAGTTTCACGATTGACAAATCCACTCAACATTGCACTTCATCGACTGGTTCGTCACAGTGCGCGAACTGAAATCAATATAAGTCGAGGAGTGTCAGGTGTTCATTTCCGCAGTGGTGCCTTGAAACCCAAACCAGGGGAGATGCCCTTTGGTTTGTTCGCGATTCTGTGTGCTGTGATTCCTGGTCTATTTGTGGGCGCCACCATCAGCAAGAATGTGGCAAACTTCTTAGAAGAGAACGATTTGTTTGTGCCTGCCGACGATGACGACGATGAAGACTAAGAGCTACGGAAACGGTATACGGAGCCTTCTCTAGTCCTGAAATGAATGACACGACAGCTCAGAGTTTGCTCCTTCCTGCTTAACCAATCAAAGCCAAAAGTTTATTCATCTAATTCAATATACTTTGCATTGTTAACACATTTTGAATATAGAATCCTAGAAAATTGTTTATATTGCTGCAATTTGTTCTATACGAACTGAACTCTACGAATATTTATTTAAATACTTTCTTTTTAATTAATAATTGCTAAGTTTAAATCTATAATGACGAATGTTATAGCACTAAATAATAAAGATTATTCAAATGAAACACATTGACGGCTTCTTATATAATGGTTTCTGAAAACTGAACAATATGTATATAATATATAAATAGCTATAAACAAACATGTATATACATAAATATATACGGCAATTTCTGCGGGTTGTATGTATAAAATGTATTATATATTTATTTAATTATACTCATAAGAGATTATGGTCCGCCCAACTCCTGAAAAAAATAACCATTTTTTTGTTTGTGTTTTTGCCGAAGTGGAATTTTATTTAATGAAATTTTTTGGGGGGTGTACAAAGTTTTACTGCTCGTTTTTTGACTGCTTGCTGTGCTCGCCTACTATAAAAAATCATTCAAATATTTTCATTATTTTTTACTCTAAAGCGGCACTTATGTATTTGTCACGACTTTAAACAAATACATTTAGAATCGTATAAATTATTGTTTGTTTATTTATCGCTTTAAATATATATCAGCTGTATATATTAAATGTTGATCTGCGTGTTTCTATTTGCTCGTTTGTTTTTGATTTGAATAAAAAGTAAAAGGTTATCGCTCGATTCGCTTGACCTCTTTAAGCAAAATACTCAAAAATCAATAATCTTTCATATTCCAAATCGGGTTTTGGTTATGTGTGTGTTTTGTTGTTATATTTGAAATATATTTTTGCAGCTGTTTTTGCGTATATAAACGTTTTTTGTATTTTGCATCTTATTTCTCAAATATTTTTTTGCTTTGTTTTTCATTTTGTTTAATAAAAAAATATGAATTTTATTTTCACTGCATGCCGCATATGCTGCATGTTGCATGCTCACATGGCCTTTTGTTTTTAATATTCTTTTTTATTTAATCGTATGTATGGTGTAAAAACATCTTATCTAACAAAAGGCTGAACGCAAATAATAAAAAATAACTTGGCGTTCGCTCGCTTTACATATTTTGCTTTCATTTTCCAATATAATGTATATATATATATATATGCAAATTGTAATTATTTTACTTTTCAGTTTCTCTTTTGTTGATAATAAACATAAAAATCTTGCTTTCACGCATTTCCCCTTTTCTCAAAATTCTCTTCACACGATTTGTTGTTTCGCGCTTTAGCGCGCATCTTCATCTTCTCTTGTATTTCTCATATATGTTTTTAATATATATATGTATATGTATTTTTTTTTAGTTTTTACATGGCTTTTTCAATTTTTTTATATGCTTTTTCAGTATTTTTTCTTTTTGCTTGTATTTTTATTTGTTTTTAAAATTGTATTTTTCTCAACATATTGATTTTTGTTGGTTTTCAAAGTAGCAAAAACTTGACTCTCATATTCTTGCGGTTGTTTTTGTTTTTTTGTTGTTGTTTGTTGTTTTCTCTGCTCTATAACTCTCGTTTTTCCTTTACATTTTTTCATTTTTATTTATTTTAACATTTTTGCAATTTTTTTTGTTTTATCTTTTTTTCATCTTTTTTAAAAGTGATTTTTTCTTGTTGAAATTACAGAAAAAATATTACATTTGACTTTCTCAGTTGTTGATGTTCTTTGAAAGATTTAAAACATAATAATAGTGTACGAAAATTCATTTAAAGTGTTTGTGTTTTGGATGTAACAAGAAACTAAATTCGCCGACTTTTACAACAATTTCAATGATTATTATTTGCCTAATTTCACGCATGTTTTGTTTTTAATTTTTTGCTTTTAATTGTTATTATTTATTCTGCATTTTGTTTACGCATACAAAATAAACATCTACTCCAGTTTAAGCAGAAAAAAATAGTTATTTATATATATCAATATATAAATATTGTATAGAAAATGTATGTGGATTTACATATTTTTCGTTTTGTGTTTGTGGTTTTCTTGTATTTCTCTTGTTTCTGATTTTCGATTCAAAAGAATAAAATCTACATATTTTCTGTATATGTGAATATAAAAAAAAACCTCTGCGCCTGTTGCATTTGTTGGAAGCGGCTGCTAACTGCTTCTGTTTTCTGGTTTAGAGTACTTGCGTAATTGCGTTCGAAATAAATGATTGAAATTGTTTGTGTCGCGTTGTTGCCCCCGATTAACGGGGGGATTGTATTATAGTCGGCTCTCCTTTCCTATCGGTTCTTATGCCATTAAGTCTGTTGTTCATCTCTGTTTTCTTGTTTCTTTTGTAATTCGCTGCGTTTTTTCTTTGCTTGAGCATCAATATGCGAATTATTTCTGTGTTTTGTAAAATTGAAAGTGAATGAGGAAAAAACTGAAAAAGAAATCGTATTTTTAGTCAATAATTTCACAAATTGCAATTCATTTTTATAATATGGTGTGTGTTACTTACATTTTTGGGTGTCGAGTGATTAATAAAAATTTTTAATCCGCTTTGTGGTTCGAGCTTAGTTGGCGGGCTCGGTGACGCGATGAACCTGCAGTACAGCGACTGCCTCCTCCACCTTGGCCTTGAGCGCCTCCTTATCCTCCAGCATGTGCAACAGCTCTGAGTTTTCTATTTCCAACAACATGCCTGTAATTTTTCCAGCCAATGTGGTGTGCATGCGTTCAATCATCGGGTACAGACGCTCGCCGAGAATCTGCTTCTGTTCCTGTGGTGTTGCGTTAGCCAACAGAGAGGCGAGTTTCTCCTGGTCTGTAATAGAGTGCGAGTGGTAAGAGATTAATGTTTCTTGGTTAGATGCCGACTTGATTACTTACTGTTGCCCTTCAGCTGTTGTTGCATCGGTTGTACCTGTTGCATCTGTTGCACTGGCGGATTACGCATGTTGGCGGTGTATTTGTAGCTTGCAGTACGTTGTTGAGCACCGCCAGGGACTTGAGCTCCAGCGATTTGCATGTTAGGAGCGGCCACAGATTGCTGGCCTGTGATAGCACGTGCACCAGAGCTGCGCATATTGTTTGCTGCAGCGGCAGCGGCAGCAGCGGCATGTGTGCCCTGCACTGGCTGAGGCTGGGCACCTCGAGCACCGGCTGCCGATTGGCGGAACTGTGTGGGCACTGCACCGGATGCACCCTGGAATCCACCGGCAGCGGCAGAAGCAGCGCCTGGCTGCGCACTTTGTACTGCGGCAGGGGTACGCACTTGATGGGACCAGCGTGGTGTGGTGCGCATCTGTGCGGTCAACTGTGGGCCGAAGAAACGTTGGTTGGGTGGTATTGTGGGTACAAAGAAACCACCGGCGGTATTCGGCTGGAATAGCTGTCCAAGCTGTTGCATACGCATGCCGGTCATGTGACGCATATACTGGGATGCGAGATGAGCCTTGCGCTCCTCCTTGCGCTGGGCGAGAGCCACATAAAGTGGCTTGCTGCCGACCACACGTCCGTTCAGTTCAGTGACGGCGCAAGTGGCTTCATTGGGCGAAATAAAGCAAACGAAACCGAATCCCTTGGAACGGCCCTCTTCGTCGGTCATGACCTTAGCCGATGTGATAGTGCCGTACTTTGAGAACTCGTTACGCAGGCGATCATCATCAATTGAATCATCCAGATTCTTAACGTACAAATTAACGCCGAACACCGATTCATGTCGCTTCTTCTTGAGCTCTTCAAATTTGCGTTTCAGCTCCTGCTGACGCTCGGCCTTCTTTTGGGCACGAGCCACATACAGGGACTTGCCTTCACCCATTTCCTTGCCGTTAAGAGCCTGAACGGCGGCCTCAGCAGACTCTGTGGTTTCAAACGCCACAAAACCGAAGCCCTTGCTCTTGCCATCTTCCTTGGACATGACCTGGTTAATAAAATAAATTTTTAATACAATTTCTATAATAAATAAGATATATATATTAACTTACTTTGTAGCTGGTAATCGTGCCGTATGGCTCGAAGAATTCCTTTAGCTTCTCATCATCAAATTCCTCAGTAAAGTTCTTTACATAGACATTTGTGAAGAGTTTGGCCTTCTCGCCCAGCTCCTTCTCGCGCTCCTTGCGTGGAATGAATTTGCCTACGTAGACCTTCTTGCCGTTGAGCAACATGCCATTGACCTTATCAATAGAGGTATTGGCAGCCTCCTCTGTTTCGAAATGCACGAATCCATAGCCTTTGGAGTTGCCCTTCTCATCGGTGGCAACTTTGCAGCTCAAAATGTTACCAAAGGCAGAGAAAGTGTCGTAAATGGCTTTATTATCAATGGCCCTGTCTAGGTTCTTAATGAACACATTGCCAACGCCGGAGCGGCGCAGTGAGGGATCGCGTTGCGACCACATGATGCGTATGGGCTTATTACGTACTAGATCAAAATTCATTGTATCCAATGCTCGCTCAGCTGTGAAAAGAGAAAGAGGGACACATTTATAAATACTAGTTAGTTAGCAGTCAAGAAAGCGTTTAAAGAACTAAGATACAAATACACCCACACACACATACACACAATTACAAAACGAAAGCAAAGAGAGTAACGTAGACTAGTGTGGATCACTAGTAATTCCATATTTTGTGATTTCTACTTTGTACTCTGTGCGTAAAGTTGTACGAGTGTTGGAAAACAATTGAGAGAAATCGCAAGCATGGGCAAAAGCGGATTGCATATTTTGTGACTCTTCTACTTCTGCGCGGGGTACTAAATGCACAGTGGCAACCTCAGCGCATGGTAAGTCAAGTCTGCAGTAACATTTCTCTGGCAACTTTGAATCTTAATTGACTCAAAAAAATGAATTTTTGACCAACCAATGGGTAGAAGTTGCCTAAAGCTTAATCTTACAAACTGTAACGCTTCTACTTCTGTAAATGACAATTATAGACTCATTTACATGGTAAGTTGCGTACTTTAGTCTGGCAGCAATGAATCTTAGTCAGCTCAAAAAGGTTTTTTTTTTGACCAACCAATGGGTAGAAGTTGCCTAAAACTAATCTGAAATTATTATTTTGCAACTGTAACGCTTCTACTTCTGTAAATGACAATTATAGACTCATTTACATGGTAAGTTGCGTGTATCACTCTAGCAGCATTGAATCTTAGTCAGCTCAAAAAAGAGGAATTTTTGACCAACCAATGGGTAGAAGTTGCTATTTTCGAGTAATTCTGGAATATTCTTAATTGTAACGCTTCTACTTCTGTAAATGAGAGTTGGACACCCATCTACATGGTAAGTCACGTGAGTTAATCTAGCAACTTTGAATCTTAGTCGGCTCAAAATGGTTACAATTATTTGACCAACCAATGGGTAGAAGTTGCTCATTTCTTCCTAACCTAAAAATAATAAAAACAAATCATCAACGAACGCAGTTCACTAAACTTTTCGGAATGCGATGAGGCGAAGACTACGCTTTCACACAGCCAGGTCTGTGCGTTAATTCAATAAAAAAAAAGACGAAAATGTAAACGACCTTTTCGTAATCAACAACAATAAAAGTTGCGAGACGCGTAGTTTTTAGTGGCGGTGAAAGTTAAATTTTATTTTCGCTGGTAACAAGAAATACACAAACATGATTTGAAGTGTCATGTCTTATGGACTTTGGCATGCCAAGAATTTACACGTGTTAATGAATGAGCAGCAGAGCACATGAATGAACACAGGCGTACGCCTGTCGATGGCCTTGCATTTAAGCTATAAAAAGTGAAAGCAAAACAAAGAGAAAATACGAGTTTTTTTCTTTCGACTCGACTCTCACAAGATTATGCCACGACGACACGCGTAAATTAAATATTAAAGCATTAAGATATTCTAAAATCAAATTTAACCTATAAATAGATAATAAAGCGAGTTCATAAAATGATTAGAAGGCGCGCACAGGCATAAACAATAAACACATGTTTACGGCACACACAGACAAGCTTATGGACAAAGAGCTACACAAACTCCGGGTGCGTGTTTGTGTGTGTGGAATTGAGAGCCACTTGGATACAATGATGCAGGCAAAACTAGACTGACGCCATTGCATGGTGTTGGCAGAATGGGGCGTGGTGTGTGCGATAAGCTGTTGTGAAGTGAAATATTATAGCATCAGAATTGCAATTTCTATAGAAACTTCCAGTTCTTTGATGACTGGCAGGCAACAGCCAGCTGTTATTTTCCTCTCTCCCTTTTGTTCTCTCTTTCACTTTTAAGCACAAAAACTGGAATTTTAACGCACACAAACGCAAGCGAGCGTTATGTTTCTCTGAGCACACATTTATTTTTATACATACATATATATGCGTGTACATGTGTGGCTGTGTGTGTGTGAGTGCAAAAAATTGTACACGTGTTTTCGTTGCTTGTGTCATTGTGGGAGACTTTAGGAACTCCCCACTTTTAAATGTACATAAGTATGATATATGCATGTGTACACATGTAATGCAGATGTAACAATGTTTTAGCGATCATTACTCACCATCGGCTGGCTGCTGGAAATTGACGTAGGCATAGCCTAACGAGCGACGGGTAACAACGTCGCGGCAGACACGAATAGATAGAACTGGCCCAGCAGTGGAGAACTTCTCAAAAAGTCCCGATTCATTGATGTCCTGGTGTAAATCACCAACGTATAAAGAAGCCATTTTTGGTGATTAGGTCCTCCTAAGATTAATAAAATTATATACTTAGTTGGCGAGTCAATTGGTATGCTGTGTTCATTTGTAATGCAAATTTTTAATTATCCATATTTCTGACGAGAAAGCAAGAAAAACGCAGAACAAACAGATTTTAAAAAGCGGCGTGGTTTTTGCCTTCAGATCTATTGTTGTATGTGTACGTGTGCGTGCACGGCTGTGTGGCAATACTGACGCATGTGACAGTTGGACGGGCGGTCGATTGGTCGACATGGCAACACTGCGCGGCATAGGCATGTGCTTTGTTGTTGCTGTCTTTCCTTCCTTCGCACACCAACACCTAACCAGAACTCATGTTGGAAAATTTCCACATGCGCACACCATAATACATGCATGTTTGCTCCGCTCCCGAATCATTAATTTAGTCATATTTGAATACGAAATCTTAAGTAATGTAAGCCCCACAATTCAAATTGCAAATCATACACTGGGCTTGGTCTTTGTTCGATTTCTTTAGCAATTTACTGCGCTCTTTTTTGACGACAGCTTACGTCGCCATCTTGCGTGGCACACGAAACACATTTCACAAGAAAATTACGAATTTGCTTTTATTAGTCTTTTCGCTATTACGATCGTACTTACGTTTTCAGCACTTGCTCGAATTTTTTGCTACTTTTTACAATTTTTTTTTGGTTACTTTTTATATTTTTAATTTTTTTTTATTTTTTTTAAGATTTTTTTCTTCACAAAAAATATGTGATAAGTCGTGTGCTAAGCGAAACCACGACCGCTCACTTAAACGGACTCTACTCGACTCGCCGAACTTTTCTCTCGCCTATTTCACGAGATGAGAAAATGTCTCGCTGTCTTTTGACGAGAAAATACTACTCGCTTATTCTTCTCGTTCGACAATGTTTTCATTAGCAAACACTGAACGACATTCAATATTAGTGCAAGTGTTGCCTAACTTAGCATGTTCGTTAGCCGTTTGAAAGCAAAGTAAAATCACCACTGTCTTCTGAGTTAAATAATAAAGCAGATCATATCCTATGATTTCTGCAGTTGACCAGTATGTGCGATATAGGGAAGAAACTTAACAGCACTGTTAACGTCGGAACGGTCGATTTGACAACTCTTTTCAGATATTACAATAAATTGATTTAAATAAAATAATATATTTATACATGAACAATATAAATTAAAAAGAAACAAATGAAAGTCGCATACATTTTTCAAATGTCATGGTAATTTCCAGAATTCGCATAATACCCATCTTTTTCCTGGTATTCCCAGTAATGAACTTACCGACATCGGCAATAGATCCGGCTAGCTTTAGTTTTATGCACAAATGGTCTCAACAAATTATTCACGACAATTAATGAAAAACTTCTTTTGTTAAAATGCACTCGTATAAAAAATATTTTATTTTTTTGGTTTTTTGTATTTTTTTTATGAAATAAACTACACTCAAGCAAACCAAAAAAATGACCGCATTAAAGCAATTGTAAATTTTTTTTTTTTAATTTTTTTGGCTAATAAACCTATTTTATAATTTCTTGGTGTGTCTCCTAATAAGGTGGCAGGCAGACTGACAACGAGCTAAGCTGCAATATCCATATTTTCCATTGACGGCGCAGCCTACTTTGATTCGATAAATTTTATATAAAAGCAATTCGCACGTACTGTCGTATTTGTATGGCTAAATGAATCACATCCTCGACATTAGCTGGGTATCAAATAAATCATTGCTTATATATTTTGTGTGCTTATCTTTAAACATTTATTTAAAAGTTTAATTTACACATTTAGATTACTATGCATAAAATGTTTGTTTTACTTTCTGTTATGCAGATGCATGAGATTTTCTTTGCGTTCAACTCGATTTTGATTTCATGTGGATTTTACATAATACTAATATTTATATTTGATATTGTATTTATTCATTATTGAAATATTTCTAAGCTATGGGTAAATTTCATTATGCCTAAATGATTTCCCCTTATTTAATTTGTTTTGTGTTTTAGTATACCTCGAATATTTTTTGTATGCATAACATGATTTGTTTTCTTTCAAAAACCTTACATATATTTTTCGAAAATATATATAGTTATATTATGATAATAGTTATAATATAGTTGGATCTGAACTGAAACTTAAATAGAATATATGACGAATATATTTATGTATATTTATATACTTTAATACGTTTCTCTTTTCAGCAATAAATTTAAACAATAGCTTCAGTTAAATGTTGTAATACTTTCAAGTGCCAAATGTACTATGTATTATGAAATACGTTGCTTCAATTATATAGTTTTTTACTTAATTCAACAATTAACTGCCATTGCACAATAAAAACCTGTAATCAGTTGCATATTTTTTTTCATTTGTAGACAAACATTTTCTTGTTGAACATTTTGCTATTTTGGCAGTGGCTTTTTTTTTAAACGATTAACAAAACAAAAATTGGGCCTAAACCAATTGGCAGCAAACTTTCGGCTTAAACAATAAATGAATAGAAAATGTATAGGAAATAATAAGATAATTAATTAATCATAATAAACACATGAAATGTGTGTGCCAAATGTTCAGTTTCCATTTGTCGTCGCCGTCGTGGATGTGACAGCTGAATCGCCACCCCATTCCACCAGATACTGAACGTGCCCGTTTCCCAGTCGCCGCTTGGCACGAATGGCAAATGATTCGCCAGCATCAATGCGATTCATCGCTCCGCCAAAGTATTTGTTCACCGATTGCTTCAAATCCAGCATCGAGTGTCCATTGGCGGGCGTACTGCCGCTGCTGGCACTGCTGCTGGCATTTGTGGCCGTGGAACTGGTGGAATTGCGTCGACTATTACCCGGCGAACCGCCATGTGACTTTTGCGGTCGCTGACGCAGCAATCGTCCATGGGTCGGCCGCTCTGGTGGCTGCAACGGCACTGGCGGCGGCGGTTGCAAATCTTTGGCATACAGGGGAAAGTAGTGGCTGGGTATGGGATTAATTGTTGTGGTATTGATCACCTTGAAACAAATCGACAATTATTAGTATATGTATTAATTATATTTCTAGAAAAGCGACACTCACCTCGACGGCCGTGGTCAGGCGTCTAGTGCGACGTCTTCGCACCTCCTGATTGGGTCCAATAGTAATATCTTTGGCACTCAGTCTTCGCTTTATAGTGCGCACCATGCGCGGCTGTTGCGCTGCCGCAGCTGCCTTGGCCAGCTCCGCATTGCTCAACTGCTTGACATTTTTTAGCTTAAATATGCTGTTAATGATGCCAGCAACTCCAGCAGCGCCGGCTCCATGACGTTGCTGCGTTGATTTTTTGGGCGTGGCCATAAGAAAGGGATTATTGCGACCAAGGAAGTTGGCCGGTGGTGGTATTATGAGATCCAGCGAGCTGGTGCCACGGCTGCTGCTTGAATTCTCATCGGAAGAGAGATCACAGTTGCGGCTGCTGTCGTAACGTTTCGACAAGCGGAATGCTTTACGTTTACGGCTATTGCCATTGCCGACAGCATCTAGTTGAGGTGGTGCGGGCGCCAACAGTTTGACAGGTTCACCATCGTTGGCATTATCATCGGCTAGATCGGGTGTGCGCTGCTCCGTCTGTGGTGTGTTCTCCTGCTACAATTACAAATGGAGTTAAGATTTATTTATTTTTTTTCATTATGCAATATTCTTACATGTTCCTCTTCGATTGCAATAGTTGATTGTTGATTGTTTTGCTTTTTGGCCATATCCATAATTTGCTTAATAGGTATTTCGTCTTCGCTGGTATCTACCTCAACTTCAACGGCATCCTCATCCTCATCCGTATGAAACTCGTATACATCCTTAGCAGAAACGCTTTTGATCGCATTCTCCCGCATTGGCTTAGCTGGCGGTTTCTCAACCTCGGATATCATCTCTTCTGGCATCAACAGCAATCGAAACTTTTCCACAAGCAGCTCATCACTGAGTACCTCATCTGACTGCAAGAAGACCCGGGGCGTTAAAGGTGGACCACTATGCCTTAGAGCGTAATAAGCAGGCGCTCGCTTAAACTCGCGACCACAAACAAAACGATCCGAATACTCTTTCAACGTTTGCTTAATGCGCTCCATTAGCGTTGTCTCTGGCAGTTTACGCCACTCCTCGCAAATGGGCAGATGATGTCGATGCTCTAAGATGAACGGCCAAATGTCCTTTAGCAGATGGTGATACTTTTGATGCTGATGCTTGCGTAGGTTGTATAGCGTTATGTGTAACATATCTACCCAATCAATTTGCAGACGACGCACAAACTCAACGCCATCGTTGCACACAGTGCAACAGAATACAAAGAAGCTGAAATACACGATGTTAAGGATTGCATTCTTCGAATGGGATAAATACACTTACATATCGCCACGTAGTAGTTTGCTCTTAAATTCCTGCATGCAATGAGTGTGAAACCAGTTCCTGCACTTGCAACATTGCAGCATGTTGTGGTCAAATTTCCCGGGCTTGCCGCAATAGCAATAAATTTGTTCCTCATTCACGCGATGCTTTTCATCCCAGCTCAGTTTGTCCACCTGTACAACAATATAATGGGTAGCAACATAATGAGCTTGTCATTACTTTAGTTATGACCAACTTACGTGATACGGCAGCTGGCGGCAAATGCCTGGCGGTTTGTTGGCCTCATTTTGTACAATTGCTGGTTGCATTTTCATTGGTTTCGCGCAACGCTTGCAGCACCAAATGCCGCTGGCAATCTCTGTGGTACAACCGCGATGATAACCACGACCGCAACGTTCGCAAATTTCGACAATATCGTGTTGCGAGCGCTTGCAGGCTACGCACATGGGTCCATTTTGATTGGTATCGGCACCGCCACTGCTCGGCTCGTTGCCCAATTTGCGCAGTTTCTCTGACTCGCACCACTGCTCCGACTTGTCATCGAAACGTACAAGATACTGTTCTTCGGACTGGGCGATTATTGTGCCTAAATAGAAGCGCCCATCATTGCATTTGATAAATACATCCTCTTGCAGTGCATAGTTGATCGAAGCGGTAACAGCAATGGGAGTGGGAGTGGGGGTAGGAGTGGGACTGGGTGCTGCTGGTGGTGGTGTGGGCGGCGTTGGTGGTGCTGCGGCTGCCACTGCTACGATAGCTGCTTCTTCAATGCTCTGCGTGACGCTTGTGAAGCTCTGCTTCAATTGTGTCGTGGGCAGTGCAACACAACTACTTTCGGGCGACTTTAAAGGCGAGCTCAATGTTTCTGGTGTCGTTGGCGGTGTATGTGGAGTAGTTGTTGTGGAGTCCGGCTCGTCGATAACAATCACAGCAGCGGCGGATGAGCTGCTACGTCCATTCGAGATGCAGCTGCTACTGCTGCTGCTACAGCTGCTGTCAGCTGTGGTGCTGCTATCAATAAGGGGCATCAGCGCTTTGTGCTGTATAGCGGGTATTATGGGCGAGGGCTGGCAGAGATTTGGTTCCGTATAGTGATTGTTAATGCATATGTTAATGCGATCCAACACAACAGTCGAGGAGGCAGCACCGTTATTCGGTACAGGGCCAATAGCGACGCTATTGTTGTTACTCACTGGCACCAACGGCGGTGGCTGCAGTTTCGCTTGTAAATTAGGCGTCGCTGTGTAGTATGCACCAACTGGGGCATACAATTCGGCGGTTGCGGCGGCGGCTGTTGTTGATGTTGGAGCGGCGTACAACTGATTTAGTTGTTCAGTTGTTTTATTTAAACTATACACATTGGGCGCTGTGCTTATGATACGAATGTTGTTGATGTTATTGGCCTTAAATGGACTCGATTGTGATTGTTGTTGCGTCTGTTGCGGCTGCGTGTAGTTGTTGGTTATTTGTATGCTGCTGGGATGCGCTGCTGCAGTTGTTGTTGTGTTTGCATAATAACGCTTTGTGCCACCAATGACTGACGGTAGCCCGCCGCCAGCATTTGTCGCCAAGCTTGGTGGGGCAGTTGGCAGTATTTGATAGGTTAACCATTGCTGGGGATTTGGCCCCGCTGCAGTTGGTTGCGCTAAATAACTGTATGTAGTTGGGGCACCAACAGCGCCAGCAAATTGGGGCGCCACATTTTGTGGCGTATTGTTGTGTTCATGTGGTTGCAAGTGAAAATGGTTGTTCATCATTTGTATTACTTTATTGTGCAGTTGCTTTGTGCGCAGTCTTTTCTATAAATTAAGAACAAATTAAAGCACAAATAAGTTTAATTTCAATTCATACATAAGTATTTTTCTGCTCGGCAACAAACTGGCGCCTTTTTCAAGCAATTTGTTGCTGTTCACATACATACACTCTCATACACACACTCTTGCACACCTTATACACGTACAGAAATAAAGAGAGCACCGAAAACCGTTTGCGGGCCCTTTTGTATTCTACTTTTTACCTACTTTTTTCTCACGCAGTCGTGCACGACGACCCGCAATTTGAAACCAGCTTTTACATACCTTTTAGTGTGTTTCAACACATGTATTAAATTAGCATAGCATTAAATTATATTCGTTTATTAATTTTAAGTAGTTTTCGGCATATTTCAGCATTATATCAAGCAAAAATGCACTAAACAATCACTTGATTCGGCAATTATAAGTGTCAGCCATTTTTCAGCATATGCACAGTGTTAACGAATGGCCAATGTTAACTAAATAGTGTTGATTAACGTTCTTCAATAAAGGCCCTTCGGACATATCACAAATACTATTCAATTTAATTAAAGTTATTGTCATACGACAAATGAATAATAAAAGGGCGTAATTTAAAACTGGCTTTCTTGTGAATTAGTAAACAATTCAAATTTTGGTATCGGTGTCTCGCGCCAGAATGTACTAGCGAGTACTCGATACCTTAACAACTATATAAATAGCAGCAGCGTTGAATTCGATAGGTTTTTGCCACTCGACGTCGAGACCGATAGCGATAGACAGTGCGAAGGAAGAAGGGAAAATATTTTATACGTGAAGTTCAACAATTACGCTGTGCATTAAATTGCTAAAAAATACATAAAAACTAAATATTTGTGCAAAGCTATTATAAGAGTTGAGCAAAACAAAGTGTATATTAAAATAAAAATATTATATTATTTAATATAAAACGTTTAAAAAGCAAGAAAACAGCTGTAAAGTGTTGCGGTAGGTACCACACACATACACACGCATATATTTAATTGTATGATGACTTTTGTGGACTGTGCCCATGATGAAAATTCATATACATTGATTTAAGTTTTCTTTTCTTGTAATTGGTATGCAGTTTTTAGTGTCGCTATATATGTCCAAAACGCGAGGAAGCTTAAAAGCCGTGCAACTTAAGCACGAATCAACCGAGGAAGAGGAGGACGACGAGGATCAGCAGCAGCAGCAGCAGCAGCGATCACGTCGCACAATGCACACAGTTGGTGAAACAGGCAGTGGCAGCGGAGTGCCAGCGTTTTTAGCTAAACTCTGGCGCTTAGTTGATGATCCGGATACAAATAATTTAATTTGCTGGAGCAAGGTAAGTCGCCATATTGTTTATTTACATCTCATTTTATTTTTATTTGGCATGGCAACAATAACAAAATGCAGGTGTTTACACTCTTACACTTTGACTGACTTTCACTACGTCATCGTTGTCTGCACATTTATTGCTGTTGTTGTTGTTTTTGTTGTTGTCTGCTGTGCTGAGTGGCACGTATGCAATGCTGTGGGGTTGCTCTCTTTCTATTGTTACTCTTACATTTACATAGGCCACCGACCGTCAGTGCGTACGTGCGTGCCCTCCATCGAATGCATCTCTGTAAAAATTTTCCATTTGTCCGTCCGTTTGTTTGTCACTATTCAATTACATTTTTATAATTCCATCCCTGTCTATGACGATAATTATGTTTTAGGTAGGCTTTCACCAAACATAATTGTTCAGATATGTGAGCTTTTTTTTATTTTTTGGCGATTAACACTTGAATATTTCACACGCTTTATGCGGAATTAGATAATTCTAATGGAACACTTCCAATCGAGGGCTCTTATCATAAAATGGCGTAAAAGCAATTTTGCGGTTTTTGTTGGAGCAATATAAATATATTATTTTAATATTTTATCTTGAGTTAAAAAATAAGATAATAGAACTATTTACGTCAGTAAATATAAATGTAATATGCCACAAATTATATATATAATATACTATAATTAATTATTTATATTTCTGTTTTGATGTAATTTCCCAACAGGATGGCCGCAGCTTTATTATACACAATCAGGCGCAGTTCGCACGCGAGTTGTTGCCTCTC
Organism: Drosophila macrospina; assembly: GCA_035042075.1. Taxonomy (NCBI): domain Eukaryota; kingdom Metazoa; phylum Arthropoda; class Insecta; order Diptera; family Drosophilidae; genus Drosophila; species Drosophila macrospina. The sequence continues at coordinate 194,089 of JAWNLW010000526.1, read as the reverse complement.
AATTACAAGCATAATAATATGGCCAGCTTTATACGACAGCTAAATATGTGTAAGTTTTTAAAAAGAAAATAATGTTAATTGACCATTCATTAGAACTAACAACTTAAATACTTTGCCTTTCAGATGGTTTTCACAAGATCACCTCCATTGAGAATGGCGGATTGCGTTTTGATCGCGATGAGATTGAATTTTCGCATCCGTGCTTTAAGCGCAACTATCCATATTTGTTGGATCATATCAAGCGCAAGATATCCAATACCAAGAGTGTTGATGAGAAGAGCGTGTTGAAGCAGGAGACTGTATCCAAGGTGTTGAGCGATGTGAAGGCAATGCGTGGACGTCAAGACAATTTGGACTCACGATTTTCGGTGATGAAGCAGGAGAATGAAGCTCTGTGGCGTGAGATTGCTTCGCTGCGTCAGAAGCACGCCAAGCAGCAACAAATTGTGAACAAACTAATACAGTTTCTGATCTCGATTGTGCAACCGTCTCGCAATATGTCTGGCGTTAAGCGTCACATGCAGTTGATGATTAACGATACACCGGAAAATGCATGCCAACGTCAGCGCAATGCTAGTGAATCTGAAAGTGAGAGCGGCCCAGTTATACATGAGCTTAGCGAGGAGCTGCTTGATGAGGTAATGAATCCAAACAGTCCCTATGCCAAGCACTATGATGCGGAAACTGTCTCGCCTCTGGCTATGGAGCGACCACGGTCCAACATAAGTATCACCAGTTCTCAAAACTATGATTACTCGAATCAGAGTGCTGAGGATTTCATTGCTGGCCAACTTTTGACTGGTGGAGAAGCAGCTACAAACGTGGCACGTTCACCTGCTGGCCAACAAATTCTGTATACGGTTACCGAGGCACCCGATTCGCATGTCCAAGAACAGCATCTATTGCCCAGTCCCAACAGTCCCTACAGCGGCGATGAGCAAGCGAATGTGCTCACCACACCAATGGTACGTGAAGAAGAGGCACGTAACCGTCAGCTGCTCAAGGAGAGAAACAAGCAGCGTCGTCGTATTGCAGATATGGCTGGGCTGGTTCCCGTCGATTTGGATATGTCACCTAAGACGCAACGCACACGCTCACAGACCAAGGAACAGACGCAGATAATGCCGCAACCTCTGCTGGTTAAAACGGAGCCCGACTTGAGCACCGCAGCAGCTGATATGCCCACTTTGATAGATCCGTCGGAAACGAACAATTCGGAGCTATACAATGTTAACTTCATTAGCAACGATATGCCCACAAATATATTTGAAGTAAGTTGCAGATATTTTGAGAGAACTTTTAAGCTTATGAATTTTCTATTCCTTTACAGGATGATTCGCTAATGTCCACGGGCACTGGCATGGATGAGCAAGCTAATAAGCTGGATCAGCAGCAACAGTTTGGACGATCCACAGTGAATAGCGGAAAGTTTGCCAATATGCCGATAAACTTTGAATTAGTTGGTGACGACGAAAATGCTTTGGTAACTGATGCAAATTTGGCATCCACTTCTAAGGCCGCCGCTGCTGTTAAGGAAATTGCTGATGAGCAACAACAACAATCTCAACCACAGCAACAACCACAACAACAATCACAACAAGCAATGACCGTTGCCAAATATACTGGCGAAAATGTTAATGAAACACGGTTGGTTGAGCCTATGCCGTCTAGAACTGAATTACAAGTGAATAAAAGTGATTTTCCAATTACTTGTTGCAGTGACGAGGTTACCGGGCATTTGGATAATTTGCAAGATGAGCTGGACACGCTCAAGGATCTGCTACGCGGCGAGGGAGTGTCCATTGATCAGAACATGCTAATGGGCGTAAGTATCCAGGCGAATGAAAAGAGAACTTGCGAATGTCCGTGCGTCCGATTTTGAAAATCAGTTCATAATATATTTATATGTATATTTTATTCTATGTGCACATCCAGGCTGTGCCGAAAGGCGTTATCGGCAGGATGCCTGCTTTGCAGCTAACCGACGAGGAGCTGCTACTGAAGGTCAGCGCGGTGCGTCAAAAATTAGCTACAATTAGCAGCTAGCCTGTGCAATCAATTGTTGTTAACTAAAATTATATAAAATAATTTCATTTGAAATATTTGAAACTTTTCAATTGCAGCTCTTTAATGATTCAGATGTTTTGGATAACTATGGTCTCTCCTTCTTGACTGATAACATGGGCGGCGATAAGAAAGGTTAGTATGACTGATGGCAGATCTGTAACTAATGTGCTTGCTAATCTCTTATTTTGTATTATTTCCCAAATTGCAGTTAGCAGCGGTTCTGAGCTAATGGCTTATCAGCCCAATATGTATGATCTATCGGACATTTTGGACACAGATGATAACAGCAAGTCAGGCCAGGATTCGGCTAATAATGGACGTCAATTGCAGGCTCAAAGCTCAGTGCTAAATACGCCGCAACGTGAATAGTAGATATTCCTAAACTTTATGGAGTAGTTATAGCCGCAGCTCAGACATAAGACGGGCGAACAACTTGTTTTCTGCTTTAAAATTACCTACTAAATAATATATATATATATAATTATATATATTAGTTTATAGTTCAGAGACTGAAATTGGAACAGTCGCCCAATTTTTTGTTTTCATTTAACACCCATAATTATTAATGTTAAGTTTTTAGTTGCTTGTAAAAAAAAATCTAACACATGACTATTTATTAATTCTATTGTTGTACGTAAGCCTTACGCACTATATATGAAATATATAGATAATTATAATAATTATATGTAGAACTTGAAGGTTTTCTTTTTGAATATTATTGGGTTTAAGGACCTTAACATTTTGTGTGGATTTTATATTGGAAAACTAAGAATAATTGTAGATTTATTGATTTGATATACACACACATAATTGTGCGATTGAATGTTATCAGAAACATTGATAATAGAAATCATAATAAACTAATCTTCTATATTTAATGTTTCAACTACGAAATACCTTAAATACAACTTACTTACTTATGCAAAATAAATAATGTTTGAGCTGCAAGCAATAAAACAATTATGTTTTCATTGGGAATGTGGAAAGTTTTCAGCTTCAATTGGATTAAAGCCCGAGGTAAGTGTAATCCCCAAGTTTACCACAGATTAAAGAACTTCAACATTGTTGGAAATTTTCGTGTGGAGTTCATTTTATTTTGTTGATACAACTGAATAGTTATGGACACATACTACATCATTGTAATAAAAAAACTAAATAAGTACATAAGTATTAACTTTAAGCTTAGCCTAAATAGCGTCTTAGAAAAATTCTGTATAATTTGCATATAATGTAAGAATTATAATAATAATACAAATAATAGTACTTAAAATTGTACGTATGCATAAATGATCCAAAGTGATTGGACATTAAGAGATTAGGCCTCGTCCTTGTACTTGGCATCTTTTAGAATGCTGGCAAACTCAAATTTGACGCGTTCCCGCTCTGATCTGGGCATGCTACGCAGCGTGTCCACCAGCGATAGACAGTACAGTTCAATGGGATCGTTGATTGGCGTTAATGTTGGTAATGGAGCTGCCATTGCCTTTCGTTTCGCCGCGTTTGCCATGATATCGCCACCGGGCGCTGAGCGTCGTGTGTACGCTGATTTAAATATAGGCTCAATGGTCACTTCGCCATTGGATAGCGATGTGTTATTGCTGCGACTGTTATCCTGATGATGGTATTCCGGTTTCATATCCGATAGCTCATCGCCGTTGCCCATGACCACCATGGGCGTAAGCAGTGGTGAGGAGGCCGGGGAACTAACTTGTGTATTGTTATGGCTATTGTTGCTGCTGTTGCCATTGACAGCTGTTTGCTGTATGGTAACATCGGGCTTAGGCTCCATTACCATCAGCTCGGGCACAATCTCATTATCGCTATGTCCATCCACATGCGCTGAGCCGTCCTCACTATCGTTATCGTCCAGCTCGATAATGTCATAGCTATCCGATGGATCGATGCGCAAATGTTCCGGATCTGGGTATAGAAAACTGTTGCTATCGTTGTCGCTGCTGCCACCATTGTTTGGTGTATTGGTCTGGGCAATATACGCTTGTGCCTTTTTCACATTGTACGTTTGTGCGGTGTTTTGTAGAAAAGATAAATCCTCGGTGAAGCGTCGCTTGCGAACATTCGGATTTACCTGGCCTGTTTCCAGTGCCTTGATCTCCTGCAGATAATTGTAGCGTATGTTTTTCCATTTCGTTTGCAGAAAACGTGCTGAAAAATTCAGATTTTAAGTATCGAGTTCCATAACTTGGAAAATTTTATAGTCCTTTACTTACATGAGGCGCCGAGTTCATTTGCAATGCGATCCCATATGTCCACTCTAACGGGATTGCGTCGATAGTGCGGGTGACTAACATCATAAATGGCAGGATTAGCGCGTACCAGTTTTATTAGGCGATCGTCTGTGGGATTTATTTGTTTTTGGTGAAAAATCGTTAAAATCTGCGTCACAGTATATTTCACATTCTACGTTCTTCGTAGCAGAAACAATAACAACAACAACACTAAGAGCAACCCTTAGGTCGTCTTCTCTTTATTAGGGGAAGACTGTTGTGTGCTTGCCATAGCTGGGGGTTGATTCTGCACTTTTCAATTGTGTATTGTGCTTTCAAAAAAGGTCGTACTTACCAAACTCTGGACCCGTTGTCTCACGTTCTGCATAATATCGTTGCATTTTCTTTGATATCTGTTATTATTTTGCCTCCAAAGTAACCTCAAGAAATTTGGTTTCTTGTTTCGATTTGTGTGTAGAAGCTGCAGTTTGCTTTGTTTTGAATTAAGCTGCCATAAACAGCGCACGTTCTTAACATTGATTTAACTCTCTATTGCGCATCAATATCAATAGCTGGTTTTATTTTTATTTAGCAATTGTTAAAACACCGTTGCGTGCGCGACGTCTTCTGTCTCTCTGTTTTTTCAGTTTTGTTTTACGCGCTCTGCGCACGCTCACTGTGAATAATGCTGCCAACTTCTTTTCTTGTACGCCGAGCTGCCAACTTAAATAGCGATTTGTAGTATTTTAATACTTTCCAGTATATGTACAATCGTAATCGTATTAAAACAATAAATAAGCGCCCTTTTTAAATTTTTAATTTCTTTATTATGACTCATACAAAATAAATGTTGTACTACACTTTATATTTTAGTTTAATGATTCATTTCGTCTAACAAGTTTAACTTTAATATTATTCTTAACACCTAAAGTAATGCCACTGTGAAAAATTAGTTCTTTTGGATCGATAAGTGGCAATAGTTTGAATTGCTTAAGAATATAAATCATAAGCGTTTTGATCTCCAGCATCGCATACTTTTGACCTATTGAAACAAAATAGTTTAGGTAAGTATAAAGCACGAACAGTCCAAAATAAACTACATCTTACCGATACAATTACGCTGACCAGCGCTGAATGGAATATAAGCAAAAGTGTGACGATCTCTGGTGTTCTCTGGCAAGAAGCGATCTGGATTGAATTCCTCTGGTGCATCCCAATATTTGGGATTACGATGGAGGTCAAACACGTGAATTACCATCTGTGTTCCGACTGGTAAGATTAGGCCATTGGGCATTTCTGTTTCGCTTAACGTCTGACGAGCCATAACGGGCACTGAAGGATACAATCGAATCGTTTCCTTAATGAAGCATTCCAAATACTTTAGTTTTGCCAACTGATTGATGTCCAAAGTGCTAAGGTCATCTGTATATAGACAGAATTGGTCAATTGATCGTATATGCCTTCGTGCAGGATATAAATATGTGGAATTCGATTTTCGGCAAACGAGTGCTTACCATCTATATTATCTATTATCTCCTGATAACAACGCTCTTGTATGTCTGCGTGCAACGACATACTCATGAGGCCAAAAATGAGGCACATTGATGTGGTATCAAAGCCTCCAAACATCAAAGTGTCGACCTCCTCGCAAATGCCTTCATGATCAATTAGTCCATCCTTTTCCGCACATATAAGCGTATCCAACATGGCAAAGCGTCGCTTCTTGTTGATGTAACTGAATTCATAGATAGAGATTGATTACATTTATTATTTCTGTCTTTGTTTGATTAACTCACATGTCATCGTCTGGCAGTTGATCCAGGCGTCTCTGCTGAAGTTCCTCCTCCAAGAGAATCCGACGTTTCGCAATAATTTCGCTGGAGAATTCATGCATCACCTTTAGAAATGGCGCATCTACTTTGGCGCCAAACATATTGTAAATCTTGTTATTATATTGCAATGGATTGCTTAAACGTTTTACAAACAGTTTCTCAACCATTTTAATGCTCTCCCGATAACGATCGCCCTTCTCGGTCATATCATCCAGCTTAATACCCATTGCAGTCTCTATAAAGCATGAAATTGGTACATTAAATGAATTGAAAGCACACCTATGTTCCGCTTAGCGGCCAATTACATTTCACATTAAATGCGAAAAATTTCACGTTCTATTATTAACTTTACGGCCTCCCAGCTTCCCAACTTATTACTAATACACAAAAAGACCAAAAATATTTTGCCAAAATACCATTTCGATTTACGGCCATTGATTTGTAATGTAGGCCGTTAACCGGGAATTCAGAGTTTATCTACCCACCGCATATGCTGTTGAGTGTAAACTTCGGGACGAGTTCGCTGAGAGAAATAACACTCTCCGTCTGATTCTCAAACTGCTCAACGAACTTCAGACTTTCCGCTCTAATTTTAAAGAGAGGGTCGTATTTCACAGCTGTTAATTAAAATGTTGTTGAAAAACTTACTTGAAAACCTCCTGAAATTGTCCCAATATGTTGAAATGGAATGTCGGCGTTATCATTTTGCGTCGCATATGCCACTTTTGGCCTGCAATTGTAATTAATGAACGCCATAAATTATTTGCAATGTAGATAGATATCTGGTTGCATTACCTGTAGCTGTTAATAAACCAGTTCTCAGTGCTGGCTTCATAAAATTGTAAACCAATCCTTTAGTAATAAGTTTCGTATTGTTTAATATAAATTCAACATTTTCCGGATCGATAATGCTATACACAGGCATGCCTAAGGTATATAACAAATAGCTACGTCCCATATCCTTGGCCAACTGCCGAGAAAGTTTGAAAACTCCAGCTGTTTTGCAGAGGGAGAAGAGAGCTTGAACACAATAATCTAGCGAGAAATTTACCTCATTGATTTCATACCATCATCTTGGCCGTATAGATCAAAGCAGTTGGCAAAGATTGTGCGACCCTTGGGAATGGGTACAATACTCTCAACGGGTCTTCCATCCTTGGTGCGTACTCGTCTCGAAAAGAAGGCAAGAATGTAATAGTCTATGTTGACTTTATATAGCCAGTGCAATATAATGCACACTATTATGATAAGAGCACAACTAACGATCATTTCGATGCAGAGAAGAACTGAACTCGTCTGTTTCCAGTGGGAGACTAGTTCAATAACGCATTCAAGTGTTTGTTTTATTATGGAAAATTATATTATTGAGCTTATCAAACAATACGTGCAAGTGATGCCCAACGTTGCATGCACATTTAGCTATTTTATAGCTAACTTTGAAGGTAAATATTTTACCTACGATTAATATGAAAAGTAAGAAACCAAATTCTGAATTCGTTGCCGTTAACACTAATATATAATTATTCAAGAAGCATTTCGTTAATAATAACTTATTGAATGTTACATTTCTTTCGATCTGTTTAGCTATTTATTTTTTTACAATCAAGCTATTTTCATTAAGCACTGATTATACTAGTACGTTGATTGTAATATTAATTGCTCTTATATTTTTATTTTAATCAACTCTTATACGTTTGAAATCTGCAAGTTAGGCATTACGCGGCATTTTATACTCTGTACCAATGAAATTCATAATTACACTCTCTCTGTATTTTGCAGATGAAGATATTTACAATCCAAAATAAAAGGATAGGAATTTTAATTTTGTCAATATAAAAAAGGATAATGGTTGATAACTTTTGAATATTGTGTTGATTTTTACGAAATGTATGAGCTGAATATTATAACATTTCATCATATACGTTTGCTTACTAGGTATCTGCAGCTCGACTACTCAATATTAAAGTCATTAGTCATACAAGTTTAACCGAGATTAGATTTATAATCAATCGTTAATTAATGTTGTTCCGTTAAACCTTATTTAAATGACGAAATTATATGATAAAATCATGTAAATGTATGACTCATTGAGTTTGTTTGATGATAGATAAGAAGTTGTTAAATATAAATAAATTTAGTTCAAATTGCAGTAAAAGATATTTATTCAGCAACTAGAAGAGCTAGGGATACCAAATTTGGAATGCAGATTCCTGAAGACCCTCTCCAAATCATGTGTTTGCTAGATTTTCGATACCTTACACCTTCCCCTGAAAATGGCACTTAAAGAAACGTATAACGCTTGCATTTCTCAAAGTAGACACTTCTAACTACCCACATAACAAAACATAGAAAATTAACTATTCAAAAAGCCCGCTCACAATATTAATGTGACCGTTTTTCTTTTAAAATTGTCGAATAAACCAGTACGGCTGTTAAGCGGTTTTCACTTATGTCGCAGCTGTTCACACTGGTAAAATATATAAAGAGTACCAACGAAGAAATAAGGTACTAGTTTTGGTACAAAAGTACCAAGTGTATCAACTGTGTCAATGATTTGTTTAAAAATCTTGCACGATTTCGACAAATTATGCATCATATTTAATTGTGCACACAAAGGAATTTTTATTGGCGGCTGGTCGTCGGAGTCAGCAAGGCGAAGGCGAGGGCGTGGTGACGGGAACACATTATTTATTAAATCAGAAAATTGCGAGCGACGCATTTGGCGCGCGTCACTCTTAGAACACACGGCACGTGCTTGTTTTCCAAAAATTGCAGCGAAATATGAATGACGGTCGCTATGGAAGATTTGGAGCACTCATTGGCGTTGCATACGTGAGCAGCACCCACTGCCGTTTTTTAGTAAGAGTTCAAAAGTACATTGCAGTGTAGACACACACATACACACTTAAACGCACACATGGACGCTGACTCAATATCTATTTCCATAGATTTATTCAACGAAAAATGCCGAAGTATTGGCCTATCACGAACTCAAACTGCGACAGATAGTGCATAATGCCGGCTGGCTGGAATATGATCCCGCAGAGATATGGAAACACATGCAGGAGTGCATTGAGGTGCGTATCGCAAAATTTCGATTATATCATCTTCATATAACCCCCAACTCCAAATAGACTGCCTACAAAAACTTAGTGATACTGGAAATCAGTCCGCATGACATCATTGCGGTCGGCATTGCAAATCAGCGTGGCACCACTGTGCTCTGGAATAAACAGACGGGTCAGGCCCTACACAATGCTATCGGTTGGTCCGACTGTCGCTGTACTCCGCTACTCAAGAACCTCCTTAATAATGTCAAGCGTAATGTGAATTATTTGCGCTATCGCAGCGGGCTGCCGTTAAGCAGCTGTTTCAGTGCCTTGAAGATCAAATGGTTATTGGAGAATGTGCCGTCAGTGGCCAAGGCCATTGAGGATGATCAATGTTTATTTGGCACATTGGATTCATGGCTGTTATGGGTAAGCATGAGAGTTTAAAGCGTCTCTATAAATGACGATTGAATTGCTTATGTTTTGTTAGAACCTAACTGGTGGCGTCGATGTGGGCGTACACTCGACGGACGTTACCAATGCGCACTACACGTCGCTAATGAATGTTGGCACACAGCAGTGGGACGTTAAGCTATGTAAATTCTTTAAGCTGCCCTTGGGAATTCTTCCACGCATACGTTCCAATTCAGAGATTTTCGGTTATGTTGTGGAGGGTCCACTGTTGGGAGTTCCCATTGCGGGTATGATTGGTGAGCAACCGGCTGCATTGTTGGGACAACTGTGCGTCAAGGCGGGTCAGAATGTTTGTACACTCGACGACAGTTGCTTTGTTTTACTGAATACCGCACAACAGATGATCGAGTCGGATAATGGATTGATAACGGGTATTGCCCACAAATTGGGACCCACTGCCGATACGCATTATACACTCGAGGGTGCCATTTCAAATGCTGGCTCTACAGTCAACTGGCTGCGCCAAGGACTACGCATTAATACGGAAATCAATTCCAATGATAATGTTGTAGAGTCGCTAAATACATTCATTGGTGAGAACTCAATGATTTCCTCGTCCTGCTCCTCAAGCATGCTCAACGCGGAGTGCGGATTAGCGGCTAAACGTTCGGAGATCACATTTGTGCCCGCCTTCCATGGTCTATATGCGCCCTATTGGCGCTATGATGCGCGCGGCATAATTCTTGGCCTGACCAGCCAAACGACAGCGGAGAACATTACGCAGGCCGCGTATGAAGCAACAGGTTTCCAGATCTACGAGGTGCTTGAAGCCTTTAAGCGGGATACACCCAACTGGGATCGGCTTTGCATGCAACCTGTCTTAACATTTGGAGGCGAGTATTCAGAGAACAGTCATCTGGTGCAGTTTATTGCTGATATCGTTGGTTGGATGCTGGAACGTCCGCAGACTACTTCACCAGCTGGCCTGGGCGCAATGATAGCTGCCGGTGCAGCCATGAAAGTGGTGTCCTTACCATATGCGACGCGTATGTATACACCACCCACGGATGTGTTTTCTCCCACAACAACACAGAATCGTATGTAACAGAATTGGATCCTGCTAAGCCTTTTTGCGTGTTCCAACAAATTTACAATAATTATTTAATTTACAGGTCGTGAGCTGCTTTATCGACGTTGGGATTATGCGGTGAAGAAGTGTTTGCATTGGAACAATTATGAGACTTATGAAGCGGATGTGGAACTATTTGCCCAACGGGAAAGAGATCCAAATTTACCCATACGCCGATCCATACCAGGCAGTGTATTCCTCACCACATCCTTTGCATTGCTGTTGTTGGCCAGTTTCTTCAAAAACAATCGCTTAACTTAGTTGCGGAGTAAGCGTAATAAGCTGCCCAGCATTATGAAATCTAGTCACAACAAATATGTATGTAGGTTTAAATGCGCATTCAAAATTAATTGTTTAGTTTAGCAAGTAATTCGTTTATTGCATATTTCATTAATTATTATTTCTATTTAGTATATTCCTAAAAAGAAAGTTTTGTGATTGGTATATACAAGCTATATACACAACTAACTATATTTATATATAGAGACACATGTCATTTACTCAGAGCGTTAAACTAATTCATTAAAAAAAACTGTTTGCAAATTTATGATTTTTGCTCAATTTAGTTGTTAACTTAGATTTCTAATTATTGCAACTGATTTATTTTAACCAAAAAGACAAATGTTAAAGCTGTGGTTATATTTAGTAATTACAATAAGCAAATCTAGCTTCTGTTAGTATAAATATGCCACAACCAAAGGAATAAATTGATTGTAAATGAGAATCTGCGAAGTTTCATTGTTGCATCTCTGCATCTTTAGCTGTTGGCTCAGCATCTCGTTTGGGAACGTCATGAATAACTTAAATTGACAAACTTTGCCGTTGGCAAGGTAGGTGGGGCTGGAGCAACTGGATTGCGTGACGAGGCGCACGCCTCTTCATTGGAGGAGTCGTAACCGAAGAAGTTGAAGTAGCTGCTGCACAAGTGGACACTGTTTGTTTGCACAGTGCTGTCGCTTGTTGAAATTCATTTGCCAGTTAATTAGCTGGCAGGAGTCAGGACCTGTACATGCACCTGCAACTGGATGTATTCAACTCCCTGTCATTGGCTGGCTTCCCGGGTATTCCGGGCACATTGAATGCAACTTAAGTTATTGCGCTTATTGTTGACACGCGAATTGTGCGCCAAGACAGCCTGGGGAACTGTAGCTGGAGCAGCAGCTGTGCTCATGCATAGCCACAACCCACAGGCAATGTGGCTCTTCAACGTAACGCTAAAGCGCCCAATCCACAAATCGGAGCAGTTCCCAAACCACTGACTGCAAGCTGTTGTCTTTGCTGCACGTCATCGTCCAGCCACAGCATTGGAGTCAGAGTAGGGAATCACAGAGTCGAGGCACTCTTTCAAATGAGTTTTATGCGCGCGCGTTTGCCAGCTGCGTTGCATTGTAAATTATAGGGTCCATCTATAATGCGTCGTCATATGTTATATACAAATGTTTCTATTGTAATTCAAGCTAATTAAGTACTAGTATCGCAGGCCGATAGCAATATCGATATCCCATCACTACATTTTATATACTGATTATAGATATCGATCTCGCTCTCGCTGAGTTGCATGGATCTGGCAACTTGAGAAAAGATGAGAGAAAGATTCATTATACAAATATAGATGGTAGCGTATTCTGGGTGCCGTCTATGCTTCCGTAAATCTCAGCTACACATTCCGGCGACGTTTGCAAATTGGTTTGCATTTGAAGACAAAAACGACAACGGAGTCTACGATGCGCAGTAAAATGTGAAATTTGTGCAAACATTGAGACAGTCAGCCCTCTCTTCCTCAATCCCCACAACCCTCTAACGCATTAACGAGGGATGGGCGTATGCGGTGGGAGGCGTGGCGCAAGACGCAAGCAAGTAAACTTTGCACGTAGTCAATTTAAATAAATTAACACGCTGTTTGAGTGTGTGTGTGAATTTATATAAACTTCTATATAAGAAAGGGAAAAAGGTAGGTAAGGAGACTATGAGAAACAACATATCGATCAGGAATGAAACACTATGGAATACATATAAATATAAATATTTAATCGAAGTATTTATTTCTGAAATATATCTATTATGTTTATATATAGAGAAAACAATTATAATATAGATATCTTTTGTATTCCATTATAGTACCAGATATTACACATATTTATAAAAATTCTCAAATAAAACATAATGAAAGAGTGAGACAAGTTAGTGTTTTGTCCCAACAATTATGCTGACTACTGTAGGTAATTGCGTCCCACTGTGCTGCAATATGCCAAAAGAATTTGACATGGCCAAATAGCAATGAGAATTGGAGTTGGCAATGCACAATTGTGGGTATCAATGGCCGGGTGGGTTTTTGGTTGCGAGGGTTTTCGAGGATTTGCCACAACGGTGCTGTGCTGCGCTGTGGTGTGCTGTGGTGTGCTGTGGTGTGCCCCGCAATTTACAGCACGCCAAGGGGGGTGGCGGTGCGGTGTCAGCGACGTACGCATAAATCTTCAAGTTTATGGCATCAATAAATGTCGGGGCGAAATAATGATTTCGTCAAGTTGCCATTGTGCATTGTGGCATCAACGAGAGTAACCCTCGCTTTGGCCCCTTTTTTGTACGACGCGTACTTTGTTGTGTTGCATGCAGCTTGGTGCGGTAGAAGGGGTGACTTAGTTTGTCAGCTGCTCGTAAAATATGTAAGCATTCTAGGGTATGCGATGAGTCAAAGTTAAGCGAAGCTTAAATACTCTCTCTAGCTCTCTCGCTCTTTCTCTCTCTCTCCCTCATGCTCTGTAATTCATATTAAATTCAAATTTGTTTGTTTTCGCTTTTTATGATGATTGTTTTTAAGATCTACTCAAAAGTTTCAACAGAAATCTATTTAGATGTATAGCAACTGCCACGCCCACAGCAAGGAAAGGCTTCGGCATATTTATTTATTATTGAGCGAAGTTCACTTTGAATTTTATGGCAAACTCATCTGCATACGAACTGAATCATTGTTTTTGTACAGGGCAGGAGGGGCAGGATTCAAGGGAACGCACTCTCGGGCTTATCAATTGCCCGGGCACAAAGTTTTTTACGCACTTTTTTTACGAGCCGCCCTCGCATGGCAGTCCGCCATAAAAATGTCGTAAATTCGCCGAGCGAAAGTTTTGCCAAGCATGAAAGCCTGACTACAAGGACGACAAGGACGATGAGGACAACGAGCAGCTGAACTTGTGCTCAGTCTTGGCTCAGTGGCTTGACTCATAAAACTGGCGGCATCGTAAAAACCTTAATTAATTTTCTAATCAACATTTTTGCTGCATGTAAATCGTCTGCTTATGAGCATGTTTGTACATATGTATATATATATATATATATTTATATTTACATGTGTAGCATAATTTTAGGCTCTCTGCATTTAGTTGTTTTAGTTAACTATGTTTCTGGTCTTCAGCTCCATTAGTTGGCATTTGCTTGAGCCTTCGTTATATATGAAAATAAAGGCTAAAAGCTTGTAATGCGTAAGCACTTCCAACCCTCTATATACCCCGTATAACCGAGCAATCACTAACTACTCTACAGCAGCCATTGGCGCCAACGATTTCCCCTAGCAAGTTTGCTTCTGCTTATGCTCAGGCGTTCTGTGCTGTTTTTCTTAGTAACCATAATTATGTAGGAAAAGCGATCAATCAGCCATAAGAGACAGAAAAGTTGGTTAAGAAAGGATTTTTAATGCTAATCAATTAATCTAGATAATATACATTAATAGAAATATGTATAGAAAATAATAATAAAAAGAAAACTTTGTATAAAAAATGATATGGTATATATATTTAATTGTAACTATTGCAAATTATAAAATGTATTCTGTTTTAAAATAAACGAAATAGAACTGCAGAAAATGCCAATTTATAAGCAATGCTAATAAATCGTTTAGTTAATTGCGATCTTGCACTGAAATTTAGTATAGATCTCGCAAAAGTATGCTAAATTTTATTAAATTTATATTTATAGTTGCATAAACAAAAAAGAAAGAATAGCATTCGTTATGTTATTTGCTTTATGCTTAATTGTTCGTTTGTTGCCCAAATGAGTTTCGTAATATAGATAATAAAGGAATGAGTGAAAAAAGAGAAATATTACGTATGCGACTGTTTGGCTTCTGGGGCCAATTAACAGCACAATATTCATTTTGTGCACACTGCAAATTAATTTAAATATTTAAAGACTTTAATTATTTTTAACTACACAGTGCCTCAAACCAGTCGAAAGCAGGCAGCACAGGTTGCAGAGGACAACATGCATATGGATGGGACACATGGACCACATGGGCCACATGGCCACATGGCAACATGGCAACATGGCAACATGCGACAACAGTCAAACAGCCAAGCGTAAACTTAACTGACAAGTGGAGACTTAACTTCCATAACAAATTGCATTCCAATTGCACGTCGTACTCCTGACATCGTCCTCTGCTAACGCTGCAGTCAGAGCAGCCATGAATCCACGAGGCATAAACAAACATACACATACTCACACACATGCACATACATACGCACACATACTTATATAACCACACGGGTGACGCCATCGCTGTTAATTTAAATTGCTTTAAAACAGATGCGGAGACCAGTAAGAACAGCACAGCTAAGTTGTCCGATCTTCAGATATCCTGTAACATGTGCAGTAAATAATGTATGAGAGCTATTCTAAGGCGCTGTAATCAACTGACTTTCTGCTAACGTGATCTGTTAATCGGAATTTCGATAACTTCTAGCTCTCATAACTTTTCCAACTCATGACCGATTTCGATAAGCGAAGTCGTTTTGATTATTGCTTCTCCTTCTAATTGATTTGGCGTCTTCATTTTGTTTATTTAGGCAATTTAAATTTTTTCGAAAATTTTCTCTTTTTTGCATACCTTGACATTTTTTCGAAATTTTTTAATTCGCACAACTTTGGCAAAACTCAACCGATTTCCATAAACGAAGTCGTTTTGATTATTGTTTTGTTCCTAAATTGATTTGGCGTCTTAATTTTGTTTATTTAGGCAATTTAAATTTTTTCGAAAATTTGCCATTTTTTGCATACCTACCCCTTGACATTTTTTTGAAAATTTCGCCATTTTCCAATTCGCATAACTTTGACAAAAATCAACGGCTTTATATGCGGAATAACATTTTGAGCATGGATTGTCATGTTAGTTTACTCTGTGCTCTGTTTAGCTGTGTTTAAGCTCATTTTCCTTTATCGTTATTTTACAGGGTATCTAAAGAGCGTATACTACAGACGCGGTAACAGGAGCAGCTCCTACTTCGCTCTTGAGCCGAACACACACGGCCATGCCATGCACGAAATAATCCTAAAGGGTGTGAAAATATGAATGCAACCAAGAGAATGTTCACTGAGATGAGGGAATAACTGAAGACGCGAAGCTGTTGTGCCACATAGCGAACAAGAGAGGGAGCAAGAGATAGAGAGAGGGAGAGAGAGAGAGAAAAAATGTAGAAAAGAAAAATAACAGAAATAATAAACGAGCACACACTGAAAAGAAAACAAAATTATGTATTATGCAACTTGGTAAGTCGAGACAGACAGACACACACACACACACACATACATACATGGACACACTGGGAGTTTGCCTTCTCAGTTGCCTTCTCAGTTGCAGTTCTCTGTTGGCCATGCAAATGGCATGAAGCCTGCAACCCACCAGCAGCTTCTGTCTCTCCCCTCCGTTCGTGACGCGGTTAGACGCGCCACTTGCACATGAGAGGGTTACCTTCCCCATCCTTCCCCATCATCTCTGCCCTTTCTTGTCATCATCTTAGCGGATTTGCTGTTGCTGGCGTTGCATAAATAACTAAAATGATTTTGGCAGCTGCATTTGGCTTTCAATTAAGCCAAGACTTGCCGTCTTCAAGTAATTGCTATGCAAACACACAACAATTAGAGAAACACGATGTCGATTTAAGTTTTTAATTCACTAGCTAATCAAGTAAGCATGTGAATTTTAAGAACTACAACTTTATGAAGAATTTTAAGAAATCTTGATAAATACTTGCAATGGTTTATAATTTAAAAAGAAATACAGAAATATTATTTCAGTATATTAAATGATTTAATTGCTCAGACTTTTCACAAGTATTTAAGAATTATAATAATATTCATTACTTGGCGTAAGTTATATTTGTTTTATAAATATTATTCAAATGCAGAAATATTATTTAAACAGTTGTATAGTTAACAGATCAACTTTGCCGAGTTCTAAATTAGTTCTATTATTTTTCGCAATGATTTAAAGAGTATTTTAAAACACATTAGCTTATATTATATATTTAACATAAATAAAATATTAAAAATATTATTTAAATACATATTATTCACAAATACTATTCAATCGGTTGACTATTTAATAGCTAAATTTCTTTTGCTAAGTGCTATATTAATTTTGATATTTGTTCGCTTTAGTTTAAAGAGCAACGTGTCCAAATGCCCTGTCAGCTGTGGAAGCTTTGGGGCGCCTTACCACTGTCGAGTGGGACAGACGTCATAAATTTTATTGATAAAATTGTTAGCGACAACTTTTTGACAATGCTCGAGTGGGCGTAGCTCAACCCTTTGCCCCTACAGCTACCTACCAACGCAAGTTGTGGCGCAACTTTATTAAAATTCAGAACGACAACTGCGTCGTCGCATTCGATGAACAGAAAGGAAAATAATAAAAAATAAAGAAAATGCCAAGAAATTGTATTACTACAAATATTTGGTAGGAGACTGTGAGATAACATTAAGGATGGGAAGAGGACATAAACACATGTGGCACTGTCGCCTATAAAGGAAAATCGATTTGAGATTGAATTGAAGCAGGCAAATGAAGATTGTAGGTGCTGTCGGAGCTGAAGGAGCCACTGTCTTGGGGGCTACAAGCTCGTCGCATTGCGGTTCAATTCAATGATTTGTGGCCTGTGGGTTGCGTCTTAATTTATCAACATTTTGCCGAGCTCACTGAGCAAGACAATCTCTGCTATTAATGGTCGTCATGCGGTGATGGTGCGGTGCTACGCTGGAGCTGCCAGGGATGCCAGGGATGACAGGGCTGCCAGGGATACTGAGGATGAGGCAAAGCTGGCTCAAAAGTTTTTAAAATAGTTTCGAGTTGGGAAAAACTTTTTGGCCAAAATAATTTGTATGCTGCAGCAAACTAACATGAAAAGTTTATACAATTTTCTATTTTTCCCGTACTTTCCCACAGTTTTTACTGTATTTTATATATGTATATGTATATAAAACAGTTAGCTCGTTGTTGTCTTCTTACTTTGCCTGGTTGCTGCGGGTGTTAACTTGTTACGACACAAATTACTCTTTGGCAGTAAGTAGCGCTTCACGGGCTTTGGATTCTTGCTGGCAATCAACGCTGTTTTGGATGCAGTTAAGGAATGTTCACATCTCATTTCAGGCAGTCCTTAGAATTTATTGGGAAATGGTTAGAAAAGAATTAAGAAATCTCTTTAAATTGTGAACAGAATATATCTTTAATTATTAATTTATACAAATAAATTTTATTCATCTTCATTTAAGTTGAGTTGAGTCTTTTTTTCCGAGTGTAAAGCGCATTCTCTTGGAAGACAACACACGTGTCCTGTGATCCTTGTCGTCTGCTCTCTGCAGCTCCTTTGTCTCGGTGACTTCTGTGTGGATGTGATGGATTTTCCACTATGTGGATGTGTAAGTAGTTTCTATGCTATTCTGGTCACAGCAAACGTTGCACATTTCTCTACATCTTTTCTCTCTTTTTTTTTTGGGCAATTGCCATTGAAAACGACAGCACAAAGATGTTTGCACAACTCCGTTGCTGGTCCTTTCCTGGCACAAGGTCCTGGTCTGCCTGTTGGAATGCGAATATGTTGACATAGCGCTAAATTTTTCAGTTACTTCTTGTTTGCTCTTTGCCCCCACCAGCGCCTCCTCCACTGTCCGGTGTATAGGTAAGTGTGTGTGCTTAAAGTTTTACGAACTCAAAGGACTCGATAACCGTTAAAAGGCAGGCTATTGTGTCAAAAGGGTGTCAAAGTGGAAAGAAAGAAATGTTTTTTTTCAAAATCAACATTGTAAATAACATATAGGACAACTCCTGTCGTATTGCGACTCTAATTTCCCTACAAACAGACAACTATTTAATATAATTTAAGCAAAACTTGTTAATTTCCATTTATAATTGGATCTAAGCATATAAGTCGATGTTATTTTAACTGTAAAAGTATTCCAAAATATGACGCAAATTTACGCTTTTTACTTACTGTATTTTATACGGTTACTATAATTTAATTAACGCATTTAACTTGCAGAGTTCCATATACAAATTAGTAAAGAATTCACAGCAAAACTTTAAATAGAACGACTTAGTGTGAATGTTTAATTACATTTGTGTTGGTTATTAGCTTTGGCTTAGACGCCTTTCTATGCGATTCTCAATAGATGAACTGCCGAGATTTTCATCTAAATTACCTCAAGGCAATTTTTATGGCCAGCAACTTTAAGAACAACAACGTTCCTTATTCATGTTCATTTAGTATGCCTCGATATGGGTGCGGAACTCTTCATCCCTCTTTGTTAGCTGCTTATTTCACAGTTTACAGTTGTGGGCACCTACACGCTCCTTAGCTCTCCCGCCTGTTCCGGCTTGTGTCGAGGTTCTGGCAATTGAACATTTTGAGCGTCTCAAACGTTTCGCACCACAAAGCAGCCTCATTTAGCGCTAATTTCATGATGCTCCAATCTCTTAGCATAACAAGCCAAGGCTAATGTCACACTTACCGTTATTGCCGGCAAAAGAGCTGGCTAAGAAATACAAATACGTAAGTGAGTCAATAAACGGCAAACTTCACCTGAACACAATTCCTAAGCGCCACAATCTGCCCAAACATTTCCCTAAACTTAACCCTAACCCTTTTTTTGATTTTCTTACCTTATATTTGTGTTATTTTGGACAGAGCATTAGACGCAAATCCCCAATGAAGCTTGGCGTTAACTTCATTGAAGCGTTCAGTTTTCCGAACTCCAAAATCAACTGCTCACAAGGTGGCGAAGTGCGGGTGGTGGGTGGCGGGTGGCGGGGGTTCGAATGGTTGCTTTCTCCGCGTGCTCTGCTGCTTTCGCTTGCGAGGCTTTTTATGGCCAAACACGAAAGCTAAACTTTTGCCGTGGGAGTCGTTCCTCCAAGTCTCTAACGTGGCTCGTAAAATTTTATGCGTTCCTTGCGCTCGTCCTTTTGCGTTCTGTACAAAATGAAAATTGTTACTTCAGAACCAAGCTGAAAGTTCAGAATGGAAACAGAACCATGGCCAGAGCCAAAAACCCATTCAAGTCAACTCGAGTGGCGACGAGGACGCTGACGATGACGATGATGTCGCCTGCCAGACGTGGCACCCATTGAGGGTAGCATAGTGTTGTTGTTGTTGTTGTTGTTTTGTGTTTGGTTTTTATGACTTTGGGGGTATTTATTTCACTTGAAACGTTACGTAGAATGAACGACGCGACTCGACGCTTGCTGGCTTCTGGCTGATGTTTCATTTCTGCTCTTCACTTCGCTCTCTTTCTCTTTCTCTTTCTCGCTCTCTCTTTCTCTCACTTGCTGTCTCGCTTGGTTGCCTGTGCGTTAATGAGTCAACACAAAGGCTCAGCTGTTTGGTTAATGCATGTCCTGTACCATCCCGTATCCCTTTTTGCACAACACACAGTCAACGGGGTTGGTTCAATTTCGCCTTTGTCTGCACTCAAGTCTTGGCTGTTTGTCTAAATAACCGGCGGTTAAATCTTTGCCAGCTTTAAGCCATTGCTTTAAGCACACCTGTCTGTGTCCCTGTTCCTGTCTCAGTCCCAACTCATCCTGACAAGCCATCATTTCCTCTGTCAGCCATTAGCCAGCCACGCGGCGTAAATTCAAAACTCAAACTGTCAAGCTCATTCCGAACTTTATCCTCATTTAACGCTAATTAGTTTTTTACCATTTTTCTTTAATTTTCTGTTTTATTTTTGTTGAATTTCATTGACCTTTTTCCCTTACATTGAGTTGTCAGAATTAAGAACATTTTTGTCTGCAGAAAGGCGACAATGATTAAGGTTTATATGCAAATTTATAGAGAGCCTTGACATCAACTTAATTATGGACAAGTTTAGAGATCCGTCGAACGTAACTGCATTTAATTGCTCTATTCCAATACAATGTGAGAGAGTTGCCGTTGTGTTTTTATTTTCTACTGCCATCCACGAGTCTTCGCTATGAGTGTGAGCGAGACAGCTGCATGTGTGTGTGCGCATATATGATTAGAGAAGAGCAAGCTCTCTGCTGTTAGCATCCATGCATGTGCGGGTGTTTGCCTGAGCAGCTGAGCGAAAACGCTGAGAGAAAACGCTGCCGCGCTTGCTTACAACAATGTCTATGCATGTGTGTGTGTATGTGTGATCAGTTAGGTTAGCTCACTGCAGGGAGCAAGCAAGCCAGTGACCGCAGTTGCAGTGACTTAGCATCCACAGTGAATGCTGTGATTCACACAGTGTCCACAACGCAAAACATATAAATACAGCAACCCGTTGACAGAAGGCTTTATGTACTTTGTTTCTGGAAGCAGTGTGTTACTCAAGCGGAGCAGAGAAATTCTATAGAACTTTTAGTCTAATTTCAATAGCAGTAGTTCAATAAACGCTTAATTTATTATTGAATAATGATACAAATTAAGTAGATAATTATGCAATAATAATTAAACAAAAGTATTTGTTATATATTTATGCATTTATACTGAGATCAGCAGAAAAGTGTCAGCACTGTTGAAAATTAAGCATGCATAATCTTGAAATAATCGTAAAGTGGCATCAACGTTAATGCTGACGGCGAGTCTCACCCTCTACCTTGCCTCCCCTGGTTAAAACCCATAAAGAAGACGTAGAAATATGAAAATATTCCCTTATTTTTGCAGTTCAGACTCGACTCACGCAAGTTGAAACTAATTTAATTAAATTTATACGCTCAAAAGGCTTTTGCAGCCGAGACGCGTGGCAGGCAGACATTAGTGTGGCACTGGGGCACAGTGGGCCCCCCGGCTTGTTGCACTGATTCTTCGAAAGTCTTCTGTTGAATATTTTATCAACTGAATGAAATAATTGAATTAGTTGTACAGAACGTGTGGGATTTGCAACCTTTTTTTTATCAATCTTTTTTTAGGGGAAGATAATTTGGGTGCTGAGTATATGTGTGGTTGCAAGTTGAATAATATGTTGCAGTTGCACACACTACTGGAAGTAACCTCTTTAATGAAGGCAGCTGCTCATTTCTGTTTGGCCTAAAAACACAATTCAAAACTTTGTCAAACTGTGGCCCACTAATTGAGCTGAAAGTTCTTAAATGAGAATGCCATAGAAACGAGGGCAAGCTATCAAATGTGCAGCATGCTCATTTAAGGGGTAACTTGGTAGGGTGTAGTTGTAGAATTATGCGCCACTGACAGAAATATGATTATGTGGAGGAGTCGGTAACAAATGAGTTTGCGATGTGCTTCAATTATATGCCACGAAGTCAGCAGAGTCAGAGTCAGAGTCAGAGTCAGAAGCTGTCTGCAAAACTTTTGCCTTTCTGATGAATGTGAAAATATGTTTTTGGCGACTCCATAATGAGGCTGTTGTTCCTCGAACTCCGTGGCAAGTTGTAGTTGCCTGGAGGCCTTTTTTTGTTGGCGTCAATCTGGCACTTTGTTTCATTTTTTGTTGGGCAACGAGTTGAGTTTTGCAGTCACTTACAAAGGCCTTAATTTTGCGCGTAATTTATTTGCCAAACATTAACTTTTGTTGTGCATAAATTTACGCGGCGTATGCGTAATATTTTATGTGTAATGTATTATGTGTAATATATGTATGAGCGCAGGTAAAAGGCATAATAAAGTGGCATAGGTCAACTGGGGGCTGGCACATGCGGCGTATGAGTAATGCACATTTTACGCTTCAATTGGCAAAGCCATTTTCCCATTTCCCATTTAAACATTTTACCATTTTACCATTTTCCCTCTCATATGATATTAATAAATTGAATGGCATTTTTGTATGCGAAATGTAAATGTGGCAAAAAAATATGTTAAGCTTAGGCTTTTGTTGTTGCAGCTGCCGCAAAAGCATGCCAAACAAATATTGCGCATACGCCATGTGCGGCTGGCTTAATGTATGTTTCAACAGTTCCATTTTGGCATCAGCCATGCAAAACATTTGACAAACCATTGCACACATTGCACAATGACGTTGAATTCTCAGCAACACTGGGCACTGATTTATTCATGTCCATTCCCAGGATATGCACAGTGTTTTCGTTATTTTTCTCGTTCTCTCTTTTCGTTTACCATCAACTAAATACAGGGCTTCTTCTCAATGCAGCTGGTCTGGGCTATGTTTGATTTACTATTCAGTTATTTAGCTCCTTCTCTACTACTAATTGCTCATAAATGTCGCCTGGGCACCTGAATGCGAACTATGCTCAAATTAAAATCCTTGTTAAGCCAAGCGCACGACTCTGGACTTAGATTCGTTGGATTCCTTACGATAAGGTGGACCCTACATGCATTTTCAACAGGCTTGGCTGTAATATAAGTTCTTTTCTTGAATTTAAAACTATTCTTACAAACATACTTATTGCAGTGGATATTTCTAAACATGAATAAACAGAAGATTTCGTGGCTGTTATGCAATCAATTACATGTTGCACTTTTCAGTGCATTTTCCTGGAAATATCATGACATATTGCGAAGAGTATAAACGCTTCGGCTCGTGTTAGCTTGTAATTCTTTTTGGCACATTTCGCCGAAACTGTTCAATCAGCCTTTGCGCTTAAGTATTTGAAATTCATGACAGAAAATTTGTACGTGCCAGGCAATGCTAAATAGCCTATACTCTGGCCCAAACCTGCCGCAGCTGCTCACAATTGCCAAAAACAAATAGAAACAAGTCAGGCAGCTACAGTCGTGCAACGCCTGTGAAAGACTCCGAACTAATCGGGGAAAGCAAAAAAAATAAAGCAAATATAAAACTAAATTTAAAGCCAAATAAGCGCTTAAGCAATGTTCAACTCATTATCGTTCGTTCTTGGAAGAGAGCAGCAATAGTGAGTGAACGCGCAAGAGCGAAAGGGAAAACAAACAACCGTTCCTTTTTTTGCGCGTTGCTGTGTATACACGTATAACTGTAACTTGTAACTGTACAGCGCGTCTGTTTTTACTGAGATGCTTATGAAAACTATGCTGACAAATCAATTGGTGGTTAAAAACGCGTCTTGTGCATATATATTGCTTTTATAAAATTTTAAAAACATAAAAATTTTGTTTGGGATACACCGAGATTCGAACCGCAGACCTCTCACACGCAAATCGTACGTCCTATAGCTTGAGCCACCGCCTTACATACTGCGCAGTCGGCAACGATAATACATATACAGCACGAGTTTTTGCATTTGTCATATATATACATATATGTATACGAATTTCTAAAGAAATTTGGTTATTGCTTTCTTTTAAATTCTTAACATTTTCTGACAAATAAGGCAAAATTAATAATATATGTATATATAAAATAAGAGTAATTAATTTATAATTATTGAAAAATGTAATTTGGAATTGTCAGCAGTGGGATTCGAACTCGCGCCTGTGGGGCAATTTTGGCCGCAGAGGTGCCATGAAAATGGTGATCATTCATTCTAATATCTTCTATGTTTATGATCCGATCGTGCTAAAATTTTCAGAAAACGTCCGCTACGGGACATTCTCCATATGTGCCAAATCTGAATTAAATCTAAAGTCGGTAGCTTCAATTATACGTTTTTTTTCGATTTGCGGGGGCGGAAGGGGGCGTGGCAAAAATCTAAAACAAACTTGATCTGCCTGCAAACAATACACGTGTTGTCACCAAATTTGGTTACTCTAGCTCTTATAGTCTCTGAGATCTAGGTGTTCATACAGACGGACAGACGGACAGACGGACAGACGGACATGGCTATATCGTCTCGGCTGTTGATGCTGATCAAGAATATATATACTTTATAGGGTCTGCCACGCCTCCTTCTGCCTGTTACGCACATTTCGCCTTCGTCAAACCTAATAGACTTTGAACTTTTAGTTCAGAGTCTAAAAAGAAAAGCCATAGGAGAGACTGCTAGCTCATTGTGTTGGGTGTTGTTGTTGTTGTTATTGTTGTTGATTCAAATGCAAATATCCCTCAGTCGACTGCTAAAGTTTTCGCACGAGGAAACTTTTTCGCAACGTAGACTCCTAATCGGAGTAGGGATAGTCAACTTCCGGGTCAACTTAAAGCCCCCCAATAAGCTTAGGCAACTTTACGGTTTATTGCCATGTTGTTTTGCCAGGCAACCCAAAAGCGAATGCTCAATCCCGTCGTTCAATAGGCGCTCATTTTTCAAATCAAGTGAAGTGTGAATGAGCGAGATGGCAAATATGGATGGCTTGCCCGAGCCCATCCACCACGGAGGAGTCGTCAACAAATTTGCCGCGCCAAATGAAAATTCTATAAAAAGTAGTTACACAGCATAACAAGGCCGGAAGCCGACTCCGGTCTTTCTTCTTTTAGCCCTAAGGGTTTTTTTATTTGCATTTCAACTTTGGCTTTTCATTTTTCAGCGTTTTTCTCCC
The DNA here is from genome assembly GCA_035042075.1 of Drosophila macrospina. Lineage (NCBI taxonomy): Eukaryota > Metazoa > Arthropoda > Insecta > Diptera > Drosophilidae > Drosophila > Drosophila macrospina. Next base: position 168,736 of record JAWNLW010000526.1, on the reverse strand, counting down.
TGACTGTCGCTTTTTGGGCTAAGCACTTTAAATGATTTCCAGCTTCGGGTTTTGCCTATTTTATTTCATTTAATTTTATTTCATGTTTATTATTTTATTGAAATGTTTTGTAAACATGCATCAAAGCTTAAACGGCTAGTTATAAATTTGTTACGTTTTGGGATAATGAAATTATGTACTTGTGTATATAATGATGCTTAATTTGTTATTTTAAATTTGTAGTTCAAATACTTAGTTGTTGTGGTTAATTGTTGTGAATTTTATTTAAATTAAATATAAATATGTAAGTATATATATTCATATATATATATGTTTGTATGTATGTTTATTTATTATAAAATGTATCTTAAAATTATTTATATTCATATATTCGCATACATTTGGGTAATTTGAAAATATTTCTCAAAATACCTCACAATGCCGAAGACTACGACTATAAATGCTTCAACTGGTTTAAATGCAAATTGTTTGTGGCAGTTTTTATTTACATTTTAGCTGCATGAAGTATGCAGCACCACGCAAATACTTTAGAGAAGATATCAATGCTTACGGTTTTTTACAATTCAAATACATATGTTTATAATAATCTTAGTCTAGAATTAAGTACGCATGTTGAACATACGGCCGACATTTAAAAATAATTCAGTACGTTGCGATAACTTACGACTCGGTAATTGATCGAACAAATTGTCAGGATTATATACTAAGAAAAATACTACAAATTATATTTGGCGTAGTTAGCAAATGTTATATTTTAACGTTTACCAACACTAATTCAGTCATCGATCTAGCAGCACTGACGCTCATTTATCAGCACTTTGTATGGCTTTGCTGAGCGCGGCACCCAACTGACTGAAAGATGGACGTTCTTTGGGATTGGCCAACCAGCAGGAGAGCTGTGTGTTATAAAAAAGAGGCAGAGCATAGGCAGGATAACCAAATTAATTAGATGTCAATCCATGAGAAATGTTCTCCATTGAACTCACCAAAATTTCCTTAAGAGACGCTGGCGTGCCCTCGGCAACGGACCATTCCAAGCTATTTGCCAATGCACGTTGCACCACCTGCTCGTTGGTTAACTCCTCATGGGGCAGCTTAGTAGCCTGATTGAATAGCTCCCACACCACCACACCATAAGCAAAGATATCACTCTTGGTGGTGTACTCATCCTCCTGTATGCACTCTGGTGCCAACCAGCGTACTGGGAGCAACGTATTCCGATGCTTGTGATATTCGCGACTGTATTTATCCTTGCACAGAGCTGGGTAGGCAACTTTCACAATAAATTCACTGGAGATGACGCAGTTGCGAGTGGCCAGGTCTCTGTTTTTGTGTATAGAAAGAATGGGGAAAATATTTAATGATTATCATTAAACTACAGACTGTGAGTAATTGAATTATTAATCAATTTGTAATGAATGTATTATAAATTTAAATGCATTGAAAATATTATCTAAAATATACCGAATGCAGTTCGGGGCGTTGGTTCGTTTGTTCGTTCATTCAGTTGATTCGCTCGTTCAATCGAACTTATTCCGAGCGGTTTATAATAATACTCAATAAAGTAACCATAACAATGTACAACTTTACTTAAATGGAATTTGTGAACACATGTGGACTTACCTATGGGTAAAGCGAGCGCGATAAATGGCATCCATGCCGCGGGCTATTTGGTAAGCGACTGCAAGTATCTGACTGGTTGTTAATGGTGGCGGAGAGGATGTTGCTGTGGCTGTGTTAACCTTGCCGGCGGTGGCCAATAGAAATTGTTTGAGATCACCCCAGTCTGTATATTCGAGCACCATGTAATGCGGATCCTTTTCACGGCAAAGGCCAAACAGACGTACCACACCCTTATGCGTTATGCCACGAAGCAAGTCCAGTTGGCGTCTGAATTCCTGGCAAGCTTGCTCATCCTTGACTTTATTGAGCGCCTTAACTAGCACCAGTTGATCTGGAAGGGTTTCAGATTGTGCCGGTTGCGGCTGTTCCTCCTCCTTGATTTCCTCAATATCATCCATGGAAGTCTTGGAACGTCGCTTCTCATTCAAGGTGCTTAAGGTGGTGCTGCCACTGCCGCTTGCGCCGCTGCCATTTTCGCTATTGCTATGTTGCTTCTCGGTGTCCGCATCCTTATCATTTGACGACAAAGCCGTCACCAGAGAAGCCTTCAGTTTGCCCACAAAGACATCGCCGAACTCACCACGGCCAATTTGAATGAGTTCACTGAGCCCGGATCGTGGCAAAGCTAATTGCTCGTAGATGTGAGAAGATTTCTTGGATGCCTTTGACTGCTGACTGCAAGCGGTGTCATCAGATTTCTGTGCATCTCCTCCGTGGGCACCACGTGATTTGCTGTGCCCATTGCGCTGTTGCTGCTTGGACAGGCAGGGTTCTTGTTCAGTGTTTTTGCCAGATCCATCCACCTGATCACCGCCAGCCTCCTTGTTGCTGAGCTCATTGAGCCGCGCCTTGCGTGCCTGACGGCGATAGCGACACCAGAGCATTAGACCCACCACGAGCACTATGTAGGCCAGGGCAACAGTCATTGTGATGAGGACAGCGCGTGTCACAAGGAAACCGTCGCCAGCTGATTCTTCCGCAACGAAACCATCGCCACTGGCACGCACCAACAGTCGAACCTCCTCCCGTTTTAATCCCGCACTGTTGCCAATGGTACACGCATATTTGCCCTCATCCTCCGCCTGGACATTACGGATTTCGAGTGTGCCATTCTCCAAGAAACTGAAACGTTGTCGATCCGTATTATTCTCACTCAAATACTGCAAATCCTTGTCCCACTGTATCGTTGGCTTGGGATCTCCAATTGCCTGACAGTGTATGACAGCCACGCCCTGTTCGGTTGTCTCGATGGGTCCCACGGGCGCCACACTGAACTTCGGTGCGACAACCACGTTTATAGAGACTGTGGCATTAATCTGTCCCTGGCTATTGCTGGCCAGGCATGTGTAGTTGCCACGATGTTCAGCGCTCACATTCTTAAACGTTAAAGTTCCATTGATGTCGTCCACATTTTCGGGCAGTGAGTCATTCGCCGCATCCTGTGCACGGGGGGGAAAAGAGACAGAAGATGGACATGTTGACTATTACAAACCAATTTCAAAATCCTGTTCGACGCGTTTTCATCTAAAATGTAAAAACCTTGACAATCCCGAGAGGGGTCAGGGGAATATGCGTTTGTTTTGGTGCACCTAAAAACCAAATGAAAAAACTTCGCTTTTTTTGGAGAGTGTGGAACGGGGGGAGGGGTTGGCTGTGCTGGACAGTTGTTCCGGCAAATGGACAAACAGTTGTCAAAATTGGTTGGTGCTTGCAAACAGCTGCAAACAAAGGACTTTGACTGGATATTAGAAGGAAGCCGTGGGGGGATAAAAGTGGCATGTTAGGCAGATAGACTCAATAGAATTTTGCATATGGTACATGCTTGTTGAAAAGAAAAGTTTACTTAGCGCCGCATAGCGTTTTTCAATTTTCCAGTTGGACATGTGGTTGGTCATCACATTGGAAGGGGGAGAGTGGTGTGAATAGACTGTTTGAATGAGTGCAGAGTGAATGCACTCGTTCATAGGGCATTCCTTATTCGTAGATGAAGTATCTTAGATATTTAGCGTATACAAATATATTTATTAAGATAAATATGAATAATAATCGTTAAATTATTATTAAACTTACCCTCAACCATTGCACCTGAGGCGTTGGAGTTCCCTGTGCCTTGCAGTGCAGCTTGCCGAGAATGCCAAGTTCTAGATTCTTTGACGTTGGCTGCGGCATAAACTTGAGCTGTTCAATGACCTCCAGTGTGGCAGGTGCTGAGCTGACAGTCGCATGCCCCTCCAGTTGCAATTGGCACATATATTGGCCAGCATCGCTGGCAATGATGCTGTTGAAGCTGAGGGTTCCATTCTGCTTGTGGACAATAAGACGACCATCTTCACGTAGCAGCGCATCCTTGTTAAAATCCAGAGCCTGACCAGGTATAAGAGCTCCACCCAGCTCCACGTGTCTCATCACTTTGCCATCTTTACGCCAACGGAGTTGAACACGTTGATTTTGCAGCTCAGCGGGCAGCTCATAGAGGCAGCTGAGGGCAGCCGGATCGCCCTCCTTGATGATAAGCGTTGCATTGGGTCCTTGCACAATGCGTAGTCCGTCTGGTGATGGGGGCAGTGACAATGATTGTTCCATACCACCGGCACCACCACGCTTGCCACGACATAAAAACACTTGCTTGCCCCAGGACTCGGGTAACTTTTGGTTCTTCTTTAATCTGGGCAGGCATTTGGTCATCTGATGCTGATACACGTAGCCCTGTTTGCTCATCACACGGGCCGCAGCATTCGAGGCGATACAGCGATAGAATCCATCATCGGCACTACTCGGTTGCCGCACTATCAATCTATGCTGCTGCAACTCCACATTCTGCCAAGTGCTCAACTTGGCACTGTCACGATACCATTCAATACGCAGGGGCTCATCCCCGGAGGCGCCTTCCACGTGGCATTTAAGCAAGAGCTCGTTCCGATTGCTTACTAGAAGTTGCACGCTAGCCGTGTCCAAATCTGCAATAAGAAAATCAATATGTGAGCCACATTAAATTGTTTAAATTAGTGCTCTACTTCGAGGGCGTAATCGTTATCGTTATCGTTAAGTAGCAGAGCAACTCGATATATTGATAAATACTTATTATAAACAACTTTTCGGTAATAAATAAATATAAATTTCTATTTTTTAATGATATACTTTCAAGAAAAGTTTGAACTATTAGGAGAACCTTGTAACTGGATCGGGTAGCATTCCATAAATATGCATAATAAGTATCCGCGGCTTTAATGCATTTCTTAGCTCTCGTTTTGTTTATAGTACGCTGTGTGTTCTGTGTTGTGCGAATTCGCTTTTTGTTTTTGCCCCGCTGCATTAAGTGCATTTTATAGTCAGCTCGATGGGGCAAAACACGACGCTGCAATCTTTGTCTTTATCGCTGCCTGGCAGCCCATTTAAGGCGCAGAGGAAGCATAAATTGAACTGTCAGTCAGTTTGCTAGGGTCGGACTGGTTCCCTCACTTTGGATTTATGTAAATGCTTCTTTGCAGTTCGCATATGTGAAAAAGCGGCAACTTCTTTTCTTTTCATTTCGTTTCGTTTTTTTCACTACGTCTGGAACAGACGTCGGTCGATGGGCAGGCAGGAAGGAGGTAAATGTTAGGTGAAACGGTACTTGGCAACAATTGCAGCATGAGAAATCCGTTTGTGGCGAAAGCATAAGCATAAAAAGAAGAATGTGCCTCACAATGCTTCAGGTTGAAATGATTTCTGATTGAGGCGTGGCAAAAACCAGCAAAGAATGCTCTAATGTGTGTACTCTTTCTGTAGCCCTTTTCTGAAGATACTAGATAACTAGATGCATCGAAATATTAGATAATTATCTATACATCGTAACATGTACTATGTCATAACGATGATTACACAATTAGATAGATGGCCCGAGAGGACAAATAGCAAGATTAGATAATTATCTACGCATCAGACACATTTTACATTTATCTGGGAGATACTTTTATGTCTACTACGAATGCCAATTTAGGAATATGTGTATCTCACACATATTTGTATATTTTTACACCATTATAAGCAAGTATATGTGGGATACCTTCCTATCTGTTACGAAATTGATACAAGTATCTCATATGTAACTCTTGAATAAGCATCTAATGATGAAGATAAGAATGGAAATGATAGCTGATGTTGTTGTTGTTTTTTTTTATTGTTATAAGTTGCTACACGTTGCTGTGCACTTTATCTGCTTAGTTTTTGTTTGGTTATCCATTAAATACTTATTATATTTATGCCCATCGATAGTTCGGCGCTGTCTAAGTGCCAATTAGTTCACTCTACTGTCATTTTGGCCGTAACATATACACAAAGTTGTTGCCACAGGCAAGTCAAAGTATCTGTCAGTACGTCGTTGTTCATGGATGTGCCCCAACAGATATATATATACACACGCACACACACACATAGACACACACATGCGTGGTGTGCAGACACAAACACGGACGCATAAAACAAATAGCAAATACAAATACATTTCAAACTTTTGACACTTCCTCGACGGAGACGACACTGTGCTGTTTATTGAGTTGTTGCTGTCGCTTCAAGTTGCTGACGTTGCTGTTGTTATTGTTGTTATTGTTGTTGCTTTCTGTATGCCACCAAATAAGTGTCTACAAATATTTAGAGGCATTTCTAGCGCTGGTGGCTGGCGGAGGCAAACAAAGTCAAAGCCCAAACAAGATTTATGTGCATATGTAAATTTTCTAACGCGTCCAACAAACCACAGGCAACACAACACGGAAAGACCAAGACCCGGACGAAGACCCAAACCTAGACGCAGACTCAAGCAAGCATTCAGATAGGCCAAGTAAAATATCCATAAAACATACTTGTACATCCAAACATCAGTGGGGGAAGCAGGCATAAAAAAATGTTTGTATAGATAAAAAATATGTGTATGTGCTCTTTATAAGAATTATGACACAATCACAGAAATGGGGATGGAGAATAAACGCAAGTATCAAAATCTATGAAATATTGGAAAAGTAATTTGAATTTGAAGTTATTTGCATATATTAAATATAAATCGTTTAGTAGAGCAAATAAATGCAAATTGAATAAGACTAAAACTAATGTGAAACAAATAACAAATATATTATTTAAATGCTTATAAATATTATTCACTTAATAATGTGAAAACTAATCAGACATTGATCCAAACTATTTATCATTTTATTTATCAATTGGATAGTCAGCAATTAAAACTCTAAATAAAATCAAGGAAATAGTTTAAAATTTTAAATATTAATAAATAAATATAAAAAATGTATTACAATTATGATTAATTGTTCAGTTTCTCAGCGTTCGTGTGGAGCTTAAGAAATATGCTCAGGTTGAGGCACGACCCCAATGTCGCTGCCTAACTGTAAAGAATGGATGCCTAGTCGCTAATTAAGAAGCGTCTCATTAGTTTGATGTATGCAACGTCAGGGGCAAACACGGGCAACAAACAGGCACAGACAGAGACACAGACAATGGGCCATCTCCTAGCACCTAGATTCACACCCACGTCCACACCCACACCTACACCTATATACCTAAAGAACTGTGTTTGCAGCTGGAAAGGAAGGCGAACATTATTCACACGTTGCATGCAACATTGGGATGGGGGACATTTCAGGCAGGGCAGCAAACTAAACATAAAAAAAAAACAAAAAGCAACAACACAAAAGCAACAGCCAATGGCTCGAAAACAAAATAAATTTGTTAAGCTTTTGCTGGCAGAGTTGGAAGTTTGGAAGTTGGGAGCTGACAGAGCATAAACCACAGTGCTGTAAACAATTGCTAGGGAATTGGAACTGGCCAACCCCATAAAAAAGAAGAAGAGGTAAAAACATGAGACGCCTTGAGTAAACAAAGTGGAAGTAAATTTTCAAAAGGCAGGCAGCTACAATTCTAGATATCGAAATTGACAGTCGTCAGTTGGAGGGCGGCATTATGAAGTTAGGGTAAAGGCGGTTATCGATGATGCCTTAAGCCGTTTGTCTGCCCATAACATAAATGGTCGAAAGTGTGCTCGCTGCTTCTTATATTATCGAAATGCAAGTTCCAGATAAGATAACAACTGCACCTTAAGAGTATTTGCTCTTTTTCTACTTTCATTGCTTATTATTGACTTTTGTGAAAATATAATTAATTGATAATCAGAAATTGATTATTTACCAGCAGCAGCAAACGAACGGAGAATGAGGGAATGAATCCATAGAAATGGTTCCTTAAGTTGCAACATGCAACTTGCAACTGCACTTATGCAGCTTTTTCTTGACCCATTTGTATGCTCCAGAACTGGGAATGGGCTGTTGTTGGTTCGATCTAATTCAATTAGCTAACAACGCTGGCATAATTACAGTTTACTCTGTTGTATTTTCATATTTGATGTACATATGTTTCTCTTGATCACATTCCTTTAACAATTCGGTGTTGCCGAATATTGTTTGGATTCAATTTCAATTTGTTTTGCATCCAGTAAAAGAGTTATATTTATGTTATTCTTTTTTTTTTAAATGTAAACATTTCGATTTTAACATCAATGCTGTTAGTCATATACTCTCATATGGAGTCTTTGTGTTTTCGCAAAGTAAGCCATAATTTTAGAACAGTTTATAAGGGGATTCAAGTTTGTTGCTATTGATACACATTCCGAGGAAGTATAAATAGATAAGGAATAAAGAAACACTTCAAACAATCAAACGGTCATATAAACTACAGTAGACTCTCGCATATTGGTCACTCTTGACTGTCTCATCATCGATTTCAATCAATCAAGCATTAATAGAAAGAACACAGAGTATATCGATTATTTTTATTTAATTGTGCTGCAATATATAAATATAATCTGAATATAATTTGCCAAGTCCTATGTACTTGAAGAGGAGCTGCTGTCGCTGTCATAGTCCCTGATCTCATATCTTTGTTTCTCCTGTTTGCCGAGGTCATCCATCATATTTTTATTATTATAGACCACATTACCATTGAGCCTGCACTGTTCGATGATATACTTGAATTCCTCGTTTTCTCGCAGTGTTACCAAATTACCGATTAAAATCAGCAATGACTTGGCACGAGAGAGCATAACATTCATACGGCGAGGATTGGATAGGAAATAATGACTCTTAAATGAACTGACCATAGATGCAATAATAATGGTCTTTTCACCACCCTGATAGCTCTCCACGGTGCCAACCTTCACTTTCGTTTGTTTCCTTTGCTCAAGCATTTTCTTAATCAACTTGCATTGCGCTAAATACGGAGACATGATACCAATATCCTCCTGCTCCACATTACGATGTCCAAGTTTCTCCTTAAGCAGGCACATTAAGTACCAGCAGACCACATCGGCCTCATATTGATTGAAGCTGCTGGACGAGTGCTGTGCGCGTATTATATCTCCTTCCGCTACTTGGAATAAGATTGGGAATTTCCCGTTGGGCAGCACACTCCAATTGGCAGCTTGGTTGACCATTGCGGCCGGGGCCATAGGTATAAGCTCGCTATTGTAGTATAGCTTGTTGTAGATGCCTAAGATCTCGGGATGTGATCTGTAATTGCGTCGCAGTCGCGTCTGCAATGTCTGGTCATAGTTTCCACTGGCGTCCACCTCGTACAATTTGTTCCGCAGCAGGCGCTCCATTAGCGACTGATCCAGACCCAGAGAAGCAGCACGTTCGTTCATGATGACAGGTCCCAGCTGCTTGTGATCTCCAGAAAGTATGACATGACTCGAACTCTTCATAGTACCCACCATGCCCAACAGGGTTTCTGGTTCTGTGGATGCTGCGGCCTCATCAATAAATATGTACGTAAACTGCGATCTATTCACAAGATTCAAGATGCCAACTGTGCACAGTGTAGCGACAATGATTCCGTATTGTGATAATTTAATCCTTTTCAATCCTACATATACCTTTGAATTGTTATTCTTTTTAAAGTTGCAGTAACTCAGTAGCTTTGGAGACATTGTCTTCTTGACCTTCTTAAACCGTATGTACGGCAACAAGCGCAACATAATTAATTCCTTCTCTTTTGAAGATTCCTGAAGTCGTACATTTTTCTCAATATATTCGATTATCCTCAAGGCAATCGTGTCGCATGCCGAATTGGAGCCGGCAGTGACAAGGATGCGCTTGTCTCCCTTCATATACAGTTGTAGAATGGCCTCCACAATGGTGGTAGTCTTGCCGGTGCCTGAATGTGATGCGTTGTCAGTAAATATTGTGAATAAAACAACGTTCTTCTAACACTCACCTGGTGGACCAAACACAATATATGGTGCCACAGGATTAGGTCCATTAACTATTTGACGCACTGCCTGCAGCTGTTCAGCGTTTTTTTCAATCGATTTGTTAAACAGAGCCAAGGTGTTCGGTGTGTTGGACACTGATGTTTGCTGCTTCTTGAGCTCTGGGATGGGGAACAGATAGCGACGAATATCAGGGCTTTTCTCTAGAACATCCAGAGCATGAAACATCAGGCGAACGGGAATACGTGGGGAACGAAAGAAGACGTCATATGGTTGGTTCAACAAACTTTCTTGGAAATTGAAGATAATACGACTGTTTGTCACCCTCAAAATAGTTTGTACAATACCCTGCCTTATGAAATTGGCCAGGATAAGCGGCTTTGGCAACGGCGAAACTTCCAAGCCAGCTCTGGACACTAGCAGGATTTGATCCATGTGGGCTGTTAGTATACTTTTCGTATTTCTTTTATTCGTAGTTTTAGTAAACTCAACGGAGAAATGTTTCTTCTTATTCATGTCAACTTTGATATCAAACAGAGTGAGATTAGCATACATCTGCATTGTTGACATATCTTCAATGCTAAGCAGCGTCTTGATAACAGCACAAAAATTGTCATAGTTCAACGGGCCAAAGTTCGGTTCTATGTTTGCGAGACTTTCCTCATCAAAATAATTCTTTAAGGCCTTCAGCCACTTTTCACTGGGCACGTAATCTGATAGAGAATCCATCTTCCAAGCTTCACACAATTACTTGACTTTACTTTACTTGTAAATAGTATATTTGCAAATGTAAAATTCACTTAATATGTCCGTCGTTTTCGCCGATCGAATAGCAACTGAAATTTAATGGGATTCACAAAACTCAAATCGCGCACAGCCAGAGCAAGCAAATGATTAAATACGTGTGTATGTATATATGTATACATACAATCACCAAGTTTGTCGGCAGCGTATCGCGAATTTGCTGATAAAGCAAATTCTCTCAAAAATAACAAATTCTCTCAGCTAAATGTTCTCTTCTCTTCTTCTCTTTCGACTCGACTCGACAGAATGCAGTCAGCGCTGGTGAGAATTTAAAATGGATGTGTTTCAGCTAATTGTTCTCGCTTGACTTCTTGTTTTATATATATATTTTACAAATATATAATTCTGAATGGCGTTTTATTTTCTTTATTCATTTATTATTTATTATTCATAACACCACACAGAAGTAGCGGAAATTAGCTTGAGAAAAGCTGGCTGCTATATACAATTAACTGTTCAAAATTATTGGCAACTCTATCGATAATCGATCATTTTTCGGAACCACAAATGCAATCGAATTCTTCGAACTTGTGATTTCCGTTGAATGTTCAGTCGTCAATTGATCGTGAGCTTGCAACAATCTTAAAAAGGCGCGAATATATATTTACTCTATACAGTTGTCGCTTTGCGAAGTTGGTTATTCGTAAAATGAGTTTCTTATCGAATTTCGAACCCAATGGAAAGATGTTGGATGCTTTTAAAGCAGATTTTAGTGACGAAAGCCTGATGGCAGCCAATGGCACCTTTAGCAAATATTTAAAATCGCGAGAAATTGACTATGACAATGTGTGTACAGTGTTAAGGTTGCTGCTCAGTATTGAGGACATCATTGCAATGCAGCCTTATTCTCAGCTTATGCAGACTTGTGTTAAATTAAAAAGGAGATTAAATAAAATATGTATCTTCATTAAGCCAAATAAAACAGCAATTAATTTTGAGAATGTTTTAAAACCTCAATTCGACGAGGTTGTTTTGATTCCCATAGATCAGAGCGATAGTTTCGCAAGTAAGGACATTCTCTCTTTGATGCCCCATGAGAACGAAGAATTGAGATGCGGACATTCAAAACATCGCCATGTTATTAAGATTAATAATGTAAGAGGCGGGGAAATTGAATTAAATTTAAATAATAAACACTATATGTTGGACACATATAAATTTTACCACGTCATCTTTCGTTCTCCACGTATTCCCGTTCGTCTGATGTTTCAAGCTCTGGATGTTCTAGAGAACAGCCCTGATATTCGTCGCTATCTGTTCCCCATCCCAGAGCTCAAGAAGCAGCAAACATCAGTGTCCAACACACCGAACACCTTGGCTCTGTTTAACAAATCGATTGAAAAAAACGCTGAACAGCTGCAGGCAGTGCGTCAAATAGTTAATGGACCTAATCCTGTGGCACCATATATTGTGTTTGGTCCACCAGGTGAGTGTTAGAAGAACGTTGTTTTATTCACAATATTTACTGACAACGCATCACATTCAGGCACCGGCAAGACTACCACCATTGTGGAGGCCATTCTACAACTGTATATGAAGGGAGACAAGCGCATCCTTGTCACTGCCGGCTCCAATTCGGCATGTGACACGATTGCCTTAAGGTTATACGAAAGCCTTCAGCTACTGCCTGGGAAGCCGGTAGAGCAGTTGAAACGCTTCGTTTCAACTTGTTATAATAGACACTCCAAGTTAAAGGACATCTGTATCTCATTATGTAACGAACATCTCGATGAATTATATAACTATAAAATCATTGTGGCCACACTGTGCTCCGTAGGCCGCTTATATACTTGGTCCTATTGGATTAGATTCTCTCACGTCTTCATTGATGAGGCGGCTGCATCAACAGAAGCAGAATCTTTGATGGGCGTAGTATGCAAATCAGGCCATGTCATACTTTCTGGAGATCACAAGCAGCTGGGACCTGTCATCATGAGCGAACGTGCTGCTTCTCTGGGTCTGGATCAGTCGCTAATGGAGCGCCTGCTGCGGAACAAATTGTACGAGGTGGACGCCAGTGGAAACTATGACCAGACATTGCAGACGCGACTGCGACGCAATTACAGATCACATCCCGAGATCTTAGGCATCTACAACAAGCTATACTACAATAGCGAGCTTATACCTATGGCCCCGGCCGCAATGGTCAACCAAGCTGCCAATTGGAGTGTGCTGCCCAACGGGAAATTTCCAATCTTATTCCAAGCAGCAATGGGGGAGACAGTGCGCGATAATCATTCAACCAGCAGCTTTAATAGCCTGGAGATCGATGTGACCTGTTGGATGGTGTTAAAACTGCTCTGTGACGGACTTGGTAATGGTGTGAAAGTGAATCAAGAGGACATTGGCATAATCACTCCATATTTGGCTCAATGCAAGCGGCTTGAGCACACCCTTATCAAAAGAGATCAGGGAAACGTGCAGGTTGGCACCGTGGAGAGCTATCAGGGTGGTGAAAAGACCATTATTATTGCATCTATGGTCAGTTCATTTAAGAGTCATAATTTCCTATCCAATCCTCGCCGTATGAATGTTATGCTCTCTCGTGCCAAGTCATTGCTGATTTTGATCGGTAATCCGGATACACTGAGCGAAAACGAGGACTTCAAGTATATCATCGATCAGTGCAAGTTGAATGATAACTTTTTGACTCAAGCGCAAGTGGAGGCTGACATCGAAGAGAACTTCGAAAGCAAATGTAATGAATATAAGAGATTGCTTAATGGAGAAAAGGATGATATATGTAATGAGTTGTTTGAGAAACTTCATAAACTTGAGATATATCGATGATGCTGGCAAACTAATGAGTAAAAATACAATCAAATTAAATATATTTATAGCACATATTCACACTGATTACAAATGTTAAAATAAAGTCCAAAATAGAACCCCTAATATCTTAGTTTGTCACATTTATTGCAATTACTATTGGCCGTTGTCTTGACCTGCAATTGGAACGGTAAATTGATGGCAACAACTGGCCATATACTCTCAAGCATAAGTCCTGTGCCCAATGTGCTATCTCTGCCGGCAGATCTTTAATTAAAGTTGGTTACCATCTAACCTACTTCCCGTTTTCTAATATTTGCCTCCTCTCTTGTCATGGACAGTTTTCAAATGAAAACGTTAAACATTCGATTATCGCACATTGTCTGGGTTCGGGCAATGTTTCTATATCCACTCAATTGCTGAAACTTTTCTGCTAATGATCAACTCGTGTAACTACAACTCAAAGCCAAAAGTAAAGTAAATAGACCAGAGAGAGAGAGAGAGAGACAGGGAGAGAAAAAAAGAGAGACGCGCCGAAAAGCTGACTACAGTTTCTGCCTGCGTCGCTTTAATGTTCTCCTGTTCTTGAGCTCGTAAAATTTAATGCGTTTTTCCGGCATTCACATAATGAAAATTATCCGCTTGCCCCCAAAATACTTACATATACATAAAAGGCAATTCGACTAGAAAATACCCTGTACTTATTTTGTAAAAATGAAGATTATGTTAAAAATTTTAATATATTTAATTTCAAATCAAGGCTATTGCTTTCAAACTTTATATGCTTAGAATCCACATACATAACGACACGGCTGTTGATGCTGATCAATTTAATTCTTCTGCCTGTGAAACACATTAAATTGCCACAGCATTAATAGACCCCTTGCAGTTCTTAAGTACAGGGTCTATGAACCAAAGTTGCCAACTGCAGTCAACTTGAACTTGTGTAGCGAGCAACAACAACAACAATAACAACAGTAGTAGCGACAACAAGAGTCAGTCATATGTATGTATATGTGTACATAGATGTTGGGGGTGTTTGGTCGCTGAGGGTTGATTTGTCCACAACAACCTCTCGCCCCCTTTTGTGTGTCGTGTCTTTGCATTTTGTTTGGTTTTTATGACTTTGGCTGGCTTTGTTGCTGTTGTTACTGCTGCTGCTGCTGCTGCTGTTGTTGCCATTGCCATTTCTCATTTTATGTTTATGTTTCGTGTTAATGTTGCATTTCATTTCCATGTACATTTCAGTGTCGAATTCTTTTTATTTTTTTCTCTTTTTTTTTTTTTGGTCTCCAACATCGTTGCCATGCTCAGCTGTTGGTCCCTGTGCATATCCTTGGGTTATCCTTGCCAGTCAGAAGTCCAACAACCCCTTTTACACAGCCTATCCGTTTGTCTGTTTGGCTGTCTGTCTGTCTATTTGACTGGGCTGTCGGTTGTCTGGCTCTCGTCTGGTCTCTGTTTCTGCTTCTATTTCCAATTCTTCTTTTACTCGTACTTCCTCCTCCTACGCTTCTCTCTCTCTCTCTCTCTCTCTCTCTCTATCTCTGTCTCTTGCCCCTTTTTGTGTGTCTGCTTGAATCTGTGTAGACATCAGTTAGTTGCAGCTAGACTGCATTTGAGACTGGAATTTATGCAACAACCAACGACCATGTATTGCTCTCTGCTTGCCAAATAGAACTATTTGCTCAAGGAACTCTATAATTTCATTGTTTTTCAACGATTCCGATATCTGATTTAAAAGAATTTACTTAATAATAATAATAATAATAATAATAAATCAAACTTCTCTTTGACTGAAAGTTGTGTTGACTTTATTGGGTTTATTAGAATTAATTTATAATTTACAAAGTATTTTAATATTGTTATCAAATTTTTAGGGAATTTAGCAATCGGTTTAACTCTTTTCCTAGCTATTTGTTAATTTGAACATTCTTTGTATAATTTGTTTAATGTTGCAAACAAAATGTCACTTTTGTTGCGCTTAATTTAACAATTATTTCTAGCGTAAAGATTGCAAACGACAATCGAAGTCCTCTTATCCCCTCTCTGCGCTCCTTGGACCATAATAATTCACTCCCGTCGTGGGAAGATCTATGGTTCCATGCATATTTCAATAGTTTTTGTCTGCTTTGTGGACATTTGGAGACTTGGATGCCAGTTGAATGTGACGGAGGATTGTGTGTGTGCGCGGGGGGGGGGGGGGTGATGGAAGGAGGGGTAGATAACCCACTTATTTGTCAGCAATGCATGGCGCCACACCTTACCTTTCCCCCTTTTTCAAGCACTTAGCGACCTTTCAACAACGACGCACCCTGCCAGCAGCAATTAAAATTAACTCCCAAAAACTACAAATTAATTAGTTAATTAATTAGGTAAAACACTTGAGTGCAGCGAGTAAATCGCTATAAATAGCCTGAGGCTGTGATGCTGGCAAGGAGTGGAGTTAGGGATGCATATGGGGGAAGGCGTCTTTGATGATGTTCCAGCGACTTTGATCAGCTGCCAGGCGGTGCTGACAGCAGTTGAGGCACGAGGCAGACAGCAACAAGGGCCTCTGGCTCTGACTCCAACTACAACTACAACACATGCAGCACAGATTGTGCATAACATTTTCACTCGCTTTGTTTACATCTGTGACTAAGGGAGCAAGGAGCGAAGAGTGAAGAGCGAGCAGTGAGAAGTGTAGAGTGAGGAGTGAAGAGCGGGAGAGCGAGGGAGCCGGGTGCAACGACTGTTTGTTAAATTTATGCATTTTTCTGCTTAAAGGCAATGCAACTAAATGAACATCAATCACATGACGCCGACGATGATGATGAGTAGCAACAAAAGCAGAAGAACAAGTAAGAAAATATGTTTTCAACAAGCCGACGATTTGATGTGCTTTTGAATAGGTTAGTTTATGCCTAAATAATAAATTTGCAAGAATCGAATTTGAATTTAAATTTAACCGCTAAATGTTGATAAGTTTTTAAGCAACCCAGTGTATCATGCTTAATAAATCGATATCGAACGGTTCGATATCGATACATCAAGCACGGAACTTGACCTCTTATTGAAAAGTCGCCGAAGTGAAGGGATGTAAATTAACAAAAATAAATGTAACCATTGGTACTAATTTTCAAACTTCTTACTTTATTTAATTAAAATATGTTTTATATACATCTATAAGAATATTTATACCAATGTATTGCACATGTCATGACAAAATGATGGTATTCTGAGCAAAGAGTATAACAACTGCAACTGGAACAAGAACTGCACTTGCCACTTGCTTGCATGGATCTTTTATAGTCCCAATCTCCCTATCTTTTTCTCTGTCTATTTCTTTCACGCAACATTGCCCCGACTGTGCATTGCACTGCACTTCCTGTGCCTCAACAGGAAGGTGCCAAAGCCAGAGAGTGCGTTGCGTGACGCAAGTACATCAAAAGTTTTTGGTTTTTATCTTTCAACGGTGTTGTAGTTGTTGGTGCTTTGCTTGAGTTTTTAGTCGAACTCGCAGGTACCAAGAATAGGATTAGTAGTTCACATAATCATAGGCAACACTTTAGACTTGGCCATAATCATAGGGCGATATATTGAATAAGTTGTATTGCATAGAAGTTATTGTGTGTAGGGTACTTACATATTACGCTCAATTTAGCTGGAGGCGACTCCTGCCTGGCGCCGCTTGCCACACTGGTTGCAATGCACACAAAGTCACCGGCATCGTCGCGTTGCACCGACTCGATATGCAAATTGCCACCGATTTGTTGCACGCGCTTGTCATACACAATTTGCTGACCTGTAATGGCATTGAATGAAGTGCAAGGAGAGCCTTAAGCATAAAGTTGACTTCGTTTCCCCTCTCTCTCTCTCTCTCCCTCTCTCTCTACTCACCATTATGCAACCAGTCGTAATGCAAATCGCTGGAGGGTCCCCCTGCCTCACAGCAAAAGTCGACGGCATCATACTCAATGACGGCCTGACTCTGCCCCGATTGTATGCAACGTGATGAGCTGGCCAAGCTGGGTGCTGTAATTGCAAAAATGCCAGAGGATTAATGATTGAATAATGCTGGACACATACGTCAACATGCATAATAATTAATTATATACTACTTAACTGACTTTTTCTGATAGAAATTTCCCATTATTTAATCAACTTTTGCAGATTATTTCAAATAGTTAATCACGTGTGATTAAAATATATCATGTATACGATATAATCATGAATAATTTCCATGCTTAAGTTACAATTAATATTATATTTAAATTCTTGCTTAACTTTTGTTGATTAATTTATAAAGTTCACGAACTTATTTCAAATAATTTGCCCTTCTTCATCAGCTCATTCATTTTCATTTTAGGTTCACTTTTTATAGTTTCACTTTTTATTGGCTACTTATTAAACAGAAGAAGCTGACACCATATTAATACCCATTATGTTTTTGTTCAGAGGGTTAACATTAATATAGACAGCTGTAGGCGATACCCTTTGGTCCTTGAATTGCACAGCAATTTAATATAATTAACAAAAATTGCATTTACCATAATTGCGTTTAATTAAAGTGGTTTAAGCAAATTAAATGCGCTTAAGCGGCTCAAATTACAGTGTTTAAGCTAAATGCAATTTTGTTAAGCGGCAAATTGCAAAGAAAAAAGCAAAAAAAAACATAAACAAAAAGCAAATTACATAGCATATAGACAGGCGCTTTTGCGTGTCCACAAAACATGAAACGAAATAAGGGAAAATATATAAATATGACACACAACATGAGCAGTAAGATTGTTAGCATAACGAAGATTAAATACTCTGCAAACATATTGCATTAAATTTCTTATAAATAGTTGTGCCTGAAGCTGACAACTTATCAGAAACATAACTTTTTAATTCTAGACATTAAACTTGTTTGTTTGTAATATTGTATATTAAATATATTATATTAATTCTGTGACTTCAATGATAAATTTATTATATGCTAAGCAAGAGTATAAAGTGAAAACACACACACATTCAGTCAATATAATTAAAAGCCGCGTCATAAAAAGAAAATTGTTAAAAAAATATAGAAAGAAAATTTGAGCGAACCGCAAATGCAATTTATGGCAAATTCAATTTATTTTTCTTGTTGGAAAAGTGTGAAAGCAAACAAAGAACTAATGAGAAAATTACACTCAATTAAATAATTCGAAAAATGATTACTGCAATGAAAAGCTAAAATAAATACAATTATAATTTAGCTTAATAATGCTAAAATAATTATTAAGTTAAGTAAGTTAAATGAGGTTAACATAATCTTAATTTGCAGGCTTTTAACTGTTTAATTTGAATTTGATTTAGATAAATAATAACAATTAAATTAAACGCAGCAAGTAATAATGAACAACTAATGGAAAATAAAGATAAAAATGGATAAGGAAACAAATTGAAAGAAAGACGAATGAAAATGCTTGACTTTTAGATTCTTAATATTAATTGCAATTTCCTTTCATTGTTTTGACTTTTTTGGTGGCTAAGGAACATAAGGATTACCATTAAGTCAATTGCAATTAGGCGCCAGCTAACCACACACAAGCACACACAGGTACAGGCACACACACTCACATATTTAGTGGTTTAACCACAAGGAGGAAAAGACTAAAGCCAAGTTAAAAGCCAACTTGGCAAGCAATTCAGAAACGTTTATTTTTGATTGTACGAGGCGTGCATCTCCTGCAGCGAGGGAGGCAGTGTGGGATAGAGAGAGAGAGAGCGAGATAGAAAGGGAGAGAGAGAGAGAAAGAGAGCTACAACTACAAATGGGCAACATTACATTTTGGCACTAATTGAAGCAATTTAAGAAAACACCTCAAAAAGGCAAACTTCAGTTAAAGGCGTGGCACGACACGGAATCAATAAGCAGGCCAAAAGGAAGGTACAATAGAAACAACAACAACAACTGCAGCAGCATGATCATTAAACTCATTTGTTGTTACTGTTGTTGTTATTGTTGTTGTTGTTGGCCAATCATATGCCAGTCACATAGCCAGCGACGTGTTATGATACACCACATACAACGTTGGAGCCACAAAGTCAACCACAAAGGCTTTTGCTGGACAGGCTGTGGGGCAGGTTGTGTGGCTGCCAGGCGCTTTAGTCTCTGCCTCCATTTGTGTTTGACTTCAACCAAGCAGAATCGATTTAATTTGCTGCCGCCGCCAGTTTCCAGTCTCCAGTCGACGACGCGTCGGGAAGTCAGTCAGTTTACTGGGCGTCGATTAAGGAAATATGCGAACTCGGTAAGGTTCGATACGGTTTCTTTCGACTTGATTGCGCTGACGTGGCAAAAAAAAATATATATATAAAAATAAAATAAAATGAAGTCTGTGTGTGCCACACAGTGTTACAGTGTTGATGGGGCAAGCAGAACAGTGGGGTGCCCAAGTCCATTCGTATTTGTCTGTGTGTGATAATTAGTTCGTTTGTTTGCGCTACATTCGAGTTCCAAAATCCCAAGTCAGCGATTCATCGAGTCAATCGAGATACTGAATCGTTGACCAACTGCTGAGGCTGCCACAAATTGTGTATGGCAACAAGCGATGCGCCGTTTAAGCGCAATGAATGCGAAAATATCGCTGTAATAATCAGGAGTCCAACGGCGGTCAACATGTGCTTGCTGTGGCACATGTGGCACAGTCAGCACTTGAACTTGCCCATTGATAGAGTCTTGTTTGTTATTGGGACCTGCCCCCCTCTTGGGTTGATTTTGATTTGCTTTTCCCGGCCAATAAAAAAAATACAAAAGGGAAAGGAGTCGAAGACGGAAATCTGAACTGTCATTCAAGAATTTCTGGCATTTTCAGTCAACACTGTGAAATCTTTGGAAAAACTGCAAGTCAACATGGGAAAGGCATTCGAACAGAGTAAAAGAGTAAACTAACTAGAGTGTGAACGAGTCAGACGGACGGAGGGGGAATAATGTCAGAATGGACGCTTGAAATAAATGTGCATGACAATTACCCGTCAAAAGTTTGATCTAGGGTTTTACAACAAGGCAAAAAAATACCGACAGTCGGTAAAGGAAAGCAATGAGCGTACAAAAAGAAAATACGAATGAAAGGATGCTCATTTATGCGTGTTTTTTTTTATGGAATTTGTGAGCATCGATTTTATAAAGCTAATTGTTAATGGAGACAATGTCAAATTGGAAGTTAGAATACAAAGAAGAAGAATAGAAAGTTGCTTTTGAGATGACAAAAATTGCAGTGTGTAGCTATCGATATAAAATATTTTTATAATTTATCGCAAAAATAAAGAGTGATTTGTGAAGAATAAGGATTTGTGGGGATGCCAGACCGCATAATTGCAGCTGTGACTAACCGTATTTTAAGAAATTCTTGTTAGATTGATTATCTATGTAAAGGTAATACAAAAATACCGTATGCGATTATTTCGCTAAGATAAGTTTGTCAAATGTAACAAGACGTAAATTATAACTTATTACCATTATATGAATGTAGTTGCGTGAACCTTTAAGTAAAATATGCAGTAAGTCTGTATGAAAGAACTTTATTTCAGTAAAATATGCGCATCTTTAACAATCTTAAATTTATCTTACATATGTACATATTTTTTGAGCACTTTTAATGAGTTTTACTCTACTGTAGGTAGGAGGAATGGGATGGGGAAGGCAGCACTCCGTCGCCTGGTACTCTAGAGATTTGCAATACACGTCTAATTCATACAATTATGAAGTGCTCTACATGAACTTTAAGTTCTCGAAAGGGGCAAGTTTTTATGAGAGTTGCATATTCATACTCTAGAGTTGTTGCTGCCTCATGTCAGCTGCCTGACTGAGTACGAGTCTCCCTCTGTGTGAGTGTGTGTGTGTGTGTGTGTGTGTGTTTGCGTGTGTGTGTGTGTGGTATGCCTGGCATGGCATGTTGCATGCAGCATTTTGCATGCTTGAATAACAAATTATGACTGCCACACAAAGACCTACACACACACACAGAGAGAGAGACAGACTGCCTTATTATTTGCCATACAAATAATGGACGATGAACGTAGCACAGATTTGAAATATGCTTCATGCCACAGCTAAAGGCAACAACTACGACCTCTGGCTCTGGCTCTGGCTATGGTTCTGTTTCTGTTACTGGCTCCGGTTGCCTTTTGTCTGCGGCTGTTTGCCTTTGTGCTACTTAACAGTCAGCAGTTTTCAGCGTGTCCTGTCACTCACACACACACACACACACACACACACACACACACACACACACACACACACACACACACACAGACAGACAGACACAGGCATATTCATGAATATATATGGGACTGTGTGCGTGTGTTTGTAGTTTTACATAATTGTGTGTCCCTTTGTCTTGCTGCCACATCCGATTGCTTGCTGCATTCCTTGCTGCGTAAACTACATTTGATTAGCTGCAATTTCGGCGTCTCTTCTCTCACTTCAAGTGCCAAATGGCGATCCCTATTCTGTCCCTTACTCAGACCCTCCTCTGTGTGTGAGAGTATGCGTGTGCGTGTGAGTGTGTGTTCCAAGGCATTGTTTGCTTTTCTTCCTCCTTGTTGTTTGCCTAATGTCTTCATTATTTGAACTTGACCGGCATATGCTTATATCCTGACAGCACTCATAATTTTTCATCGTTGTAGACTTCCTCTCCCGCTGCTTGCAGGCATTAGTTTTGCTTACTCTGTGGTCTGCTGCCACTGCCCACCCTGCTTGCCTAACTGCCTCTCTGTCCCTCTCTCTCTCTCTCTCTCTCTCTCTCACTCTCTCTTAATTGAGTCATTTTGCGCGCCGTTTACTTTGAATTTCAATTGCAGACAATGCGACTCAACGCTTGGCTTTGCAACCTGAGCTCTTTCTCTGTGGTTTCCTTGGCGAAGCCTGAAACCTGCCAGGCGGGAGCATCTACTTAGCCTAAGAATGGCACAGACAGAGCCAACTAATTATGGTTTAAACGAAATACAGACATTTCTCTGGCAGTTCATATGTATATTCTTACATTTCCTATTCAAATTGTTTATAGACACAATTGCTTTGTACAATTAAACAAAACTAGACCGCATAATATTGCAATTTTCTAGTAATGTGAAGTGCAAATTCCTTAAAGTAACAAAAGCTGATTATGCATAACATAAACTATATTTGTTGAACATTCGTAAGCAATCGATTTGATTCCTAGTAAACATTTATTTTATTTACATAAATTACTCTTCTCATAAGTAACTTGCAAAGGAATTTTCAGCTTTTAAAGAATTATTTTATTCATTATATTTTCAGCATGAATTTAGATATTAAATTGAGTGCAAAAAGATTTTTAAATAGTCTATTCATTAGTCTAGTCTTGTTCAAGTTATTTAGAGCTTGCAGGTTACTCAAGCCCTTTCAAGTTACTTTAGTTTATACCATCTTCAAATATTCAAATGCCTTTGAATGGCATTCAAAGCGTATTCACTTACCCAATGCAGCAATCACAGTCAGGCCGAGCATCAATAGCATATTCATATCCATAGTTAGTTGTCAACCAATTCTCGTGTTGAGTGTTTCGGAGTAGATGTTCGTTCTGGCTTATAGGCCAATTAGGGAACTATGTTAACACACAAACACACACACTCATACAGAAATGCAAAGATAGGCTGAGAGAGAGAGAGGGAGAGAGAGAAAGACGCAGATGAACACTCACTTAAGGGCCGACAAACTGATGATATAGGTACTCAAAATTGTATTCGTATATCCGTTAACACAGCACAGTGGGTTATACTCGTAAGTGCAACCACTCGAAAATGCACTCCACTCAATGCATGTGTAAATATTCAATATTTGGATGCCCAGGCAGAGTCAGACAACGACAACGACAACGACAACGAGAACGAGAACGGGAACGACGATGAGTCCAACTGATGACTGCTGACTGCCTTTTTTAACGCTTCGTTTCGATGGGGAGTGTGTGTGGTGTGTGTGTGGTGGGCAAGGGGGTGCAGGGGCTTTGTATTTACTATAGACACTCAAATTAAATTGGTATTTACATAGTTGGAACGCATGAAATGCATTTATCACTGAACACGGCGACCAAAAGGCAAAAAAGATACGAAGACGATTCACGGCACTTGCTGCTAGTGATTGTTGTTGTTGGTTTATGTTTTGTGGTTGCGTTTTTTATCAGCGCCTAGATTGACAAGCGACAAGCAGCCAAGTCTCAGTCTGCTGTCGTCAAATTGTAATGCCAGCGCAACAGACACCGACACAGACACCGACAAAGGTATCTAGATACACAAAATGCAATGCAGAAGACGCGGCTTCAGATACTCTTGATAATGTGTGTGTGTGTGTGTGTGTGTGTGCGAATGGAGTGCAGTTCAATTACCCAGGCCAGAGCTGAACCGACCAGACCAAGGCACGGCAGGACCCAGAAACGCAACGCGAAGCGCAACAAATCAACTTAATTTGTATCCCAAAGATACAAAATATTCAATGCTCTGCATCCTTGGCGAAAACAAAAATTCAACCGTACCGAACCGAACCGGCTTTTATTATACGAATTTTTATTTTTGTTTTCTGTTATTGGTGGGTGTTTTTTTTTCGTACTTCTTGTTATTTCTTATTGTTTGTTGCGAGGGGTCGCCGTATCAGGCGTGAGATACAGATACGCAGCACACACGCACTTGCAGATACAATTTGACGCTGGAGAACCGACAGCGTTCGACGTCTGTTTATTACTGAATACAATCGGCAGTTGGAGTTGTTTGTGGAACCGGCTTTTTATGTTGCCTGTCTGCAAATATACTGGGAATAGCTCTCTTATTACTTCTCTCTCTGTATTGCTCTCTCTCTGTCCGCCTCTTTGTCCATCCCTCTGTAACATTCGACTTCTTGCTGTATTCACCAATCACCAGTATTATTTGTCTGTATTTAAAAAGTGTTGCCGTGCGTCTACCGTTAAATACTGGTGTTTGTGCATTGGGCGCGTCAATTTGTACAATTTGAACTGCAAACACATTATTGGAACGATAGAAATGAGTTTGAATAGATAGAGCATTGAATTATGTAAATATTATATATTTATTTATGTTTACTAAACCAATCTACCAATTTATTGTGCTTGTCGCAGACAACAGTTTAAGTATGTCACGATTAATTGTTTAAAATTGAAAATATATTAATTAATAAATTAATATCAGCTCTGAAAAGAGTGGGAAATGAATGCCCAGACAATGGCTAATCGCCTTAGATGCGAAATAAACTTATCAGCTGTCAATAATCAACGCTTTCCACAATGCAACACACTCAATAGACTCCAAACAATAATTCGCCTTAATGACCAAGCACGAGTTGACGATGATTACAAAGTGAATGACTGCAGAGTGAAGCGTTGAAGGGGGTTGGGTACTGTAACAGAGGGGGAGGGTAGGATTGGGAGATTGGTAGCTTGCTGTTTTTACGAGCGGCAACACTGCAAGAAGCTTCCGTCTAAGACACTAAACGACTGTTGACTACTGTGCGTGGTCTGGCCGATTAAATATATATGTATGTGTGTGTGTGTGTGTTTTTCATTTTATAGTTTTCCGGCTTTTTTACGATGCCTTTTCAACCCCCAAAGGCAGCGAGGAGAACCCAAAACAATTGCAACAGATCCTTTCGCCTGACACCCAAAAGTCATAAAAATGCCGTTGCCATTTGTATATACATATATACATATCTACAGTTATATATGTACATATGTATATATGTATATAGAGGGGTGCTCTGACTGATTAACAACGGGCACAGCCCTGGGTCTCTGTTTCTGTTTCTGTCTGCGGTTATCAAAGACCATCCAAAATGTTATCCATTCATGCGCTTTTCTATTCTATGACCAGGCGACAGTTATTGATGTCATAAAGTTGGAGATTTATGTTTGCCTGCCTATTGGGCTTATATATGTACTATATATACTTATAATTCTATTGTTTGTGTCAGCATTTGGTAGGGCGGAAATGATCGACCCGAATCATGGCAAATGTTGTGTTAATAATATGAAATGTAAACTGCAACCTTAAAGTTTTTAAAACGAAACTACAACGAAAATGATTCATTTGATGATTCTTAATAGAACGTAAGATTTTAAATTAAAATATTAAGCATTCTATGTAATACTTAATATTATTTAATTTAATTAAATATATAATAGATATTCCACAGTAAACTTAAGCATAGAGAAATGAATTAAGTTGGAATAATATTGCCCAAGTATTTGTATATACTTTAGCCGAAGTTAACTAAACATATTGCTTGCTTACCTTAACTCAACGCCTCGTATAATTTTATGTAGCAAATTCCACGCAATCCCGAACCGAAAGATCTTTATGCGTATGGCAAACTGCTTCTTCTTCGTTTTCTCTTTGTCTTCTTCTTCTACTGAGTGCAAACATCAAACATTTCAAAAGGCATTAAAATAAATTTTAGTAATGCGGCCTTTTGGGGGTAGACTAAACAAAATAAACATTTACATCGACATCGACACAGAGTAAGAAGGTGTTTCAGATGCATTTGGATCTCTGTGCACTTGCTATAAACAAATGAGGCGAAAAGGTGCCCGAAATAAAAGAAAAAAAGAGCAAAAGAGCAAAAGCAAAGGGAAAAGGGAAAGCGAGAGGAAACACGGAAGGGCAGAGACCTCAACAACGAGTTTTAATGCCGACATCGTTGTGGATGTGGATGTGAATGTGGATGTCGATGTGGATGTGGATGACGATGTGGATGTCGATGTCGTCGCCATCGTCGCTGTAGATCAAAGGAATACAACTCACAACTATGGCGCAAGTGAGGAGCAAGTGTGGAGCAAACCTGCGGCTGAAGCTCTCAGTAAATCGGCATGAGTAAGATAATGCAAGGGGAGGGGGGGAAGGGCACACAGAGAGAAAGACAGGGTTGTTAAGCGGGATATCGGTTGGTGTTTTGGGTCGTTTAATTGCACTTGCCGCTTTTTATCTGTGTCCATGTGTTGGTGCCATGGTTGCCTCTCCCTCTAACTGCCTCTCCGTCGTACCCCCCCTCCGATTCCATCAACCTGCGCATGTGTAGTTGCCTTTGATGTGCCTTTGGGCTGTGGGCTATGAGCGCATTTGTTTATGCGCGCTATAAAAAACCATAAAATATGCATAAAACGCATAGGCAAAAAGGCAATTGCGATTGAAGTTGAACAGCAGCATTCAGCAAGCCAATGAAATGGAAATGGAAATGAAAATGGAATTGGAAACGGGAAATTAAAATAGTTATGAAAATGAAGTGATTAAGTGCAGAGACATGATTGTGACACACACCAATTCTGTGGGCAGTCAGCTATAGATTAAAGAGCCAGCCTTAGAAATGGATTGTAGAAATAGAGCAGAAAGGTGCTTAGACTATCGAGATCTATAAAAGAGACAAAAAGCTGGGAGATAATTAGATTACGTAAGTAAATTAAAAAAACACTACAGGCAAAGAAACTGAATATGGAATTAAAATTAAAGACGAAAATTAGAAAAAACGAAAGAACGTAGTAATCTTCTACTGAATATTATGGAGTACTTAATTGCCTTCCCTCTCTATCAGTTCTGCTGTTAAAATTCATGTAATCTCAACATTTCAGTTTATTTGGTATCTTAAATATCCATTTGCTTGGCTCTGTAACTTTACGGAATTCTCGATGGCGCAGATGAAGCAAATTGTCTTCTTGTCCATCGTGGCACTCGTCAGTTGGCACTTTTCATTGCTTTGCCGGCTGCAGCAATCATAAAAAGAGGCACATAAAAAAGAAGAGAACTGTGGAGCATTTGCCGAGCCGCATGAGCTTTATGTATGTGCGCACCGTACGGTAGTAAAATACAAGAATTTTATGATCGAAATTGCCCCCACTCCGGGAACTTCTTTAGCGTCTCCAACTTCTCCCACTGCGCCGTAGCATAAAGCATTAAGAAGAGGAATGTTCGATTGCACTATAAAATGGGGCTCTATGAGAGCTATAAAATATTTATTCTACTATAAAATAACTGTACATGGATATATGAATATAGATATATATATATATATATATATATACAGACACGCACACATACATACAAACAAACATACATACATACATCTATATATGTGTAAATAAATAGAAATAGAAGTAGAAATTCATAATTACAAATAGATTTCACATTTCACGCTTAACAACAAAGTTGGATTAACATTATAGTACATGGAGCGGGGGCGGGAGATCATTGAAAGTGGCAACTTGGCAACTGGTGGTGAGCCGAGTGGATTCCTAGACTATATCATCGGCCACCTGCGACTCCTGCTCCAGTATGGTGCTCTCTCGCAGTTTACTCTTGAGATTCCTGCTGGAATTTGCCTCAGTGAGGCAAGGTTCATGCTCGGCATGCTCGTGTCCATTGCCATCGGCATCGTTATCACCATCAGCATCGACAGCGGCGTGTGTGGCATCCTCGAGCTGCACCTTGCCCATGTGGCGACGATAGCGATACCAGAGCTTCAGGCCCAGCACGAGAATGAAGTAGAGAAATGCCAAGCAAATGATGACAATTATAATGCGTGTGATGATTGAATTTGATGCGGACTTGTTGCTCTTGACCACCAGGAGCACATCCTCCCGCTTCAAGCCCGCACTGCTGCCAATGGTGCAGCCATAACGCCCCTCATCCTCTGGCTGCACGTTGAGTATCTCCAGGGTGCCATTCTCCAGCATATGAAAGCGTGCCGCATCCGTGTTGTTCTCGTTCAAGTACTCCAAATCCTTGTCCCAACGTATCGTGGGCTTTGGCTCACCCGTCGCCTGGCAATGCATTACAGCGACGTCCCCTTCGGCCACCTCGCCGGGCGCCACGGGCGGCACTGTGAATCTGGGTGCAACCACCACATTTATGGACACTGTGGCACTTATCTGACCCTGAGCATTGGCTGCCAGGCAAGTGTATTGGCCACGTTGTTCATTGGTGACGCCACGAAACACGAGTGTGCCATTGTGATCTGTGACATTCTCCGGCAGCGGTAATTGAGTTTCCTATGAGGATTCCAATGGCAGATCAGACACTGATGATCTTAACGATCCATTCAATTTATGTAGCACTTACCCGCATCCACTTAACTTGTGGCAACGGCGTTCCTTGCGCCTTGCAATGCACTTTGCTGACACTGCCAAGCTCCAGATTCTTAGACGTCGGCTGTGGCATAAACTTCAGCTGTTCAATTACCTCCAGCGTGCCGATGCTGGAGCTAATTGCGGACCTGCCCTCGACCAGCAATTCGCATTGATATTGGCCCGCATCGCTGGCCAAAATGCTGCCGAACTGCAACGATCCCGTCTCCTTGTTAAGCGTTAATCTTGCATCCTCGCGCACCATTGTCTCCAGCTGTGGTTCACTTGTGGTGCTACTCCTCTGCCCCAGCTCCACTTGACGCAATGCCTTGCCGTCTTTGCGCCAACGCAATATGACACTCCTGCTCTGCCGATGCACTGCATCCACTTGGTAAACGCAGGGCAATTGCAATGCACTCTGCTCCTTAACGTTAACCACTGCCCTGGGACCTTCCACGATGCTGACTTCCGTCTGTGGCACTGGCATTGGTGACGCTGTGAGAGATACAAACGAATATACATTGACATAGCTACAGGTCACGATGAGTCACGATGATTTGAGGGTCTTACCGCGCACAGAGCTGAGGATCAGAGCACAGCTCAAAAGCCGCTTCACGCTTATCTGTGACTTCATTATGGCGCAACCTTAAGAATTTGTTTGATCACCTTCTCTCGCTTCTTCCTTCTGCTTCTGCTTTATTTATTTATCGCTTTTCTTTCGTTTCGCACAAAACCGGCCGTCGTTTTTTCTTTTTTGTTTCTTTTATTTTTGCTTATTTTGTGAAAGGAATTTATTTGTTTGCTCGTTTCTTTTGGCTTTTTACTTCATTCAATTTTCCACAACGCAGCTTCACTTCACACAGTCGCGTTAATGTTTATTTCTTTTATGTTACGCACACGCGTCACGCTTAATTATCCTGCTGCATAGCCCGTAACCGAGGGGCGCAAGAGCACGTTCTGTAGCTGGACAACCTCGCGCGTTCGCATTCGAAACTGAACTGATGCCGCAAAGAGCTAATTTAAGGCTGCCAGGCGATTGAGAGAGACTGGGCGAATGAGCAACTGAGACAAGAGACTGTCAGCCGGTTGGCGCATGCGTCCTGCGCTGTTCCCACTATTTGCCAGAATTTACCAGTATTTTGAATTTTACTACACAACTACTAAACATGCAACTCTGTTAACTGCTGCACTTTTCATGTCAGACACCACTGCCTCGCTCATTTGGGAATAATTACAAATCACAATTCAAATGAACATTTTAGTGAAATCTTTGAAATGAGTTAGATTTTAATTGAAAATATAAATTGTTCTAAATAAATAATGAGTTATAAATTAAGGTGCTCAATTTTAAAGACAATCTAAAATTGTGTGACAATGTGATATTCGATATTCGACTTGAGGGTAAATTTCATTTACAATGAATTGAGCTTAATGATATAATTAACTACAAATTCAATACAATTGTTTGGCTCTTTTCAGTTTCAGTTCTTCCATTTTCTATTCGCTACACTTTAATTACAATCGAAAGGGAATTTCTCGCTTATGTGGTAGGATTGATAATACAGTCTAAAATTGAGGTATATTTGATACGCGATTATAATGTGTTTGCCGCTTGGCCACACGGAAGGGACAACGTGTCATCATTTTGTAGACAATGCCGCCGCAGAGCACAAAGAGGCCCCAGAAAACGTAGGTGAAGAGGAGTACAAAGCGATTTGGTTGCCACAGCACGGTGTAACTTAGATTGTAATCCTCTAAAGAGTTTCATTTATTACAATTTCAATTATATATAATCGATATCACATTCAAACTCACCTAACACTGCATAGCCCATGCCAATCTTTGATTTGCCCATGCGATAGGAGCATGTTGGCACCATAATCTCCAAGTAACTGTGGTCCTGTTCCTTTAACGATTTTAAATCGAAGTGTCTCACGGCATTCTCATAGAAGTTGATAACTTTTGTGGAGGGATATATAAATATGCGAGATTCGTGCCAATGGCCTGAGAATATAATATGCGGATCCAAATCGCTGATGATTGCTCTCAGCAACGGGCCACCTCCGATGAGGAGTGGAGCATGGGAGATGCCAATGCGAAGGCGTTCAGCGTTGTGATCCTTATCTGGATTTGTGAAATCCAATAGCATGCGATTAATCTTAAAGAAACGCAAACGATTGTCATAATCAAATAGATCCTCGCTCATAAATTCGTTTTCAAAACGTCTCTGATTTGAGTTTGATATATAGTCGCCATTGTCACCACCAATATCGTTATCACCTGGCACATGGATGCGCTGAAAGAAGGCGGAAATCATGCGAAACTGTACATTAATCGATTGATTAGATGAAGAGATGCAATGAACATTGTTCGCATACGTTTGATAGCCTCTTGTTTTGAAAGATGCGCTTGAAGCGCTTCACATATTGCTTGTATTCCTGAGCGGTAGCTATGTTACCCTCATCTAGTAAATCTCCTAAGAAGACAATGATGTGTGGCTGTGTGAATGATATGGCACGCTCGAACGACTTCTGCAGATATCTGTCCGAATCGTAGCGTGCGATGGGACTATGCGCCGACCGATCATACGAGTTGCCCAAGATTTGCGGATCCGCAATGAGCAACAGGCGTGTGCAGTTCTCTGAAAGAATCGAGTCGTGTATCTGCAAGGTCAAGACGTCGAAATGTACTCACCCTGTTGGCAATCGATTGCATGCCAGCTGGATTGTGCTATATAATATATAAGTACTTCGTTGAAGAACATGAGCAAGAGTGTGAGCACAATGAATCCACGGCAGACTAGTCTGTAACACATTACATGTTGTTAGCCGCTTGTAATCGAGTCAACAATAAACTGTTTCCACTACAAATGTCTGCTCCTTCTTCTTTTACAGATTAAAGACCATAAATGTCTAATATGAAGAAGAATGCAAATACTTTTTGTAGTGGAAAGGGGCTAAAGCTCTTACCTATTTACTACGCGCAAGGAAGCCATAATCGTGCTGAGCGTGAGGCTTCTTTACATTGCTTAATTAAGTATATATTTGCAATCGAGTTTCACTTTTTCTTATGTTTCATTGCGTTTTCCACCCGAGTATTCCTATATATATGAATATGAAATATATTTACATAAGTTTCGAATTGTTAGATGATGTTGCTGCCACATGCAGAATGCAACTGATTCACTTGCATTCGGTCGAGCACAGTCGGCGCAACTGAGGCTTAATTAAATTAAAGGCCATTACAAGAGCTACGACTGTGAATTAGGGCAGCAGTTAGTGCACTTACCACATGAATTGGTTTATTGTCAATAGACCCAATGTTGTTAGCCATGCGCGCCTGTCGATTCCCGGTTGTCATGGGCGCGTCTTGCGTTTGCAGTTTTTGAATTTAAATGACCGTTACAAATAGTGACTTTTCTTCAACTGTCGCTGTATTTAAGCGCCGCATTATCTATCACATTTTACGCAGATAAGGCACAAGCATTTTGTCTTACAATAACGATAATGCAAGCAGCTGGCTTGCACGCACACATGGAATAACAATGCACATTAACATTTCATCAACATGTTATTAACAGCGACAATACAATTTTTTAGTCAAGCATTGGGAAATTTGATAAAGATCTGTTAAATAATGCAAAAACTATATCTCTCTCTCTCATTATAACATTGTTCTTATTAGAACCGAACCATTTCCAACTATCTCTATTTAACGAACGCAACGAAGCTACAATAGTAGATCGAAATTGTGTAGATCCTAGCTGTTTAAAAGTCTAAATAAACTATACAAAAAAGTAGGAAAGCAATTCTACTTAATAAATAAAATAAAAATGATAATATAAAAAATATATTATTTCTGCTTACAATATGTTAACGCAAAACGGAGTAATTGCGCCTTGTAGTGCAAATGTGAGTTATGTTATTGAAATCAACTCAACAATCATGGCGTTGCCAAACTGTTACATTTCTTAACATCTGGCCACGTTGAGTATCAGAGTAATGGCGTGCCACTTCGCACAAAAAATGCGCTGTTAAAAATTTTCTTGCTGACAACAAACGCGCTTTAATACCGTCGTTAACAACAAATTTATTTAAAATGACAACGTAGTTGTGTATAAAAAGTATCTATGTGCTGTAATTGTTGTTAAACTCGAGCGTATTTCAATTGAAAGTGCAGCCGCTGCCAATAGGATTTGGCAATTTTTTTTACCGCTGACAACTGCACTCCGATTGTGAAAAGTAAGACCAGCTCCGAATAAAAATTTGCAGCTGCAAAATGATTCTAATTTGCATGAAAATATGTGCAAATGCTGTACAATGGTGAAGCATGCAAACTGATTGTATTATTGCATTTTTTATTTAAAATTGGCATAAATCGCATTATTTGTGCGTTTCTCAGTGTTTGTGGGTGTCAGTGTGTGTGGCTTGGCAATGCTGCCGCCCGCCGTAATCGTTGATTTGGCAATGCTGCCGCGCTGCCTTGGCGCTGTTATGTGCCTCTTTTTTTATGAACTTGAGGGTCGCGCTTGTTTTCGTTGCCCTTTACTATTATGATTTGATTTGCGTCTTATATAAATGGGAAGTGCACGCTTGGTTTTTAATTTGATGTGATTGTTTACCTTTACAGTTGCATATTGCCTTGAGATAACAGAGTCCGGGGATAGAGCTTTGAACAGCTGCTAACAATGGCGGACATTGTTTATCCCAACGGTTGTAGACCGTTGGTCGAGGATCTGGGCACCGATGAGTTGATACGCCGTCTCAAGGTTCGTATCGTCATACTTATGTGCTAATTCTTCCTTGTGGTTAACCGCTTATCTCACTTAGACCCTGGCTAATGTGCTGCAGACTATGGATCAGGATGACAATCTGCATCAGCAGTATATACCTCTGGCATTGCACTTACTCGACGATTTTTTCATGCAGCATCAATCGCGAGATGTCCAATTGCTGATAGCATGCTGCATAGCGGATGTGTTGCGTGTTTATGCCCCTGAAGCACCCTACAAGGAGCAGGAGCAAATTAAGGCGATATTTAAGTTTTTTATCAAGCAACTACATGGCCTAAAGGACCCACGAGATCCCTCGTTCAAGCGCTACTTCTATTTGCTGGAAAACTTGGCCTTTGTCAAGTCATTTAACATGTGTTTCGAGCTGGAAGATTGTCAGGAAATATTTTACGAACTGTTTAGCACCGTTTTCAAGATCATCAAGTGAGCACGGTTGCAATTATTATTTACCTAATAATTGCATTTAATTAATTTTAATAACTATGATCTATTATTGTAGCGATCAGCACAGCGTTAAAGTGAAAAACTTCTTTCTGGATGTATTAAGTCCACTTATAACAGAGGCAGATAATTTATCAGTCGAACTGTTGGATCTCATACTGATCAACATTGTGGAACCCAACAAGTCGACTAACAAATATGCACATGAACTAACGGAGCAGTTGCTGGTCAAAACTGGCGACGCCTTTGAGGCAACCATCAAATTGGTAGCAAACAAGCATAATTATATCAACAAATTAATACTCAATAATATTTGTTTCCATCTTAGTTTTTCAACCGTTCATTGGTCATGGACAAGCCAAATTCTAAACTCTCGATAACGAGCAAGATCTATGACATAATCTATGAGCTTAACCAAATCAACAGTGATCTGTTGGGTTCAGTGCTGCCGCAGTTGGAGAATAAGCTGCTCTCCACCGACGATGCCGAGCGACTGAGTAAGTTTTTGACTCGAACTTTACATTATTATTACATTGATGTGAGGATAGAGCATATTTTGTCTGTGCTTATCGATCGTTTTTAGCTGTAATATAAACATAAATCCCTTTGCTGTCCATTTACAGGAGCCACAACGCTGCTGGCTCGCATGTTCTCCGAGAAGGACTCGCAATTGTCCAAGAAGTATCCATCGCTATTGCGTACATTCTTCGGTCGTTTTTGTGACATTACCGAGCCAGTGCGCGTGAAATGCGTTCAATCTTCAATGCACTTTCTGCTAAATCATCCGCATCTGCAAGCTGAAATCACGGAGAAGCTGCGCTTGCGCCATCACGATCTGGACGAGCTGGTGCGCTATGAGGTTGTCATGGCCATTGTGGAAACGGCAAAGAGAAATTTTGAGATTGTCGTCAAGTCTCAGGAGCTGCTGGAAATAGTGCGTGAACGCACAATGGATAAGAAATATAAGATACGTCGCGACGCTATGAATGGATTAGGTTACATCTATAGACGCGCTATTTGCGAGCCAAATGACTTGAGTCAAGAGGTGAAGCAACAGGTGGATTGGATTAAAAATAAAATCATGCATGGCTACTATAAAATTTGCCTGGAGGACAAGTTGATGGTGGAGCGGCTGCTTATAACGTGCTTGGTTCCCTACAAATTGGCCCCAGAGGAGCGCATGAAGAAGCTGTATCATCTGCTGGGCGATCTCGATCCGAATGCCACAAAGGCCTTTGTTGAACTGCAAAAGAATCAAATGAAATCACGCCACACGGTCAGCGATTGGATTAAGCTGCATCACTCCAAGGAGTTCACGCCACGCGTGCTAAGCCAACTGGCTGCCAAACAGAGCAACATTGCCAAGTAATCAACCCCATAATTTGGATCATTTGAAATATTCCCTAACATATTTAATCTTTGCTATAGATTGCTGCCGGAACCATTGAAAGCGACCGAGTTCATCACTCAGTTCAGTCAACATCTGCGCAAAGATGCGCAGTTATTACGCTGTGTTAACATTGTACTGAAGCGGGATGTCAGTTGCCGCGAGTGTGCTGATACAATGAGTGTGTTGCTCAAGAAATTGGGCGCCCACGTTATGACGAATCTTTACTATAACACGGTTAAGATGCTCGTGGAACGTGTGGCCTCCGTGATGGTGGATAAAGAATCAATTGGTGTGCTCATCGGGTAAGTTTTTAACTGATTTAAAACAGATTGTAGATACGAAGTGAGCTTTCCCTTTTTGTAGGTTGATCGAACAGTGCATTCAGGGCGGAGACATCTGCAACGAGATTGGAATATCGCCACATGAAGCGGGTGAACGAGGCCTCAAATTATTAAGCGTGAGTGGGAAACGTATTTTACCTGATTTCATGTATTCATGTGAAATGTATTCCTCTTTCTCCAACAATTGCAGATGCTCTCGTATGTGTTTTCGGCTCATTTCTTTACGGATACCTCTCTACGTCGTCTGATTGCATTACTGAGCTATGACCACGAATATGTGGCTCCGCTAGTGCTGAAAACGTTGACACATTTAGGTCGCTATCAGCCGTTGATTGATGAAGCCAATCCGGCCATATTAAACGAATTGGCGCCCATCTGTAAAGACTTTGCCTTATTGGGCACGCCCAAGCAGGCGAAGCATGCAGTGCGCTGCATCTTTGTCAACAGTCAATCATCGTCAACGGCTACGACGGATGGCGGCGGCAGTGCATCAACTACCACACAAACTGTGCATCCCATCTTCAATGAAATCATTGAGGAGCTGCGCGTAAAGCTGGCTCCCAATTGTGAATATCAACGTACGAAGATTGTAACATTGGGCCACATTGCTTACAATATGCCGCAGGCATTCCTTACTCCTGTTAAGAATATGATTGCACGTCGCATAGTCAAGGAATTGCTTATACAGGAGGTGCCTGCTCAACGTGACCACGATCTACCTGAGAGTGATTGGTGTGAACAGGATGATCTGCCGCCAGATACACTCTGCAAGCTAGATGCTCTCAAAACGATGGCACGCTGGCTACT
Source organism: Drosophila macrospina (assembly GCA_035042075.1). NCBI lineage: Eukaryota > Metazoa > Arthropoda > Insecta > Diptera > Drosophilidae > Drosophila > Drosophila macrospina. Next base: position 132,429 of record JAWNLW010000526.1, on the reverse strand, counting down.
TGGTCTCCGCTCAGATGAGCATGCCGCTCAGAAAACCTTCCGTATGCTGGCTGCCTTTGTTAATCAGCGTGGTGATCTGCTGGCCCAAAATAGACTGTGCGGCGCCGAAAAGTCCTGGCTGCGTCTGGGAGCCGCTTGCGCAATGCTCAAGGTGTGCGAACAAAAGGGTGTGGGCGATCAATATAGCGCCGAACAGTATTTGCAGCTCTCTCAGCTGATGGTCAGTATTTGCCTTTCGTAGTGATTGATTATTTACTAAATGGTGCTGCTTATTTGCAGGAGGATCCTGTTCTGGAAGTGCGTGAGATCTTCGCACGGAAGTTACACAAGGGCCTAGGCAGAAGTCTGCCCCGCAATTGCCTGCCCCTTGACTTTATGGGCTTCTATGTGCTCAGTGGCATGGAGACCAATAGAAAGTGAGTTTAAATTGACTTTTTAATTCAATTAAATGACCTATTCATAAATTATAAACAGATTGCAGGATCAGATACGCCACTATGTGGAAGCGGATGTAAATAAACGACGGGAATATCTCAAAACTGTGGCTATGACGTGTAAGACTTGCTTCAGATTTGAACGCAACTCAACTTGTGAATTAAACACTTATGTAATTGTGTATTACAGCTCCGGACAGCTCGACGGAATCACAGTCGTTGCATATATTACCTGATTACATGCTGGCCTTTGCCATACCAGTGCTGGTGCACGATCCCAGCTATACAAATCACGAGGATTATGTGCAGCTTCGCAAGATGGAGAAGTGCTTACGTTTTATACTCGAACCACTGATGGCAAAGCGCGAATCGTTTGTTTATAGCTTCTATAAACAGCTGCTGCAGCTGATCAAACATCGCGAGTATAGCCAGAGCACAGAAAAGGATCGAATGCAAAATAACTATGTATGTAGTTCTTCTATGGCAGCAACTGTAACAACAAATGTAATTCGTTACTTATGTTTTCTTCCTCCATTTACATAGAAAATGTGGGCGCTCTGTGATCTCGCCATGCACATAATCGATGCCAAAGTTGGCCAATGTGATGGCAATTCGAGCGCATTCTCAATGCCACTGGCGCTTCCTGAAATGTACTACAAACTGCCTGCCGTTGCAAATTTCCAGAATAATAAAGTCTATATACCACTGGACGTATACACCATCGGCGCCAAAGGCAGCAAAGCGACTGCATCGACGACAACGACAATGTCACATGCGACTGCTGCAGGCTCCAAAAGAGCTGCAGACTTGGCGATCATGGACGATGACAATTCACAGGTAGATATATATATTTCAGTCACTATCAACGAGCTTATATCGATTGACATTTGTTGATTGCTTACAGGAGAACAATCTATTTGATAACATACGAGCCGCGGATACAACGGAACCAACGGCCAAGCGAACGCGCGGTGGCGCTGCAACTGCACCTAAATCGTAGAGAAGAGAAGCGTATATTGTTAGTTTAGTATTAGATTAGGTCCTAAGTTAACTAAATATTTAAGACGTAGATGAGTACTACGATTAGATCATACACACACATACACATACACAAAACAACAAAAGCAACAAATCCCTCAGCAGACGTGCTTGAAATTCTTGTAACCTTTCCTGTGTGTGGATGGAGGAAACAGACCAACCAACCAACCTTCGGCAAACATACCAATTGCTGTTAGTGGTGTTTCATTTGTTACTTTTAGTTGTAATTATGAAATGAGAGTGTAGTTTTTACCTTTTATATTATTATTATACCATATTTTTTATTGTGTCGTGTTTCGTATTATGCCCCTTTCGGCTTGTTTCATTGTCCTTCATTGCCTTTTGCACTATTTTAAAACAATAATAATATTTTTTAGATATGTAACAGAAATGTGTCGAATAAATGAAAGAATTAGAATGCAAATTAGTTGAAGTATGTCGCGACGTAAAGTAACAGAGCCTTATTAAGAAATTAATATTAACTTTTCTATGAACGCAGTTAAAATTTAGTTAATATAAAATGTATGAATAATCGTAATACACTTTACATATACATATATACATACATATTCATAAAATACACACAATGCATTGAAAATGTATTAAAATGATTGAAGAAAATGTTGTAATAACATTCAAATTGAAAACAATATTGTACATTTAATTATTATTACTGTTTTTCAAATACAAATAATTATTTAAAAATAAGTTATTAAAATAAATTTGCCTATAAGAGAACATTTATTCAAACTATGAGTTACGCGCTCGCTCTTCAGGGATTGATAGCTACGGTAACACTGCGCGTCAGAGAGTTGCCACTATGCGCACGCAGCTTGGCAACGCTTTACCAAGCAAATGCATTCGTATTGATAGTGGGGGTGCGTCTCGGTTGTGTGTGTACGTGTGTGCAAGTTCTTTTGTGCTGTTGATTATATTTTTACGAAAATCCATTTGACTGAATGAAAGGCGATTAAGATTGTTCAAAGCAAGCTCTGAAAAAGCATTCAATTGGAGAATATCAATAACTTACAGAATATACCTGCACAATGCAGCGACTACCTGCAACGCAAATAACGGACTGTGACGTCACACGAGAGTTAAACGACATGTACGCTGGCACAGGCCCAGGCGGTGTTGGTGCTATCAGTAGGGAAACAAACGCGCAGCCGAACGGGCAGAAGCAGCGCATATACACCTCAACCCCCAAAGACAAATTCGAAAAGCAACAGCAATTGAAGCAACGTAATAACGCCATTGCCTATTGCCGTTTAGCAAAAGCAAAAACAAAACATTACATTTACGTGGGTGGTGTCAAGGGGCAAGGGCCAACCTTTGATGTGCGTCTGAAAGCGATTCTTCTACTATTTGGCATAGTAATTATTGGATACCGAATCGTCAGTTTAACAAGTAAGTACACTTTAAGTTAGCGCAGCAATTTCAAGGCTGCACTTGTGACGTCTGTTGTTGTTAGTGTTTATTAATAGCCTTACATTTATGTATATGCATATTGACTTGTTTAGGCAATGGCAAATGTATGATCTCATAGCAATTTTCATTCTCATTGCCTTTGTGTTTCACCTTCCAGCGCTCCCCACTAAAATGCGTTAAGCATCTAAATAAAGACTCATTCAATTCTCTGTTGCGCATTTTGTTTTAGCCAAAAAGACAGCTCAGTTGGACAGAAGACCGTAGCAATTTTTTATTTACTAATTTCTTTGGAACGGTCTTCTGTTTGTTAGACGCTGGCCTTTGTTTACATACTTAGAACTGTTATTTCCCTGTTTGTATTGGTATATACATGTATGTATACAAACATGTCAAGTTCTTCTTTTAGTTGTGAGCGACTTAACGGTATTTTGCACTCAGTTAAGTCACGCGACCTGTAGGTTACAGTGGGTGAGAATTGCTTTCCACCTACAACATAAATATATGAAAACATATGTAAATAGGTATTTAAGTTGCTTAAAATGTTTTTATTAAATATTTAAAAAATATAACATTTGAAGTAAATTTATTAACCTATTACCACTGTACCACTGTGCAATATTCTAGTGGGCGTCAAAACTGGTCCGTGTTAAGAGTTTTCCCCAAATAGCATTTCTTGGCAGCTTTTGTAATTGCTTGTGAACGAAAGACAATCTGCACTAAACGTATTCGTCTGTTTATCATGCTGTTGATATAAAAGCCAATATCAATTGATGACCTTGACGCCGGAATCTAATAGTGATAATAATGAAGTTATTTATTTATGACAGTGCCCCATATAAATAGCAACAGCGTGCAACAGCTCAGCACATATGTGCAGGCACAGTTGAGTGTTGCCATGGATTGGTCAGAGGAGCACCAACTGCGCTCCAAGCTAAGCCCATTGTTGTGTGGCTTCCTCGTGGCATCATTTTTCTATGGAATGGTTTATATGGATAGCCTCGAGCCGGGAGTTAATCCACCTACGCCCTTCTCACCACGTTCCAAGCAGCGGTAAGTTCAAGTCTTCTTATTAACTGAGGTCATCGTTAAAGCCATGTTTTTTGTTTTCGGTTTGCAGCAATCGCGAGAGAAGCACCATGCAGTTAAGCTATTTGGGAGCGATTGGCGCGGGAGTTATGGTGACTCTCTTGATGTATATAGATTTATAATCATTTTCTTTAACCATTCATTAAATCAAATATGGCACCAGTATTAGTATTTGAACCATTAATTGTAAAAACTTCCCTAATTAGGCTTTAATTTATTTGTAATTGTGCAATGCTCTTGAAGTGAAACCAAACATCTTTTTTTGTATTCTAATTGTATTCTTAAATGAATTTATTGAAGCTACAGAAGCTAAACTGAACTGTTTAAAGGCACATATGAAGTTACTAACTGTACTAAATCTAAGTAAACAAATTAGATCATATTCTATACGTATTAATAACTTATTTATGCAAATAAGAAAACCTATGTGAAAGTACAAAGTGAAAAAGATTAAATATCAACAAGTCCTTGTACTAATATCTACTTCTGTACCGTGTTTTGCATTAATATATAAGAAGTTACATTCTCAATACGCGTGAAATTCTCTTGCCAATCGGCAATGCTTACCTGAGTCACGCTAAAGGTCTGCAAACGATTCTCACTTTTGAAACGGCCCACAACATGGACATAACAACCTGTAATACACATACAATTGATAAGCATATGCAAATATGTGCCTGATGAACTTGTATGCTTGCCATTATTCACTGACTTCAATTCACCATCAAAATCATAGAAAATGCTCTGCAGGATGGGACCTTTATCATCGTTGCGGAGCAGCAGCGTATGCTCGCCTCGTTTACCCACAATAATGCGCAAAAGCTTACCTAATAAATGTTAAGCAATTAGGTATTTGCATAAATATATATGTCAGCTTACCATAGACATTCCAAATGATGTTCAAATCTGGCTGCGTTCTATGCATTTTAATGCAAAAGTCCACACGCCCAATTAAGCTTCGTAAGTTACGGCCAGGTTTGGACATTGATAAAGTTGGCAACGCGGCCAGGGTTTCAACTTTGTTTGTTTGCATTGCCGTTGATTTGATGGGCCCTTTTACAGCAGATATATAGGCAAACTCCTGCTTGAGTTTCATTTTTAAAGGCTCTTCAACAAATCCGGAAAAGGTTAGCTTATTCTCTTTTTGGCAAAGACTTAATTTGGTTTGCTTCAGTTGACTTCCAGTTTTTCGTAAAAGTCCAGAGGCAGTTTCAAAACTGCGACTAGCGAACAGTTTCTCTTTTGCCATAAGTTCTGCTTTGAATTTCTGCTGAGTATTATTGGCCAAGCTATTGCTTTTCTTAGCTAAATGTGTATATATTTTTATATACCAAAGATATATGCTTCAATTATCATATTTTTCTTACCCTTGTTCGTGAACATTTTGGACTGGAATATCGACAGTTACAAAATCAAAATGGCACAGTTTGCCGGTTCGCTAAGGTGACCGTTTGTTATCATTATTGTTTTTGGTATTCTTCGATATATTGTGTGTTGCTGTGAAACCTTCGGGCTCGTTATATTAAATATCGATTTTAAATTATCGATTTGTTCGATATAGCGACACTCCACGCGAGTTTATTTTCATTTTAATGCATTAAATTTTTGTAAATATCACACAATTTAAAATTACATAGAACGAAGTAAATCTGTAGCAATGAGTACAATTCTGGAGAAAATTGCGGCCATTGAGTCGGAGGTAAGCCGGCAAAGAGAAATTACGAATATGCCAACCAGAAATCTAACCTGTCTCCCCTTTTCATTCCACTCAAAATGTATGTGTATGTATGCACACACACATGTAGATGGCACGCACGCAAAAGAATAAGGCAACGTCGGCTCACTTGGGTCTATTGAAAGCCAAGCTAGCGAAGCTGAGACGCGAGCTCATCTCGCCAAAGGGAGGCGGCGGCGGTACCGGCGAAGGTGAGTTGCTTTCTCAATTGCCCGAAACAGAGTTTTAATTATGGAATTTTAGCTGGATTTGAGGTGGCCAAGACTGGCGATGCCCGGGTGGGATTTGTCGGGTTTCCATCGGTCGGTAAATCAACGTTACTATCGAATTTGGCCGGTGTTTACTCTGAGGTTGCTGCCTATGAGTTCACAACGCTTACAACTGTGCCAGGATGCATTAAGTATAAGGGAGCCAAGATACAACTTCTAGATTTGCCTGGAATCATTGAAGGCGCCAAGGACGGAAAGGGTCGTGGTCGCCAGGTGATTGCTGTTGCACGTACCTGCAATTTAATCTTCATGGTACTGGATTGCCTTAAACCACTGGGTCATAAAAAGTTACTCGAGCACGAGTTGGAGGGCTTTGGCATACGCTTAAATAAGAAACCACCAAATATTTATTACAAACGAAAGGATAAGGGTGGCATTAATCTCAACTGCATGGTGCCACAATCGGAATTGGACTCGGATCTGGTTAAGACCATTTTATCGGAATACAAGATACATAATGCGGATATAACATTGCGTTATGATGCCACTAGCGATGATTTGATTGATGTTATTGAAGGAAATCGTATTTATATACCTTGCATCTATCTGCTGAACAAGATTGATCAGATTTCTATTGAGGAGCTGGACGTTATTTACAAGATACCACATTGTGTACCCATCTCAGCGCACCATCACTGGAATTTCGACGATCTGCTTGAACTGATGTGGGAATACTTGAGACTAGTGCGAATTTATACCAAGCCCAAAGGACAATTGCCCGACTACAGCTCTCCCGTTGTGCTGCACAATGAACGCACTAGCATTGAGGACTTTTGTAATAAGCTGCATCGCTCCATTGCCAAGGAGTTCAAATAGTAAGTAATAATTATCATTCTGTGATTTTGTTATTAACAATGTTTTATGTTAACAGTGCGTTGGTTTGGGGATCTTCGGTGAAGCATCAACCGCAAAAAGTGGGCATTGAGCATGTATTGAATGATGAAGATGTTGTGCAAATTGTGAAAAAGGTCTAAGACCCGTTGATACTATATGCTTTTGATTTTATTTGTGTTTAATTGCATTTTTGAAATAAAAACTATAATTGCCCTGACTGTTTACCAGCGTTGCCACCTGGAATTAATGCATTTTCAAAATTTGCGCCCAGCAATCGATATTTTGCCGTCTTATCTGAGCACTATCGAAACTTACATCGCTGAAATCCCGCCTCTAACCTCACGTTGTTATTATTTTATTTTCAATAAAGTTTTATTAAATGGTAGAGCTAAAAAAAGCCGAAGCTAATGTGGAAGACAATGGCTGGGAGCCCGGTGACAGTAAAGAGTGGGCGAAACCCATCAAACCCTTGCAGGAGAAATGGAAACTAGTGCCGGCATTTCTGCAAGTTAAAGGTTTGGTCAAGCAGCACATTGATTCGTTCAATCACTTCATCAATGTGGACATAAAGAAGATTGTGCGAGCCAACGAAATTGTGACCAGCGGTGCTGATCCGCTTTTTTATCTCAAGTATCTGGATGTCCGTGTGGGTAAACCGGACATCGACGATGGCTTTAACATAACCAAAGCGACAACTCCACACGAGTGCCGGCTCAGGGACACCACGTACTCGGCACCCATCACCGTGGACATTGAGTATACACGCGGCACACAGCGAATTAAGCGTAATAACCTGCTCATTGGACGCATGCCCCTAATGTTACGATGCTCGAACTGTGTGCTCACTGGAAAGTCGGAATTTGAGTTGTCCAAACTAAATGAGTGTCCGCTTGATCCGGGTGGCTATTTTGTGGTGCGTGGACAGGAGAAGGTCATTCTCATACAGGAGCAGCTGTCGTGGAATAAAATGCTTACCGAGGACTTTAATGGTGTCGTGCAGTGCCAGGTTACGTCGTCCACCCACGAGAAGAAATCACGTACGCTGGTGCTGAGCAAGCAGGGCAAATATTATCTGAAGCACAATTCAATGACGGACGACATACCCATTGTGGTGATCTTTAAGGCTCTGGGTGTTGTATCGGATCAGGAGATAATGGCACACATTGGCTTGGATGCGCGTTCCCAGAGTCGCTTTGGTGCCTCTCTCTTGGAAGCATTCAATCTAAAGGTCTTCACACAGCAGCGTGCTCTCGACTATATGGGTGAGTCTCAAACAAAGATGATGATTCGAAGATTGGCCTAATTGTGTTCACTCCTCACAGGCTCCAAGTTGGTGGTGAAACGCTTTCAGAGTGCCACAAATAAAACGCCTTCTGAGGAGGCGCGAGAGCTGCTGCTGACCACCATTTTGGCGCACGTTCCCGTGGACAACTTCAACTTTCAAATGAAGGCGATTTATGTGTCCCTGATGGTGCGTCGTGTTATGGCCGCAGAATTGGACAAAACGCTGTTCGATGATCGAGATTATTATGGTAACAAGAGATTGGAGTTGGCTGGATCGCTCATTTCTCTGATGTTTGAGGATCTATTCAAGCGCATGAATTGGGAGCTCAAGATGATTGCAGACAAGAATATACCCAAGGTGAAGGCGGCGCAATTTGATGTCGTTAAGCACATGAGGGCTGCCCAGATTACCGTTGGCCTCGAGTCTGCCATTAGTTCTGGAAATTGGACAATCAAACGCTTTAAAATGGAACGTGCTGGCGTCACCCAAGTGCTGTCGCGCCTCAGTTATATATCGGCGCTGGGCATGATGACGAGAGTGAATTCACAGTTCGAGAAGACACGGAAAGTCTCTGGACCGCGCTCACTGCAGCCCAGTCAATGGGGCATGCTGTGTCCCTCGGATACGCCCGAGGGCGAGGCTTGCGGCCTGGTAAAGAATCTGGCGCTAATGACGCACATTACCACCGAAGTGGACGAGCATCCAGTAATGATATTGGCCTACAATGCCGGCGTCGAAGACATACGTGAGGTCAGCGGCAATCCCATCAATAATCCAAACGTTTTTCTCGTCTTCATCAATGGCAACGTCCTCGGCCTGACCATAAATCATCGGCATCTGGTGCGCAACTTGCGGTATATGAGAAGAAAGGGACGCATGGGCAGTTTTGTCTCCATACACACGTCGTACACACAACGCTGCATCTTTATACACACAGACGGTGGTCGATTGTGTCGACCTTATATTATCGTGGTTAATTCCCGGCCTTTGGTGCTGCAACGACACTTGGATGAACTGCAGCGTGGCATTCGCAAATTTGATGATTTTCTGCACGACGGATTGATTGAGTATCTGGATGTGAACGAGGAGAACGATTCGTTTATTGCATGGAATGAGCAGCACATTGAACCGCACACAACACATCTGGAAATTGAACCCTTCACATTGCTGGGAGTCTGTGCGGGTCTCGTGCCGTATCCGCATCACAATCAGAGTCCCCGTAACACCTATCAATGTGCCATGGGTAAACAGGCAATGGGCATGATTGGCTATAACCAAAAGAATCGCATCGATTCGCTTATGTACAACTTGGTTTATCCTCAAGCGCCGATGGTCAAGTCACGCACCATTGAGTTGACGAACTTTGATAAGCTGCCCGCTGGCCAAAATGCCACCGTGGCTGTGATGAGTTACTCTGGCTATGATATTGAGGATGCTCTCATTCTGAATAAGGCCTCAATTGATCGCGGCTATGGACGCTGTCTCGTCTACAAGAACTCCAAGTGCACGGTGAAGCGTTATGCGAATCAAACGTTTGATAGGATTATGGGACCGGTGAAGGATGCCTTGACCAATAAGGTGATATTTAAGCATGATGTCCTCGACACTGACGGCATTGTTGCACCAGGCGAACAAGTGCAGAATAAACAGATCATGATTAACAAGGAAATGCCTGCAGTTACATCCATTAATCCACTCGAAGGTCGGTCTCAATCACTAACTGAACCTTTGCATCGCTTACTCATTCTATTTCATCTCGCTTCGTAGGTCAGGCCCAGGTGCCCTATACTGCGGTGCCAATTAGCTACAAGGGACCGGAGCCCAGTTACATTGAACGTGTCATGGTCTCGGCCAATGCCGAGGAAGACTTTCTCATCAAGATTCTATTGCGACAGACGCGAATTCCAGAGATTGGCGATAAGTTCAGCTCGCGGCATGGACAGAAGGGCGTGACGGGGCTTATCGTTGATCAGGAGGATATGCCCTTTAATGACTATGGTATATGTCCGGATATGATCATGAACCCCCATGGTTTCCCATCCCGTATGACAGTGGGCAAGACCCTGGAGTTGCTGGGCGGCAAAGCTGGCGTTTTAGAGGGCAAATTTCATTATGGCACCGCTTTCGGTGGCTCCAAGGCAGTCGATCTGCAGGCGGAACTGGTGCGCCATGGTTTCAACTACATGGGCAAGGATTTCTTCTACTCTGGCATTACGGGTGCACCGCTGGAGGCGTACATTTACTCTGGACCGGTGTACTATCAAAAGCTCAAGCACATGGTGCAGGACAAGATGCATGCGAGAGCACGAGGACCTAAAGCCGTACTCACACGTCAACCCACGCAGGGAAGGAGTCGAGAGGGTGGACTCCGACTGGGCGAAATGGAGCGGGATTGCCTGATATCCTATGGAGCGAGCATGCTTATAATGGAACGCTTAATGATATCGTCGGATGCCTTCGAAGTGGACGTCTGTCGCACCTGCGGCAGATTAGCCTACTGCTCTTGGTGCCACTTCTGTCAGTCATCGGCGCATGTCTCTAAGATATCCATGCCGTATGCCTGCAAATTACTTTTCCAGGAGTTGACCAGCATGAATGTGGTGCCGAAGCTCATACTGGAGAATTATTAATATTAAATATAGTAATCCTGTAAAACCTAAAGAGACGACTTGAATAAAGTGTGTATTTATATTTGTATTTTTCAAGTTCAATGAGCGTGGGCATTTTTTCCACTTAAACAGTTTCCCCTCCCACCAACAATTGCTATGGACAGAATTCCTTTTAAATCCAATTACCATCCCTCAGACACGCCCACTTCACTTTCACAACATTTGCGTATATTTTAACATATTCATGAAGTAGGCAGCCCAATGTCAAAGCTCAGCATTACGCTGTTAGCGAACAATGTGAGAGTTGTGCGACTCTCTGTTAACTAACAGAACGCTGTTAACCCGCAGGCCTAAAACTGAAGCTGAAAATAGCTTAAGCTTCTTGCTTAATTGTATCTTTTATAGCGGTTTCAGGCTTATCAAATTGCGGATTAACCCGGTTTTCGTTTCGTGTAAACACTAAATTCATGTCCAGTTCGTAATTAAATGTAGATGAAAACATTAGCAAAGGCTTAAAGCTATAAAAAGTAGATGACTAATTAAAGGGTGTTATGTTGTAAGCTCTTGCCGCCCTCTTAGACTTGTTGATTATCAATTAGCATAGCAAAATAAACATTTACAGCATTTACACAAATGAAATTCATTCTTAGAGCTGTTCGGTTTCCTTCACACAAACTGTGTCGAGTTTTGTTTACTTAGAAGAGAGGGGAAAAAAGAACTGACGCTACTGCACCTTAACTTTGAGTGCTTGGTGCGACTTTGAGTCTATTCATATAAGCCCATTTTAGAAAAGTTTGCTGACTTAGTGGGTCAATGCACGGGCACGCACGTGACTCGACAACTGGCAACTGGCAACACCTACGAGGCAATGTCCTTGTTTGTCATTTCAAGTTAGCTGGGCTCAAAATAGTCAACGTCAACACAGTTACCGTACACCCCACGGGCTGTTGCAAGTGCAATGACAGCAAGGGGGGCAACTTGTCCACGACTTGTCCAATGGGACACAATAACGATAAGACTGCTCAAGCAGCTGGACACCTTACCGCTGCAACATGAAATAGGTTGGCATTCATGCTTTTGGCTATTTGTTAAAAAGTTTACTTGTATGTGTATAAACTGTATATAGATTGTTTTAAATGTGCGCCAAAGTTGAGCGTTGTCAAGTGATGTTTAACTTTTAGCAGCAAAAATAAACATATACATACAAATGCATAAACTTTGCGTGTTGAATCTACAAAAATACATTGCACTTAGCTACTTCTTTAGTTCCTTGTCGGGCTTAACTCTAATCCCATATTAATGCTAATAAACTCTTGCCACAAATTTCTGGAAAACTTTTAAGGCACCTGTGTCATTTAACAGCGATAAGTTAAAGGCTCAGCATAAGAGAGCAGAGTGCATGTTAACATTAATGGGCTCTTTTGTAAGCTTTGCTCTCTATTCGTTCGAATGTTATTAACAGTTCTGAGAGCGACCAAATATTCTGGTTAGCTAAAATGTAATAAGTAAGTGATTTGTTTTATCAAACTGAACTGAACAATAAATATATTTGAAAGAGATTATTTATTTCTTTATTATTTGTAGCACATATTTGAAGTTTCTTTTATATAGGATTAACAGAAGAAAGTCTATGTTTAATTATATAGTACACAACTTTTAAAAATGGTACTTTTTATTTCTTAGTTAAAAATTTTTGAAGATATAAAAATTTGGCAACCAATCAAATACAGAATGAATTAAGAAGTGAAACGATGATTAAACACTAATATTCTGCATTAAAATCAGTAAAGCTCTGCCAATGCTAAGAGTATTTGTACTTTCGAAAAAACTTTATTCTGTCATTTATAATTAACTGGCTTATTGAATTACTTTTTCAACAATATTTACATTAATTTTTATATGAAGAAAACGGAATACATTGCATATACAATAATCGAAAATGTGGTACAATAAACAATTTTCAGATTGTAGACTACACATCGCTGTCGTGCATTTATTGCTTGCTATGAGTTCTCTCTCTCTCTTTGCGTCTGGGACTATAAAAGCCAGTGTCAAAGTTAAAGAGAGTTCAGTTGAAACCGGCCCTCGCTCGCGTTTTTGCAACTGCAGATAAAGCTCGGCTGTGCTTGAATTCTAAATGGAAAGCTGGGCAAAAAACATTTTAAGTGCAATTTGTACAATGAAATGATTATTGCCAGTTTGTTGTGTGTGAGAGAGTGTGCGAAATTAAATGTTTATTGAGTAATAAGTTAAAAACAAATGTTGAAGAGTATTGCAAATGTGCAAATAACTGTTGAAAACATATTTGACAAATATTCAACATAATTATTGTTATTAAAATTCTATCAAAATGCCCAATGCTACGGAAATGACAACAAATGCAACTGACTCCAAAAAACCATTCAAAGTAAGTTAAGTTAGTTACTGAATCGCAGTTTTGTATTAAAGGCTGACTGGGGGCTATTAATCTGTAGTGCAATGCCATGCCCTTTTATGGGCGTTGTGTTCAAGTTGTTCAAGTTGTTGTTGTTGTTGTTGTTGTTGATAACCGCGTGCTGTGTTTCGCATTTGCGCTATTTAAAAATGCTCATATTGAAACTGGGTGAACTTAAAGTTGCAGAGAGCGAGGTCGAAGAGAGTAAGGCAAGAGAGCAAAAGCTCAAGCGCTGACTGCGCGCTGTTAAACTTTGTTTATTTGGGAGCGTGTGAGCGGCTGAGCTGAGCGATAGAGAGAGTGCGATTAAAAGAGCACTGTAATGTAGTTGACTTTGCAAATACAATAGGCGAGTACTTGACATGAATTTTTGGCTTTGTTCTCCTATGTATTTTATTTGGGATTTCGAGCGCTTGGCAGTTGTTTGTCTTTGGCATTTGTTTGTTTGCCTGCATTGCCTTTGTCGTCAACTAATTTGTTTATCCGCTGTCTAAATAACAAGGATATTTGTAATGTTTATCTTTTGTAAGCTGCGGACATCACAAGAAAGGCCACACAAAGTAACTTGCCACAAGGAAAATCAACATTACTACTGTGTGTAGTATTTCATGATGTAGACTACAAGTTAACTCACATTGTCAGCTTTTCTGTCACTTTAACAGGTCCATTAAAATGTCACAGCTTATTATAATAATTAATTCAAAATCTTTTGAAACGTAAATCGGCTTAAATACGGCCAAATACGGCGAAATACCCAGACAGCCATGAGAATGCTATTAAAAAAGTTTCTCAGCTGACATGTTTGTGTAATTAGTGAGTGCCACGCCCACGGACAGACCACAACGGCATTAATAATATATTTGACAATTTACATAATTTGTTGTCATAGTTCAAACAGCACTTTTAACTTGACGCCTAATTTCCCCAGCGACTCTCAAATCTGCGTTCTAGGCCTATCAAATATTTAGTATTCCACTTGTGGTCGCCACAGCCGTCGTTCCCCCTTTCATCCTCAAGTTGCAGTCGTCTCTTCGGTACATCGTAGGTGCTGCAATTGAGACGCAGACACGTCGCTAACGGCGCCCTTATGATAGCTAACCCACAAAGTGGACAGGATACGTGTTACGTGTTGAGTGTCCTTTGGGCTGCTCTGGTTGTTCTGGTTGCTCTGGCTACTCTGCGGTGCCCTGCTCTGTGTTTGAAGATTGGTTAGTTGGCAAAGCTGACAGTGCGGTTAACTGAGATTTCGTTTATATACATAATGATATTCTGCATATTTTACAGGGTATTATTCACGTTTTCTACACTTTATTGAAGGCTTAACTGCCTTTCATCACTTTTATAAATCAGCCAAAAAGTATGCTTAATTAAATTTCGCGTAATAAATTACGCTTCGTTGGGGAAATGTGGAAAACACGTTTTGTCTATTTCGCACAAAGCTGCAGGCATTCTGTCAGAGATTCATTAAAACTTTCGCCAGCAACAATGACACTCGCATCACAAAAATGAAAATGTGTGTTTTCCTCCTTTTTTCCCTTTTTGTTCCATGTGTTTTGGTGTATTGAGTGCAGATTTGTGGTTTTAAGCCAGGAAATGTGGTGCAATTGTGTTGAGTTGTGAACCACAGTAGCCACAATTTGAAACTGCTTTCGCATGACGTTGAATGAATTAAATAAATTCGCAAGTTGTTTTAATTTGAAGTAAATTACATTACATTTTATATATTTAATGAAAATGCATTTCATTTAATTGAGAGTGCTGTGAGAACGACATGGAATTTGTTGAAATGTTTGACGCAGATTAAAAAAGAGAAATGACGGAAAAATAAAGGGGAAATGTTTAAGTTGAGTGTGCTCAACTACGAAATACCCAGTCTTGTTATTCTTGCATTTATGCTGAATATATATATTTTCTTATAAAGTTTTCTAAACTCTGTCTCTCTCTCTCTCTCTTTCTTTCTCGTTTGTTCTTGCTCTTTCTCTGTATGTCTTTGCGCGGCGCGCTTCAATAGTTACCGCAAGTTTTGATTGTTGCCAAGTTGCTGGCTTGACGTGATTAATTTTTGACGCAAGAGCAGCACAAGAGCAAAAATATAAAGTTTTTTTCTCATACAATTTATTGGCGGATGAATCTACGGGGAAGGTCTGCACAGTGCTTTGGGTTTAAGTACATGTTTTCGCTTGAGACAGCCTGTAGGCATCCTTAGCTCGCATCCTTTCTTCTTTTGCTTGCATTTCTCATTCATTCGGTTCTTTGTGCGCTTTGGGTAATTGTAATAAAAATGTTGTAATGCAAACTCAACTTCAATTACATTTTGCACGTCTTGCTCCATTATTTATGGGGCCTTTCTCCCCACTCCCCACTCCTCACTCCTCGCACTCGGCAGGAGTGATAAATTTTTGTGCAAGTGCAGACTTGCGGCTTTGCCTTTTGCTGTTGCTGCATCTCTTGCAACTGTTGGCCAAGTCGAATTTATGTTCAGTTTAGCCTTAACGCTCATTCGCCATTTAACATAGCATGCATGTTTAATAGAGCTGGCGATGTATGTCCTTGCAGCCAGCAGGCATCAGGCAGTCAGCAGTCAGCATTCCTGGCATGCACTTAAAAGCATGCAGCATCAAATTGCTGACAGGCATAACTTGTGAGGAAATGCGACAAATATTTGTGCGGCAGGCGGACGAGTGCTTGTCAAACTGTGTGCGCATCTTTTCCGCTCTTCAAAACTAACAGACGAGGAGTTCCTGTGTCGCCATGCGGAATTAATTATAGTTTGTCAAATGTTTAACTAAATGAATATACTCTTCTATCCTAGCATTTAGTTGAGTTATTTATTTATTTGTTAAGCGCTCGCCATAAATCTCAATTAGAGCCGCCCGGCAAACGTGACGTATGCGTAATATTTCTCTCACCTGCTTTTTTCTTGTTGTATTCTTATTGTTATTATTGCTGCTGCTAGCTTTGTGATTTGTTGCTTGCGTGTGCTTGTGTCTTGCGGGCATAATTACTTGCTATTTGGCTTATAAATTACTCGAAAATTTGACTCTAATGAGCGCACAGTTCGCCAGGACATTGAGGGCTGCGTATCCTATGGCAATAATTGCGATAATTGGAGCAGCTTCTGCAAGTCTGCATTGAATCTGACAAACAGAAACTGCGTGAAATGAAATTATACAAATTAAAGTGGATGTCAAAGATAGTTGAACTTAGTTTAGTCTGTGCATAGCTAATAAATCATTTCCTTTCATTTTCATTTGTTCTCTCATCTTTGACAGTTCAATGTAGCCTTTATCAATTTGTTTTTATGATTTATGAAGTCAATCCGAATCAAAGTTCTTGAAATCTTACAAAGTTGAATGTTTCTTAATATATTTAAATAAATGTAAATGTCTTTTTAATTGATTGGCATTTAGATTGTCATAGAGTTGTATAGAGAAATATCTGAAGACACTGCTATTATCACAACTATTTAATTACAGCTGCTTACTTTGTTAACTGTTGTGTTATCTTAGCACTGTTGTATAAAGTTATAAACTCTTTCTGCTAATTGCAAATTGATTAATAACTTATAGTTATTTGTCTAAGCATTTACATAACATTTGCCAAATCGGGGGCTTTCGTGGCTAATGAGGGGCACAATTTGGCAACAAATTTGCATTGACATATATACCGTTATGAGTGTAGCCAGCTGGCTTATCACAATGCTTAATCCTTGGGCTCTTCAGTGCGTCAGCGTGTCCTTAAATCGTAGCAGCGTTATCCTGTGAGTCGTCAATGTTGTGCGAACAGTTTATATGCGTAACCAAAAACAAAACATGGCTAATATCAATGCTACAGATAATTTCAGAACTTGCTAAGCCGGGTGTGTATGTGTGTAAGTGAGTGAGTGTGTGAATGTGTGTGTGTGAGTGAGTGTGTGTGCTGTGTGTGTTCTCTGTTCCCACATGATTACAACATTTGGTTGTCTAACGTTGAGCCTGGTAATGATTTCACGTATCTTTCTCAACTGCGTCAAAGAACCCAAACACACACACGCACAAACACACACGCACACATATATATATATATATATTTACACCCACCTATACTTGCACAACAACATGTTCAGCTGAACACGCGCTACCTAATGCCAAGTTGATTAAGCCAGAAGCAAATCCAAAAAAAAAAAAAAAAAAAATAGAAAAAAAAAGAAAAGTTTAGTTGGCGCAACACATAAATTAAATACTCTAGCAGCTGTGTATTAATTAAATTTACTTTATTATTAATAAATATGAATACAATTAACTTAATTTTGATTATATTAATAAGCATAAACATATTTATTTTAATTAATATTATATCAGTAAAGCATAATTAATTATGTTTACATTTCCAAGGAAATTGAATGTTGATCGTGTTGGAAAGAAGTCTAACAAACTTATGACTCCCTTTATCCTTTGGTTACCGGGTCTAAATACTCTTAAGGTTGCTCCTTAACTTTGCATTTTAGGACTTTCCCTTTGACTTTGACTACACTAACAACATTTGCAAGCACTTCTCAATAGAAATGTTCTGCGAAATAAGAAGTTGGTATAGGTGTTTGCAAGTGGAATTTGTATGCGTTACACGCTTCGCAACACAATTAGAATACCCTCTCGAAGGGCATGAAATGGGAGAAGAGAGCAAACAGAGAGCAGAGCAAACCTTAGCTAAACTTTTTCGGGTGCTGTCGAGTGTCCGGCTTAAATATTTCATATAGGCTGCTGTTTGGTATTAATTTATTATTCATTCAATGTGTATTGCCGTCCATATGTAGCTGTTGCTGTAGCTGTAGCTGTAGCTGTAAACGTGTAACGGTTTATTATTCCCACTTCCCTTGTTTTGCTCTTCATTTTTGTGTATTTGGTCTGCTGCAGGTCAAGGACGTCACGCGCAACATTAAAAAAGCCGTCTGCGCCTCGAGCCTGGAGGAGATACGCGCCAAGGTGGCCGAGAAATTTGAGAAATGTGAACAGCAGCCGACTATCCACTTGGACTCGGACGGCACTGAGATCGACGATGAGGAGTATTTCCGCACCCTGGACGAGAACACCGAGCTGGTAGCTGTGTTTCCCGGCGAGCATTGGATTGATGTGAGTATATGCGGAGATTCCTGCCCCATTCAATTATATCCTTATGTACTTTGCGTGTTTAATTGCTGGTATACCCTGTACTCAATCACTGAAGGGTCTAGTCCACAACAATGAATGAGAAATGTTTGCTCAATTCGCATTTAATTTTATTATCATTTTTATGGCTTAGTCTCTGTTTTTATCCAAACTGTAGGGTGTCTCGCAGTCGGGCACACTCTTGTTTACTTTCCATTGATGATTTTAATTACTTTTACGAGCAAAACGCGCCTGTTGTGACAATAATTCAATTATTGCCGCAACAAAAACCTCACGTAATCGAGTTTCAAATGAAACGTTTCCTTTGGTTTCATAGCCAACCCACTACGTGACAATAACCACACCGAATGGCAGTGCCAATGGCAGCATCGCTGGCCATCCGGAGAACGGGGATACCACGGATGCCAACAGCTCCGAGTCGGCGAGGATCCGTCAATTGGTGGGTCAACTGCAGAACAATTTGTGCAATGTGTCGGTGATGAATGATGCGGACTTGGATTCGCTGTCGAACATGGATCCCAATTCGCTGGTGGACATCACCGGCAAGGAGTTCATGGAGCAGCTGAAGGATGCGGGCAGGTGAGTTGATTTATTCATCTCAATTAAGTTGAATTCACAGAGGCAAATCAATTGTTATTCGTTTATTCCCTAGGCCGCTCTGTGCCAAGCGAAATGCCGAGGATCGGCTGAATCTACTGAAGCTGCTGAAGGCAGGTGCCATCTTCTGCTCGGAACGCTATCCGGAAGATGCGGAGGCCATCGATCGTGAGATTGGGCGGCAGCTGAATGAGGCCGAGAGCGGCCAGGTGACAACAACAGCGGCTAACAATACACGCACCATCGAGGTGGTGCAGTGCGACAATCAAAACACCACCATAACCATCACAGTGGCCGAGGCAACCACATGCAGCACCACTGATCCAACTGCCGCAGTTGCCAACGAGGCAAATGCCAATGCAAATGCAAATGCAAATGGCAATGCAAATGCAAATGGCAACAATGGCGACATCTGACTGCCCATTTTGGGCAGCCTTAGATGAAGCCTGGCCGCCAATAAGTAAGCCGAACTAGGGATCCAAGGCGATGGCAATTTGATCACAAACGAAGTTTCACAAATAGTATAAAGAGATGAAATACACAGACAGAAAACCAAACCGAAGAAATCAGTCCTGCAACATTGGGTTAACATACACGTATTTGTAGCAAATAAAACAAAGTAAGCAAAAAACAAAGTAAACAAACAAATAAACAAATAAACAAATAAAGAATACAACAAATTAGAACGAAACATAACGAGATCTTCAGAGAATGCTTCGTAGAATTTAAGAGCAAATGAAAGTTAACGAAATATTACACGTATTAGCATTAAATTGTCAAAGGTTGAGAACAAAGAAAACTAAGAAAACTAACAAAAACAAAAAGAAAACTAAGAAAAACAAACAAAACATCGCATTGTCAACAATTCTAGAGAATTCTTTTAATTCTACACAATTTCAATTGAAACTCAAATGCGGAAATCTGTTGCTCGTCTCACTTTCAAGGCAATCAAGATCGCAGGATCTTAACTCGATTCGAAGGTGGAATTGAGTCAGCTGAGAAATGCAATTGAATTTCCATAGAAAACTTTCGTAGTTAAAATTTGCTGACAGTTTTGTCACAGCACCTGAAGTTATTAATGAAATCAAAATAAATCGGCAACAATAAATGAATATAATTAAATATATATATATATATATATATATAAATATATATCATATATGAGTGTGAGTAATGAGAAGAAAATATCATGTTCATTTTGAAAGCATTAGTTAAACTAAATATGAAAAAGGTTTTATGGTTCAAATTACCAGCGTCAGCTTAAGGAATTCATTGATAAATAGTTAGAATTTTAAATGATCAAATCTTATTTGAATTAGTGAAAATGGCAAATAGCATTTTGTATTTTTAGTTTAAATTGGCTTTTGGTTGTTGGTTGTCGCGATGAATGAATTCCTTTAGCTCGAATTGAATTGCATTGCATTGCATTGCATTGAATTGAATTGAATTGAGTCTAAGTTGATGATATGCTATGGTAATTAGGTTAATATACGATGTTCGATATGAAGAGACGCACATGAAATTGTTTTTCGACTAATGCCATTGAAAATGTCATTTGTTAAAGCCAATTGAGACTGACTGTAATTATGTGTAATAATTATTTTTGGGAGTACGATATAAACGAAACGATTGTATTTAGATTGTACTCGATCTGGTTTGAAATTGCTTCAAGTAAACCCCCCACAAATGTATAATGTCTAATGTCTAATATCTAATGTCTAATGTAGCCAATGAAAACGTGAAGAATTTAAAGCAAAATATGAAAAGAAACACTTAATATTAGTACATTTAAACAATAAATGCAAATCAAGAGCAAACAAACGCAATTACACTCTTATATACTCGAATTATACAGAACAAACAGGCAACAAATCAAGGCAAACAAAACTGCAGTATGTATAAGCAATAAATATAAATGAAAATGAAATGTTATTAATTAGGAGTAACTGCATACAAGCGTACAAGCAACAATATACCTAAATAAATGCATATTAACAAACGACAAATCAACTGTTTACTTAAGCGAGTCACACGAGGCGTATGCGCAATCTGCACAACTGGGCAACTGTGCAACTGTGCAACAGGGCGTATGGCAGCCAAGTCGATTAGTGTCTTTGTCTGCTGGCTAAAGAGAGGTAGAGAAAGAGAGAAGAGAAAGTGCGTGGCAGAGAGCGAGCTTTGAAGAGAGCATGAACTTTGTGTGGCAATTGCCGCAGTTAATTGCATTAAATACACAGCCGCAAGTGACGTCACAAGAGGCGCTGTGACGTGCGCCAAATGGGGGCCAGGTCGGAGCCAGGCCATGCCACATGCCACATGGCACCGCTTCAGCTGAAGCAGGCCCGACTCTGTCCTACTAACACAGTTCCAAAACACGCCGTCAGCTGGGCTCGTTGCAGCCCGTAACTGACCTAAATCCATGACGACAGCGCCCGCCTGGCTTCCTAGCTGGGCGAGAGCGTGGGCGTGGGCGGTGCAAGTGGGCATGGGCGTGGTCATGGGCAGACTGTTTTGAAATTTGATTTATTGTTGGCTTTGCATTTTTAATGCGCTCAAATTAACTAAAAATCGTTTCCTTTGACCTGTCACCCTTTTAGCTTCCGACCCACGCGCCTTTTTCCAGCGAATATGATTTTAATTTCCCCTCGGACTGTGTGTCGTTTACTGTTACTCTTGTTGTTGCTGTTGTTGTTACTCTTGCTGTTGTTGTTGTTGTGGCTTGCTGGCGGTTCCGTGTCCTTGACATGTCGCATTCGTTGGCCTAACAACAGGCAAAGAATTTATTTAAAATGTTAAAATGTAAATATGAACCCAAGCTGAGTTTTCCCGGCTGCTTTGATGTGCGGCTACAATTTCAATTTTCATTAAAAGGCACATTTCCCATATTAAAGGGGGCGAGGTTCACTTTTTTCGTTTTTCGTTTTTCGTTTTTCTTCTCTTTTTATTTACCCCTAAGAAATTGACGCCCATCAGAAATATAATTTCGCTTGGCTTTTTTCGGGGCCAAGAAGCGCTTTGAAGTGCGATAAAGCGAAACTGCAGACAATTTAGCAGAGATGAATCCATTTTCAAGAGCTGCACAGTGGGGCAAGGTGCACCACAATTACTGCGACAAGTATTTGTGTATTTAATCATCTTAATTGAGATTTCTCTTATGTTTTACTGCTTTCTTTTTACATTTTATTTGTCAGTTCATTGCACGCTTGTTGCCACTGTGCAAGCCCCTCTCCCCGCTGCTGCTGCAACAATTTCTTTTGTAGATAGGCAAATGTAGTCGTACACGTAGCAAGTAAGACGAAGTCCATGGCCAGACAAGTTGAGGAAATACAAGGGCAGCAAGGCAGCAAGTCACAAATGTCAAATGTCTGACATCAGTGACAGCTGCGGAGGCGGCAGGCAGCAGCGGGGGGTGCAAGCAGAGAGAGCAAAGTAAACAACATATCGAATGAAGCTGCGAGGCGAATGCATAATTTTCAACAATTTCGTTGTTAACTTTTTATATGTTTCCCCCTTTTTTTTGGGTAATAAATGTGGAAAGAAGTTGCTTTGCCGGCGGGGGTTTCATGTTACACGCTGTGTGTGTGTGTGTGTGTGTGGGTGTGTGTGCGCTTCGCATTGCACATAAACAACAAGTTTTTGTAATAGATGCCGCAGTGGGCATTGCTAATACGCCCCGTGGCACACACATGCGAAGGCAGCGAAAGAAGCGGCAATGCGACACTACGAGGGGCGGTCACAGTGTGGGCGTCACCATAATTGTGCAGTTTGTGCCGCAGGAGGCATGAACAACAACCACTTAGATTGCCTCATTTGCCACCGTGTCTGCATATGTATGAGCATGTGTGTGTGCCTGTGCGGCTGTGTGTGCCTGTGTGTGGCTGTGTGTGGCTGTGCCGTGTCTGTGTCTGTGTTTATATTTGTGTTTGTCTGCCGCGCTGATTTGTTTGGGCAACCAAAGTCATTAGCTGCTGCCACAGGGTCCATAACGAAGCATATGCCTTTACCTCTGTCTCTGTCGCTGCCTCGGGGTCTGCCTCCGTCGCTGTCTACGTCTCTGCCACCGCTTCTCTCTCCTTCTCTGCCTCAGCGTCTGTCTCTGGCTCTACCTTTACCTCTGCCTCTGCCATCGCCTCTGCCTCTGGCTCAGTCTCTATCTCTGCCTCCGCCTCTATTTCTACCTCTGTCTCTGCCTTAGCGTCTGTCTCAGGCTTTACCTCTGTCTCTACCTCTGCCTCTAACTTTGCCTCCGCCTCAGTCTCTATCCCTGTCTCCACCTTCGCCTCCGCCTGACACAGCTGTGGATAATGCAAATGTTGTAGTATTAGGCCAACACAAATATGAAATTACTCTGCCGTTGAATGCGCCAAATGTAGACCTTTTTATCGCAGCTGGAGTCGATCAGCGGGCAGTCGAGTCAACAACTGCAACAGCAACAAAGTGTAATCTGCCTGATTGACAGTCCAAATAATGTGGTCAACGCCCATTGAGCATCAATTACTCAGCAGCTGAGGCACGTTTAGCTGCAGAGTGTGAGCAGAAATGCAATTTATTTAATGTCAATAAATTGTAAATTAAATAAAATAAATAAGTAATTTAAAAATGAAATTCTATTAAAATGTTTAACACGAAATTGTTTATTTAAATTGCAGAGTTGCAAATTCGTAGCATACTTTTGTGCGTCGAAATAAATTTAAATTGAATTGAGCTCGGATTCGAGTGATGGATGATGAATGAATTAGGCAAGTTAATGCTGCGCTCTGTTCCAATTGGACAGCAGGGAGTCGGACTAGATATGATTGATCTGCTTGATTGATGAATTGAGTTAACAAACTGTGGAATTTACTATTCAAATTATAAAATTAATTATTTACATTTCAATTGACTCCTGGCACAAGTCGAGCTCAGTTGCAGGCGCAGAGAAGTGGAGTTATTTCACATGCGAATAATTAATTTAGGGATTACGAGCATATTTAATTGCGTGATTCAGGAAAGGCATTCAGGAGAGGCATGAAAGATAAAAACAAATGCGACATGGCCCAAACAAATGGTTAAGCAAACCCGCACAAATACTTTGAGTTATTTGGATGTGCGCATGTGAGCACATATTTCAATTTAATTAAAACGATTGCGTATATAAACTTGATGTGTGTTCTTTGGCATTCGCTTTTATTTAAATTCATCCGATTGTTGCTAAATGCCACGCAGTGGCAGCTGCCTCAGCTGCCCCGGCACCAGGGGGCAGCAGCATTGCAAATATTTGGCGCTGCATTTGTTGTAGTTTCAGTTGGAGTTTTCGTTTGAGTTTTCATTTTCATTTTCGTACGTACATTTCCGCTTTCGTACTCAGTATGGTTTCTGTTTGTTTGACTAGTTGGAAAGTGCAACAAATCGTGATGCGAGCGCTGAATGCCAAAGTTGAGGATCGGCCGATTGTCCCTTGTCCATGTCCATGTCCAATCTGCTGGCAAATTTCCAAAAAATCGCTTGGCCAGCGTCAAAGCAATTAATCATAGCCACATGCGTTGTGTGCTGTGACCTTTTGGGCTCCGTTATGGTTACACATCTGTAGCGACGACATGTGAGTTAATTAATCTAGTTGCCTCCACTCCAATGCCTGTCAAACTGCAGACGACGAAGGTCATGCAACATAATTAAACATGACTGTTGCTGTTGTTGTTGTTGTTGCTGTTGTGGCTGTGGCTGTGGCTATTGCTGCCTCACCTTGAGGCAACCGGCTGGCGTAACGCATAAATTTCAATTTGTTATGCTGACCCTTACCATCAACTGCTGCCTGCTTCTCCCCGCCCACTTCCTGCCGCCTCACCTACATGTGTAGGCATTTAAATGCAAACGTGGCATGTGCAAAAAGTATTCGCGCCTCGTTTCAATGCACAATTAGCGAGGCTGCCGCATAAATTATTGCACTGTTTGATTGCCGCAAGGAAATGAACATGGAAATTATTACTCTGACAGTATTTGTGCGTCTCCCCCCACTCTCTCTCTCTCTCTCTCCTCCTCTCCCTCTGTGTGTGCTATATGAAATATTGCGCGATAGGCAAAATGTGCTGACGTCGGGTCAGCGGATTGTTGAAATATGTAAAATGCAGAGCAGGCTTTTAGGCAGTGCACATTGTTTGTCAAGGACATGCTGATAGGTAATTAGCGATGCTCGAGTGATTCTGCGCTGATAACTCTGATAACCTGTGATTTCTACTCGCAATTCGATGCACAGTTGCAGTTGCAAATGCTTCCCAGGCAAACTTTCATTATCGCAGCAAGTTAAATGGAAATTTTAATTTAATAACACTTCCGTGCTATTCACAATTTTCGTCTCAGTCACGTAGACATCTCTATTGTGAATCGGTTTGCAAATCTCTGCAAATTTCGGGCAACTTCCGTGCTGCGTGCGCTGCATTGACAGACTGACAATTATTGCAGTCGCAGTCGCAGTCGCAGTCGCGTTGCACGTGGCGAATACGCAATGTTTTCGTTGTGGTTATTGTTGTTATATGTCAGGCTTAAATGCGTATGTAAATTTGTTACTTTCAACGATTGCCAAGTTAAATTTAGTGCAGTTTTATGTTAAACGGCGGCTTGCAGTTGCTTGCAAATTGCCTGCATTGAAATTCAATATCCAAGCGTAAATAAACGATAAACGATTCTTTTGCGCTTTTTACGGTATGGAAACGCTATGTAAATGTCACGTTCAGTTCAAACGACTGTTTATGGGCCATAAATCAGTGCTTTTGTTTGACAATGCACCTTTGTTGAAACTTCTGCAAAGTGCCCAACAATTTTAATAATGCGTTAAGAGCACAGGCGGATGCGAGGACCTTATTATGCTTAAGTGACATTTTTAAGCAGCCGATTGGGTGCTAGTACTGCACGCCTTGGCCCAGAGAGAGAGAGGGAGAAAGATAGACAGAGAGAGAGAGAGGGAGAGTGTGTGGCCAGAAGGCTGCCTGCAATTTGCCAACTTTATTTTATTGCATTTATAAACTTTGCCCTTACACAAAGTGCAGCCCAAAAGTTCAAGCCTAATGTATGTGTGTGCATTAAATATATATACACTACATATACATATACATATATATATATATATATATATATATATATTTATATTTACATTTATATTTATATTTATATTTACATTTGCTGCTGAGGTCTGTTGTAAGGAGCAACAATTTAGCAGACATTGCCATGAATTTTGCTAACCGAAAGAAACTAGTAAAATAAAGGAAACTTTTGCCGTTTCACAGGTGAGCGACCATAGCAGACATGGCTTGGCGAGGCACAGGTGTAGGCCTAGTGCCATTGAAAGTACACAACTTTGTCTGGCAGCTGCACAGTCACTAGCAGTGCGCTAACGTTAGCAGCAGCTTAACAGCAGCATAACAGCAGCTTAACAGCGCACGCTCTTCGAAGCTCACTGTAAGTTGTGCTTTTGCGTCTGCTTTCGCATTCTGCTTTTGCCCTTTGCGTTTTGCGTTTG
This sequence comes from Drosophila macrospina, assembly GCA_035042075.1. Taxonomy (NCBI): domain Eukaryota; kingdom Metazoa; phylum Arthropoda; class Insecta; order Diptera; family Drosophilidae; genus Drosophila; species Drosophila macrospina. The sequence continues at coordinate 106,044 of JAWNLW010000526.1, read as the reverse complement.
CAAAGACAGCAAACAATTGGCAAAGTCAGGGAGCTGCCTGTTTAAATACAGCACGCACAGTTGTCTGGCAATTTATTCCAAGTTCGGCCGGCTTGTGTTGCAATTGGCGGATGCGGATGCGGCTGCCACGGCGAGCAGCGAGAGCAAAGTAAACGCGAATCTATTTTCAAATTATGTGAATTGAATTTACACGAAATTGAACAATTAACTAAAGTTAAATTTCAAGTGTTTTATATTTTAAATAAATAAAATTGTTTTAGCAAAATAAAAGAAACGCAACTTTTGCTTAGTTAGACAAATAGATAAATCAAATAAATATAGACATAAATCATATAATTTGATGACTGCTCATCAAATTGTCAGACAATAGGAAGCAGGCAACAAGTACTAAACATTTCAATTAACTTTTAAATTACGTTTCGCTTGTCAAGCCAAAAAGCTTAAGCCACACTTGGAAAACTAGAACATAAATATAAAATATAAATAATAACAAAAAAATATAAAAGAAATGACTGAAATGAAGGCCGTGAAAACAAAAGCTGACATAAACGAGTTGACGTCTTCGACTCGGGGACGGATTCAGGTTCCCATGTCGAAAACAACAACAACCACAGGCATACCGCGTCAAAGAACTTTGATGCGTGCTGCGGAAATGGACGCTGATACTGACGTTGAAGCTGATGATGATGGCGATGTTGCTGCTGCTGCTGCTGTTGCTGCTGATGCTGCTGGGGATGTTGCTGATGTGGATGCCGATGCGGATGCGGATGCGGATGATGCGGCAGACAGCATAACACTGGAGTTAGCGCTGTCCCCGAACACGCCCACACCACCGCCCACCACTGCGGATGAGGATCTCGCTGAGCTCGACAACAGCAAGCCATTTAAGGTGGGTTCACTTTAATTTAACCATTTGCCAGGCAGCTTCTCAATTGTTAACTGGGCCGCAATTCGTTAAGTGATTATAGCCCCCATTGTTGTTTGAAAACTTTTGTTGGTCAGCCCAGGAGCTAAGGAGCAAGCGACAGGACACTTAAACGCGTTTCCCTTTCAAGAGTCTGCCACTTGAGGCTGGACTTGGGTCTGCCAAGTTTTTTATCCTGCAGCGTTTAGGCTTGTTTGCATTTCAAGGGTACGAACAGAATCTGCGAATTGGGCTTCAACTGCTTAGCCTCAATTTACCGGATTCTCTGCTATACACTCTTGTCCTTGCCACTGTTCTTGTTGCCCAATTCATTTCACTTTTACTACATCTACTCTGTTCGGTTTTAAGCACTCTTTCCTAGAGTAATCACACAGCAGAGACACACAGCAGATGGCTGAGGGACTTACAAAGCTGTGCTTTCAATATGAGTTCAGGCAAATGCGCAACAAATTGAATAATCTCATTAATAGAATACATCAAAGAGTGCAAATCTATGTTTGCTTTTCACATTCTCTATGTAAACTTGATTAAAAATTGCATTTCAAATATTAGAAATTGAATTTCGTGAAGATCTTTAAGCTGATTCTCTGGCGCTGCACTGGTGTTTGGTGCTTTAAATTGATTTTATAATAAAGTAGTTGGCCAACAATTGAAATTAATTAAAACTGTTAGCTCGATTTAGGGCCTGGACACGGGCAGGAACTCTTGGAGAGCAGCTAGCGTATAGCGGCTCGTATATCATTAGTGGCTGCCGCAGCCATTGAGCCGCAACTAAGCTGCTGCTGTCTGTGGCGCATTGGTGCCGATAACGATGTGTCTGCCACTTGGCCATGCGTCACCAGACACAAAAGCCGCCACTCCTCGGCTGCTCAACTGCTCAGCTGCTCAGCTGCTCAGCTGCTCGCTTGTGTGCCCTGTCTCTGTGAGTGTGTGTGTGTGTGTGTGTGTGTGTGTGTGTTTGTGGCCCTAATCGATTCACTACGCTAAAAAGACGTTCACGTAAACACAACAACATCAACTGTTTCAGACAAATCGTTTACAGCACAAGACTTTATGAAATTTGATTATTAATTGACAACTTGTAACTTTGAGTGCAGAATGGGCCGAGTCAACTGGAAGTTGTGGCATGTTCGGAGTTTGTGTGGCCCACGTGGCGTATGCATAATTTATGTGGCATACATCTAATTAATAGGCATGTAAATTACTCCGACGTGCATCCATTGTTGGCTAACGTCTATCTGACAGGTTGTCAGTCTTCTCAACTGGCGTGTACCACTTTTTCAACATTTGTAATTAATTAAATGAGCCGCACAACGCTTCTCTGTGTGTGTGTGTGTGTGTGTGGTTTATCAGCAAAGTGTGCTAGATAAACACACAGAACAGTGTTGAGAAATGATAATAGACACGTCTTTGGAAGACAAACACATTTGTATAAGGCTCAGAGTTTGACTATCTGCATAGACACACATCTACTCCAGAGCTCACAGCTCGAGCTCGAGGGATTCATTGATATTTCTTTCGCGTTGTGAGAAATGAAAGTTTGCAGTAATGAGCAAAAGACGGAGACTGAAATTACGTAAAGTTTTAAGGTTTTAACTTTTCAACTTTTGTTGAATTTCTAGAATTTCATTTTCACTCATAATAGAAGCAGACATGAATACTTATAATGTCATCACTCTGCTGACTCTGCTGCATTCTCATGACATATTTTGATCCGCATTTAATTGGTTGCCTCACATCATCCAGTGGCATTATTTAGCCATTGAATGCCGCATCCTGGCAACTTCAACAGCAGCTTCTTCAGCTGCGTTGCTATCATAGAATGCCTGTTAGGCTATGAGCTACTACAACTAGTTGGAGCAATCTCAAAGCATTGGCTTGATTCACTTCACTTTTAATAGCTCGTTAGGCGATCGTAAGCGAGAGGAATCCGAATGAGGACCTCCAGGTACTAAGCAGAACATCAACGTACTGCTTGTACTGTCTGTGGCATTTAAACAAATGCGACATGGAAAACGCATTTGCTTGTTCATACCGTCTGTGAGGACAGTTCGGCTTTCACCTTCGCAATGGCTCAAAAGCAAAAAGCAAAAAAAAAACAAATGAAAAACAGAAGCTCGAAAATCCCTGGGCAAGTGAATAACTGGTAATATAAAGAGCTTGTGGAGCAGCGGAAAGGTGTAAGGGAGGGGGCACACAGGGAACGAATTAAGTTACCACCAGATATTCGGAGAGCACAACAAGTAAAAGCATTCCAAGGCACAACGCACACATGTATACATTGCGTATACGCAACGTTGCGCATTAAAACAAATAAACGAGCATTATTCATGTCCAAGCAAGCGTGCAACTTGACTACGCCACTCCATGGGGCAACATTAAGTAGCCGAGTAGCTGTACTTGTGTTGTTGACTATTTGCTATTTGCTAATAAGTAATTTGCATGTCAATGTGGCGACATCCATCCACATCCACATCCACATCAATTGCAATGCAATTCACAGCTCCGTCGCTCGCTTGTAATGTCCGTAAAATGTTTAATGCTCTAACTAACTCAAGCAACACAATGGCATCGCCATGGCATTTTGATGACAAATCGTGGCAAATTAGTGCAATCAACGTGCAACATGATCCACACACAATAAAAGACCAGAAGAACTATGGGGCCACGTTACACTTTTCAATGGAAAAATATCTATAAATAAGCTGCGAATAAGCGAACTAACGTAGAACTACTCCTACCCATCCACAAACGATGCAGTTTTCCATGGAATAGAATCTATAAATAAACAGCTTGCGAATGGAAAAGAGGCTTAAATGTTTCTATTTTCAATGAACGAAATCCTTAAATAGGCAAAATGCGAGAGGAATTTAAATGGAGTAAAACAAACATTTATTTTTGACAATAGTAAAAGTCTAGAAACGAACAAATGGAGACTGAAATAGTGGTTTCAATGGAATCGATCTATTAATATACAAATTATGAATGAAAAGAAAGTGAGGGAAGAGTTTACATCTTTAATTGTTTCAGCGGAATAAATCTATAAATAAACAAATTATGAATGGTAAGAAAATAATGAAAGGAAATGAGGAAATAGTTAATAGTTAATGGAAAAATTACAGAAGAGTGCAAACGCTTAATTGCTTCAAGCGAATAAACCTACAAATAAGCGAATTGTTAATGGAAAAATGAAAATCTATAAATAACAAAATTATGAGTGGAAAAATAAAAAATGAAGAAAGAGTTTAAACGTTTAATTGCTTCAATAGAACAAATCTATCAGCAAATTGTGAATGGAATGAAAGGAATAAATACTTTCATAATAAATAAAACTATAAATAGTTAAATTATGAATGGGCAAATTAAGGAGGAATATTAACGTTTACTTTTTCAATAAAAAACTGTATAAATTAATGATTTTGCGTTTTGTTTTTTTATAGAAAAATTCAGCCATGTTCTCATTATTTAAACTACAAATAAATCTATAAATTGGGCATTTGATTTGTGATAAGTCTACAACTTGAATGAAGTCGGCTTGCTCCATTAATTCATTGATTTCATTTAATATACAAACAAATCTTTTATCCTATCAAGTCTTTATATATATTTAAGCTATAAATAGGTTAACAGTCTTATTTATTTAGCCTTGGATTGTGCAACAACTGGCAGGTGAGTTGCAATGTGTTCTAAGGTAATTATGTTGTCATGACTTTGCCGCTTGGTTACCATTGTTCGAATTGCTGTTCACTCGAACTGCATTGAGTTGCTCGTGCTCAGATGCAGATACGTAGCTGTGTTGAAGTTTTTGCCCATTCGAAACAATGCAGAGGCAGAGGGATACACATCGAGAGGAGAGAGAGAGAGGGAGAGAGATGGCGCACGCGTGTCATTATCAATGCATAGATGCATTGCCATCTGCCCATTGTCCTTGCCGAGCTCTTTGCTCTTTGCTTTAGTATTTGCCATGCTGGTCCTGTATCCTGCTCGCCTCGTATCCTGTCCTGTTCATGTCCTGTGCATTCGCCAGATCAATATTGACGCGTGAACAGGTTGAATGCCAACAATGAACGGCAATCTGGCAACATGGCTTAAGTATTTGCTAGCAAATTTGTCAATCGGCATGAGGGCCACAAAGTGCTGTCAATTGACACTAAACAGGAGACCAAACAAATAGCTCAAAGTTGTTCTTAGCTTAATGCCATCGCTCGACAGTTGTACAGAAGTGAAGTGCTTGAAAGACTTCAAGCAAAATCACAAACAACGAGCGTAGACTAGTTGAGTTTAAAGACTCAAGCTAACAACGTAACAAGGTCAATGAAAATTCTAAATGAAAAAACATAGCTTAGCCAATGGAAAGCAACTGCAAATTGTATTTGGCTTTTCGGGATAGGGCAGCACACAGAGAGATGGCCAAAAGGTTGAGCAGAACACGCAGCCAAAACAAAAGTCAAGAAACGCATAAAGCGCAAACAAAGCCACAGGCCATTGGCATATGCCAGCCAGTCTCTCCATCTCTCAGTCACTCAGTCTCGACTAGTCTCCCAGTTAGCCAGAAATGGCAATCAACAAAGTCAGCGCCTTGCTTCAACGAAGTTTGCTCAAACAATTTGTGGAATTGTGCGGAAAATGGAGCAATTCGATGTCGCAAACTTCTTGAGCACGCCTCGTGCGGCAAAGCGTAGTTGGAAGTCAGACCAAGTTGAGGCCACGCCAAATGTAAATATAAGTTTAATGGCCAACACGCAGTCGAGCGGCCAAGTAGCCAGGGACTGGGCAACTCAAATGGCAACAGAGAGCCGAGGCGAATTTTCATTGTTGTCGTCGAGCAGTTGATGGATATTCCAGGCGATATAATTGGTTTGGATCAATGATTGATATGTTTTTAGCATATTAAGCAGCCGGAGGCAAGGATGCGGCTTTGTGGCTTAATGCAATGACAGCTTCAGTGTCACGCCCAGACACACCAGACAGACCAGACACACCAGACATCTGGCTATCAAAATGATGATTTTGCAGATAAAACGTTGGTGTTAATGATGATGACGATGATGATGATGATGATGATAAGACCGCAGTTTGATCAGAGCTGTTGTTTCATTTATCACTTGTGTACAACATGACGTATGCTTAATACTAATAAGGAACCCCGATAGGTAAAAGAACGTGGCAAACACAAACGTTGAGTTTACTTGCGCTTAGCTGGCTCTTGCTTCCTCACCTTTGACTTGTGCCGAGTGCTCCTAAGTTCGTTTCTTTGTTCCCTTGCTTGACCCAGTTGCCAGCTCTCCATTGCCTTCGATAGCTTTATGCTTTAAATATTTGGTCAGACCCTTGGTCCTTGCAGTGTGAAATATAATCTGTCTGATACCTGAACGCCTGACATGCTAAAGTTCCTTTCTTGCGTTTACTTTTGTTAATGTTTGGGGCAAATAATAAATTGATTAGTTCTTTGCTCCTTGCTTCGGTATTCAGTGTCCTTATTGTTGTCAGGCGCTCCCTTTTGCCCATTTTCTCCCCATTTTTATTGCTTTTATTGGCAGCTTTATTGAAGGTGGCAGTTCTCAGACAGCTGCGGGCCTATTTGAAATTAAGACAAACATTGTTTTGGCCCCTTTGTTTTGCTTGCCGTGTTGCTGCCTTTGTTGTCTCGCGGCTGCATCCAGCGAAAACAGCGAAATTTCCACAAGAGGTTAAAGAATCTGACAGTTTAAGCGGACGCAGTTAACTTTGGCATACCGCTGAGACCCCGGCAAAGGGGCAGTGACCTTAGACAAAGAGGTTCTCAATTAGCAGAAGAAGACTTCAGCTGAGAGACATGAGTGAAAATGAGATAAATATGAAACTGAGTAACTGGGATGCTCAGAACTTGTATTAGACAACACAGAGAGAGGGAGTTCTCAGTCTGAATAGAGTTAAGAAAACTCCACGCATAAAAAGAGAGTACACTCAGATAAAACAGAGTAGATGAGTTGGTAAACCCAGTGACCCTGGAGGACATTAGACCTGTAAATAAAAGGTAAACTTTGCCACTTAAATTTATTGCATTTAATGGCATTTTATTTGCTTTGTTGTGCAATGTGAAAGCAGGAAAACCAATTAATATCCCACCCGCAGGTCAAGGACGTTACACGGAACATACGCAAGGCTGTTGTGGCCACAACATTGGCCGAGCTGCGGCTCAAGGTGTCCGCGAAGTTTCAGCGCGCTCAGCCGGCGATTCATTTGGACTGCGATGGCACAGAAATTGATGATGAGGAATACTTTTCCACATTGGAGGCGAATGCCGAGCTGATTGCCGTCTTTCCCGGCGAGCAGTGGCGCGATGTAAGTTGTGCTTGCCTCAACTAACAAGGCTTCCCTGTAAAGTATTGCTTACTTTCCCTCTCTCTCTCTCTCTCTCTCTCTCTCTTTCGCTTACAGCCCAGCGACTACAATGCCAATTTGCGTCGCACTTCGTTGGATGCCCAGCGTCTGCGTAAGTTGGTGGGAAAACTGCAGCAGAATCTTCTGAACGATGCTGATTTGGATAAGCTATCGAACATGGATCCCAATTCGCTGGCAGACATCACAGGACGTGAGCTGAAGGACACCGACTACTGTGTGCAGAGCGAGGCAGCGCGGCGATCGACAGAGTTGTCCTGTTAGAGGACATTTGTGCACTATTTGACTCTTTGTGTCCCTTTCATTTCCGATAGCATATAGCATAGAAACCTACCTAATAGTCGTACTTATGTGGGATATGGCACAGTGAAACGTCGCTTATGATAGATTTGTAAGGCATTTGTAAGAGTTTTGTATGACAAGCTGAAGCTGACAAGAGAATGCAGTTTCGGGTATTTTTGGAGCATGTTTTGATAGCACCCAATGGAGGCGACAATTTATATATATGTATACTTATATTATATACCTATATATATATAAATATGTGTGTATATCTCGATGTATGTATTCTAGTTCGTAGAGCACCTCAAGATATTGTAACCATCGTATTTTTTTAAACTTACCTTTGAATAAGCGAACATAGAACACACCTCGAACAGTTAATTGACGAAACTGTTGACTGTTCATAGAGCCACCAACTGTACCTAGACCAATATGCCATGCATGGACCAAGGTCCACTCTCGTATTCCTAGTACTCCAAAGTCTACCTTAGGCAATAGACTCTAAAACAATCGTAGCTGCTTCAAGCAAGCAAATCAAATGGTAAAACAGGATTGCAGCATCGATACATTGATTACTGGAATTAATCGATACTATCGATAAATTGATCACAGATACGTTTTGGTTATTAGGGAGCAATTGTATTCCTCGAGATCAATTAAATTAATATTAATACAAATACAAATACAATGATCGCGTTTTCATTTCAGTATGTATAGAATTGAAGTCGAGAGAATTACAAATAATTCAAAAAAATATATTTAATGAATGTGCCACATCAATGTTGATCGTAATCTGTATGAAATCTATTGCACTTTGCCTAGCAACTAAGTAATAAATCAAAAGTCATTCCCAGCAAATCAGAATGCAATTTGCGATTACAATACAAGTTCTTTTTCTATTGTGTGCACAACAAATTGAAATTACCACACAAATCGATCGAATTGAAATTTGTAGCTCAACAAAAGCGATATGTAAGTGTATGAAAACTTTTAGCATTGTCTGTGAGTTCAACAATAAATTGAGATTAAATGTGCTGGCAGTGTTTCTACTTTTATTGTGGTTGTTCTTGTTGTTTCATTGACAACTAAACAATTTTGTGAGGTAAGTATATTTGTAGAGTTTCTAGTTTTTATTTAAAGTGCAGCATAATATTTTTATCTATTATTTATATTTAATATTTGTTTGCATTAGCTTAAAGTTAAGCTATTTAATTAGCAATTCAACGCACTTTAAATCCAAAAATAAGACTACTACGCTGCTATGTATTATGCTTCCTTCTTCAAACTTGCAATTTCCTTATGCAAAATATTCAAGGATTTGGCGTCTGAAGTTGAAGCAGCTGCTTGTTGTCTATTTGCATATTTGTTCCGAAATTCGCTAAACTTGAGCATAAACAGAACTTGTGCATATAGATAGCTAGTTGCATTTTGCAGTTAACCTGGCTCTGGTTTTGGCTTTGGCTCGGTTGCAAATGCCTTTTTGTGTACAACTTTAATTGCATTTGTTGACCAAAAGCGTTTTCCTAATGTGCTTGCAAATGCCAAGGCTCAATGGGTCAACATTGACAGACTGAATCTAATGATAATTGCACTATCTTTTGTGTAACAATATTTGCTGACTCGCATTCCTGATGCACTAATTAAGTTTGCTGTCCAGCTGTCCAGCTGTCTAGGTGTCCAGTTGTCATCCTGTTCAGTTGTGCAGCTTTCGGTGCTATTTTAATTATGTAGAGTGCCTGATACAGCATGAATGCTCCTGCACGAATTTGCAAAGCATTGCTCACTGTCAGCTTAGTGCAAATTGAATGCACTTTGAGCCTGACTAGATTGACATTGGGCTTATTAGCTGTTTGCCAAACTAAGTTCAGGCTTAGCACCATTTAATGGACACGTTCATTCATTCATCTTTTCATACTCTCTCACAATATGCATTTGTTGTGGAAAATATTAGCTAAGAAAGCGTGAGAAATGCATCTTCTTTGTTGGCGTCGCATCGCGTGAAAGGGAAATACGAAAGGGAGCGGATTAAGGTTCCATTTGAATTCCTTGAACTTTAACCTCACTATAGTTTTCTTATATATTTACTAATTTAAAATATATTGTTAGTATTAATAATTGTTATAATAATTGAATATTTAAGTTAATTTTCAGCTTTAATTGTTAAGTTTGCAATTTTTTTTAAAAGTTTTATTGAATTTTCTTATACTAAATTAGAAATGGAGTTATTCTGCTAACAAATATTAGTCACATTCTTTATGATTTTACTTTGTTTATTTGAGTCAAAGCAACATTTTCGATTATTAAACTCTTATATTACATTTTAAATTTCCTGAATGCAAACCGGTTGAAACTATTTCGATAATATTTAAATAAATATGCGAACAGAAGGCATCAAACTGACGCACGCACTTATCTTTTAACGCTTGACTCGAGCCCCTATAAGTATGCCACAAAAATGAGACAAATTTTCAGCTCACACACACACACAAACACACGCACACAAGCACATGCACACAATGGGACAATGAATACGGATTTATATGCATATTGAAAACATCGAAATATTTGTCCATGTGATGATTTCGAATGGAAGAAGGTAAATAAAACATGGAGTGAGTGATGTGAGTGTTCGCATATATTGATGTGTGACACACACACACACACACAAACACATGCACACACACACACACTCACTCACTGATATGTAAAGCATTGGTCAGCTATCGCTGTCGACCTTGCCTGGGGTCGAATTCTGTTTCTGTTTCTGTTTTGGTTTGGTTTCGATTTTGTTTTTGTTTTTGTTTTTAGTTTTTAGTTTTTTACGTTATATTTTTAGCTAACCAGCTCATTTCCTATGCAGCTCTCTCTATTTTCCTTTTTTTAGCGTTGTTTGTCGAAGAAGAAGGAAAAGTTCGAACGTGCAACGGCTACCAGCTGCCAGCTGACAACTGCCAACTGGTAAGTGGCATGTGGCAATGTGGCAATGTGGCAATGTGGCTTGTGGCAAGTTGTGGGTCTGCCAGGCGCGGTTTGCATTAACAACTATGAGAGATTTATGCAAAAGTTATGTGTTTCTTAGCAGCAGTATCTGTTGCCGTTAGTTTGATACGACCACACCCACCCGTCGCCTACTCCAACGCCTTCCCCCGCGCCATAGCACAGCTCATTGAGTTGTCAGGGGATTTTGTTAGTCACCTGAGCAGCTGCCTCTGTCCTTGACAACGCCGCGCAGCTCGGAAACTGTTCGCTGAAACGGAGCAGTTGCTGCTGTTGATGTTGCTGTTGCTGCTGTTGTTGCTGTTGTTGCTGTTGTTGCTGTTGTTGCTGTTGCACTGCCATTGTTGCCTCCAACTGAATCAAAGGTATTAAAAATTTATTGAATTTATTTTTATGTGTGTCTGCCAGTCTATGTGGCTCTCCTCTAAGTTGTCGTGCGAAATGCGCATTGGGCTGCACTTAAGCTTACGCCGTGGATGTGGGGGCGTGTGGGCGCGAGGGCGTGGCTAATGCGGCTTCAATGCTGCCACCACATAGACATCGAGTGGCAACAGACAACAATGATACTTACCACGCAACACAGCTCTGGCCAACAATCAAGAAATGTCAACCATTACAATCAGAGCAACGTAATGTTGTAAAGCTAACTTTATAATATTTGAATGCTTATAAATAAATAATAATAAATAAATAAATATACTTTCCATTAGCTCTATTTCAGCTGTGAGTGTAAGACTTAAGTTTGCAGCTTCTGTTTATACCAGAATCATGTTTCTTTCTACTTCTCAACTCAGTAGAATCGTCATTCAACTTGTTTAGCTACTGATTTTCTTTTAAACTTCTACTTTCTCTAAGTATTTCTCTGCTTGCCTTTATCTTTACCTAAATATCTCACTTAAATTCTGCAATTCGTCCAGCTTCCCAAGTTGATAGAACTCTTAAGTATATGGAGTTGTTTCTTATAGCAACTGAAAACCTCTTTTTATTACAAAGTCAACAACTTTAGACACTTTATTTTGAATATAATTTATGGAAACAAATTAACCTTTCCTCTTGAAACAGTATAAAATATTCATCAAATGAAATTATTCATAAATTTCGAGACAACAATTTCGCTTAAATTCCAAATGTATTTAAAGCGCTTAAATTATTGCAATTTAACACAAATTTCATGCAGTTTTCTGCCATTTATTGCTATTAATTGTAATGAATCAAAGAAAATGTAAATTCATTCAGTTGTCTGGAATATTTAGATATTTAATTCGCTTTGAATTAGAAAACATCATTAAAATGGTAAAGAAAACATATTTTCTTTAAGGCAGACGGAAAATAAATAAGCAAGTAAGTAAATAAAATAAATAACGCATGTTTAAAGTTTACTTTCTCATGTTATCATTGCTTTTATTTATCGTTTTTATGAATAAGTATTACAATTGGCGCTAGAAACTAAAAATATGCACAGCTAGAAGGAAAACAGGAAAATTCTATTGACGCACAATATTTCTGCACAAGGAAAATAAACGAAAAATAGAAAACAGAAAACAGAAAACAGAAAAAAGAACAGAAGAAACGGAAATGGAAAGAGAATATGCGATAAATAGAAGACAAACGCTAAATGCTCAATGACGAACAAAGTATTTTGCTTTATTTTAAATGCGCTTTGGAGAACAGCGGAGCAGTAGATAAACAATAACAATTCGGAGCAAAGAAAACAAGTCGGGGAGGCGAAATGCCGTCGTCATGGTAGCGAAAGGGTAGGGGTGATGGGGGAGGGGAAAACGTAAGCTGTCTGCAAAATTACTTAATAGACGAATTTCTTTTGCTCGCCATAGATGGACTCGTACAATGAGGGTGGCAAGTGCTCGGCCAGGAAGATCTGCAGCTTCTCGGTGGCAGTGACGGGGGTGTAGCGGGCCATGGGGAAGGTCCTGGTAACGGCATCGATGAGCACACGCAGCGTGGGCTGGATATCAGCAGCCTTTAGAAGTGGCAAGAGCGCTCATTAGTTGAATCTGCAATTGGGATGGCGATTGAGATTGGGATTGAGAGCAGCTTACCTGGCGCGAGTATTTCTCCACGGATGTCATGGCCGCCTCGTAGTAGTCCTCGCCATAGGTTTTCTTCTGCTCCGAGGACAGTTGATTCCACATTTGCTTGGCCTGCGAACAAGACACGACAACATAAGCCAAGGGTTTTAATGAGCCTCTCGCTCATCTGTTATCTGCCACTATTTTAATGCCCTATCTCGGCACCCGCCCCGTCTCCGTCCCCGTTCCCATCTCCTGCCTTCGCTTAACTGTCGCATTATCGTAAAAACTGGAACAAGACAAGACTACACTAGGTGCCCCATGCCCCATGCCACATGCCACATGCCACGCCATGACCTTGCCATTAAGCACGAAATGTCCTGAGCTCCTCCCTCTCTCTCTCTCTCTCTCTCTGCTGCTGCTCCTGCAGTTGCCCTGCAATCCTTTGGTCAATGACTATCTCACCTGCTCGCGCAGCTCCGTCTCGTTCAACCAGCCATTGCCAGGCGCAAATTCACCAGCTGCCACAACAGACACATCCACGCCACGGGTGCGCATCTCCTGGCGCAGGCAAGCGGCAAAGCAATCTACAGCGGCCTGTGTGGCACACTGGATGCCACGCACTGGGGATGGCACGCGATTCAGTCCGGAGGTGAGGAACACCACACGTCCATGGGCACGACGCACCAGTGGCAGGAAGATTTGAGTCAAGCGGGCGGCACCTGGAAGGAGTAACAGATGTTATGAATCTAATCTTCAAGTATTCCAAATGCAATGTTAACAGTTAACAATTGTGGCGACTCTAGTTGTATTTTGCACAGTGGCGCCATCACTCACCGAGTAGATTCAGATCCAAGCTTTTGCGCAGCACCGTAAACGGTATCCACTCCAGCTCACCGAGCGCAATCCAATGGGCGCAGTGCACCAAAGCCCACAGGCCTTCGGCACCATGGGGCAAGTGCTGGGAAACATAACGGGCCGCTTCCAAAAGCTGTCAGTGGTTGGTGCACGGCATTAGATAAACGAGGATAAACGAGCTTTCGGATAAAAGCTTTCGCAGAACTTTCGCTAGACTTACGCTTGTCTCGGAGGTAACATCCACATGCAACAGCTTCATGCGGCCCGAGGTCTCCTCCTTGAGTATCTTGGCCTCGTCGGAGTCATCGATGGGCGTGTTGAAGCCCGCATAAACCGTAAAGCCCAGATCATCCAATTTCTTAGCCAGATACCATGCCAATGGCGAGTCGCATCCGGTGATTAGCACACCCTTGCCCGGTGCGGACACCTGCAGAGATTGGTCAGGGGTGAGGGTAAACATGTGAGTGTTTAGTGAATTTTTAAGGTTTATTCCAGAATTACGAGACGCTCTCAGTGGCTGCGCTTAATTAATTTACAATAAGTAGATTATCCTTTTCCAAACTGTGAATGGAGTTGGCAACTATGTGAGTGTCTGTGTGTGTGTGTGTGTGAATTTCTCATATATATATATATGACCTTTTGACATCGCAGCTTGTGGTGTAGCAAGGCTTTCAGCAGACACCAGCAAAGCGAGCTTTAAGTAACCTTTCAACTCGTTGTTAAGCAACTTAACTGCACAACTTAAATAGAACAGTCTGTAATTTCTGCATAATATTTATAATAATTGCGCATTTAATATTAGAATATTTAAAATGATCTAAGCCAAGACTTTTGGAACACGAGTGTTGCTAAATTTAGACTTAAGTTGAAGTTTGCTGAGTGGCATGGAAAGTAGTTTCGCTTTCTGGGGGACAATGTTTTCATTGTTGTCGTCAGTTGTGGCTCTGACCGACTGACTGTGTAACAGAAACACACACACACACACACACACACACACAGTCGTAGCATAACAAAAGGAGGGAAGTGAAGGGAAGCAAAACGTATGCACTGACACTTCCGCTTTAGACACACGCGCATTGTGCTTGACATCTTGTCTGTGTGTGTGTGTGTGTGTGTGTGTGTAGTGGTGTGTAGGTGTCTATCGGATGCTTGGCACAAAAGACAACCGCAGTTTGTCCAAGTCAAGACAGATACAAAGACAGCTGGACAGACAGACAGCTGGAGAGACATTGTGGCTGGCTGGGAGTGAGGGAGTGTGGGCGTGTGGCAGGCTAGGAGGCAGCTTGTCTATGGTGCCAGTGTCATAATTCATCATGCCATTAGCCAACTTATATATATATATCTGTAAACGAGTATAGTAATAGTTTGTCATAGTGTTGCCATAAACTCAAGTGTGCGTCTCTAGTGCGTCAATTGTGGCCGAAAGGAGACTGAGTGGCAGGAGAGCTGGCTTGACTCATTGTTCGAGCTATTAAACGGTTATAAAGTGCTCGTAAAATTCTTAAAAAACAGGGAGAAACGTAGCAGAAGCGGACGAAGAGTATAGCATTGTCTGTGATGTTCTGATGTTGTTGTTGTTGTTATTATTATTATTATTAACTGTGTTGTTGACACCCATTAAGACTGGCCGACATTTTATTGGTGGCAATAAGTGTTTCTGGCCTTATCAAATCTGTTGGTCTTTGGGCATTAATACAAATCGAAATAAGCCAGTTCAAAGAGCTTCTCCCCCCCCCCCCCTCTTTCCGCCCTTGCATTCCCTTGGAAGTGTCAGCTGTTTTGTAAGTTTTAGTTGCAATCAACGACAACTTTTCCAACTCCTGTTTGTTGTTGGTTGTTGCTTTTTATGCGACTTTATATTTTGCCATCAACTTTTGGTCAACTTTGGCTGCAGCTCACTCCCTCTCTCCCTCTCTCAGGCTGTCTCCAACTCTAAGCCACCAACACCGCAATTTACTGTGGTTTTGCTGAAACGACTTTAAAGTTTGCCCAAGTAAATTGCAGCAGCCACAAAAAGCATCGAACCGCAATTAAAATCGAACAAAAACCAAAGCAACAAAATATTTAGAGTCTATTAAAGCAACTCCAAGCCAAGCCACAAAAAGCATTGCAACAACAGCAAATTTGCTTGAAATGTCAGTGCATTGGGTTTCACATAAGTCGAGGAAAATGCAGCGGAAAATCTATCACGTCTCGCCTCAAATTGCATTTTCATTTGGTTCTTTCGAAAACTTACAAAAATTGAATTTAAGTTTAGGCAAAAGATTTTACAATTCGGCTCAAGAATTGCCAACTAAAACTTAATTATGAATCTGATAAGAGCTGGATTAAATTCGAATTTGATTAGAAAGTAAACCATAAACAGTTGCAATTATAAACTATTTCATTTAAACTATATTTTAATAAGTATGCCAAAAGTTTGTAAGCAACTATTACAATCAGAAGATGCTTGAAGTTTAGGTAGGAGTATAAAATTCTGTTGAATTATTAAATATGCGAATAAAACTAAAAGTAAAAGACAGATAAATAAATAGAAATAAATAAAAGCTAGCTAAAGTTGAAATTAAATAAGAAATTCAATCAGAAAGCAGACGAATGTTAATCGTAAAAATGTTGCAGCTAAGTTTGGCAATTGAGCTCCGTTTGCGTCCTTCGTCAAATGGCAGTGAGATGGCTTAACCTGTCGACAAATGTCACCTGATCAACACACTCTGCCATCCCTTTGTCGGCTATCAGCAAGAAGTGTCACTTGTGCCACTTTAACTGCTTTTCGTGTTGCGCAAGTGAAAGTGGAGGACGCAAAAAAGCAAGCGAAAGCAATTGCAGGTAAAAAGTAGCGCCAACGTCAAAGTGCAGTTGGTTACGTGCGAGGCATAAAGAGGCCGAAACGGCGCGTCGCGTCGTTTGAGGACCACTGAGCCACCAACTCAGCAACTCAGCAGCCAAAGCCACTCAACCCACCCAAGCAACACCAACAACACCAACAACACAAGTAACCCAACGACCGCAACGCAATCGAATCTTTGAAAGGGTGGCAAGTCATGTCGTGTCTGTAAACACGGCAGGCTGCGGTTGCACGTCGCTGGTGCCTTGAATAAATGTTCCCAAAATAGCAGCAAATGCAAGTTGCATGCACCCAAAAATAGCTAGCAGTTAAGCCACCAAGAGTCGCGCCACTTGCAGCGCTTGCAGCAGTTGCAGCAGTTGCAGCAGTTGCTTTTGGGTGTCATGTCAATCAACTCGGCGCATTTAACAGAGTTGTTGTTAGTCGAGTCGAGTCGCGTCGAGTTGCAGTTGCTGTTGCAGTTGCTGTTGCAGTTGCTGTTGCTGTTGTTGTTGCAGTTGCAATTGCTGAGCGGAAGTCAATGAAGGGCCGCGGCGAGTGCATTGCGTTGCGTTTAAATGCATCCGTTATTGCATTTTAATTGCAAACAGAATGCAATTTACGAGCACCACGAGTGCAGCAGGTGTTATCTTGGCAACTTGGCAACTTGGCAACGCTAAGCGGCGCATTTGAGCCGAAAATTTGATAAATGCCCCAAAGGCACGCGATTCGCTTTGGGCCTTGGGCCTTGCGCCTTGCGCCTCGCCGTGGGCGTGGGCGTATGGCTCATTAATTTTGGCTTACATGCCGCGCGTATACGCTATAATAGTATATATAATGCATTATGTTTGCTTAATACGCAAACTGCAACAAGTTAGCGGCGTTTAATGAAATCAAATTGCAACTTTCGAGCAACTTATGGCTTTTGTCTGTCAGTTTTGACGAGGCAGCAGCTACTTCCTGTGTGTGGGTGTGTGGGGGTGTGGGTGGGTGTGTGGGGGTGTGTTAAACGTTATGACTGCAATATGTAAACAAGGCAACATTTGCCTCAATTTGCGAGCAGCCCGAAGTTCCACGACTGAGCTCTTCAGAGTTAATAGAATTAGTAACCTAGAGCTCGTTGTTTGCAGCGAAAGTTAAGTTATGTCAAGGCAAGTAATACTAATTAAATGAAATTATCTACATAATTTAATCAAAAATAAACAATGGACTGCGATAAATATTAACAGAGCTGAACGAGAGCTATTTATAGTAAATATACTTTTACAATATTATTAAACTATTAATGTAGAAGACTCTTTAATTCAGAATATTATCTATTATTTAAATATATTATTTATATATAAATATATTTATTAGAATGCTTAAAGGCAGCTGCTTCTATTGGAAGTGCTTTTCCTTTGCAGCTCCTGCATTTTCACAATGGAGACAAGTAAACTGAGTCATTCGCTAACTTTGAATGCTCTTTGTTTTAGCCATTTCTTGTGTGCGAGCCACAAAGAAAACACGCTTGACCGCCTCAACTGCCCGCCCCTTTGGCATAAATCTACATAAGTGAACTGTGTGGGCGGAGGGAATGGATGGGCGAGGAGGCGGGGGGGGGGTGAAAGGATGGGTATGTTCTGGCAAAAGTTTAAGTGAAAAATGGCAAACAAACCGCATACAAATTGTCCACACAGTGCGCTGGCTTATGAGCAAGGCGACGAAATGTGGCTAAGAAAATGTGGCAGAGAAACAAAGCGCTAAAAGGCGGCAACAGCAACAACAACAACAACAACAACAAAAATGAAATGAAATAAAAAGAGAATTTAAGGGAAACACGCGCACGCATGCACGCATATTAAATCAGTTGCTAAAAATAGCTGCGAAAACCCAAAAAAAGGAAAATCCTCTGTCCCTTCCCCACCCCCAAAAAGAAGAATAAGAAGGAGAAGAAGCAGAAAAACCGCACAAGAAAATGACAATAAAAAATGTGTAGGAAATGTTGCTGCTAATGCTGAGGTATTGAAGACGCCGAACGAAACAAATAAGTAAATGATGAAAACAAAGGCAAAAGTCATTGAACGTATTAAGCAGTAATAAATTAATTAAGTGCAATGCTCAAAACCATTTCGGTGTTTTGTTTGCGAGAGGGAGAGACAGAGTGAGCGTGAGAGAGAGAGAGAGAGAGAGTTGAGCGTGTCGCGGATCCTTCTGGCAACTTCACACCATTCACATACACAACAACCAATGCCAGAGCATTAAAGGCTTTTCACATCGCGCATACGACGCGTTGTACGCCAGGGCAAAGCCTAAGCAAGCCCAGGCGTCAATTTGCAGCTACTTGACTCGACTCGACTCGACTCGACTCGATGCTGGCGGCAGACAACACGCAAAGCTTTGACTTTGTGCCAAGCAGTCAGTTCAGTCGCTCAGTCGCTCAGTCGCTCAGTCAGTTAGTCAATCAGTCAGTTCTTACATGCCACAAGCTTTCATATTTCAACAAAAGGATTAATATAAATTTATGCTTAGTTTTTACATTTCCCTGCCTATCGCTCCCTCTGTCTCTCGCTCTCTCTGTCTCTCTGTCTCTCCGTCTCTCGCTCTCTCTGTCCCTCGCTCTCCTGCTCTGTGCGTGCTCGCATATGAAAATCTATCTATATTTAAATTATGATTATATTCGAGTTGAGCTTCTGTTTAGTTTTTTTCCGGTTGCTTGGCTACAAATGGCGCCCTGGGTAATTGTGTTAATTAATATTTGGAGACTTAGTGGAGCATACTGCGGTTAAACTGGTTAAGCACTTTCCCTTGCCTGCAGTTCACAGGTAAATTGAGTTTTGAGCATGTTAATTACAGAGCTGCCTGGTAGTAGTATCATTTACCTTAATGGCTAACCAAGTGCATATGTCTAATAATATTTCATATTTCAAATGAAAAACAATCGTTACGGATGCTGTTTGAAGTAGGAAAACCGTATTTCAAATGGAACTCGAAATAAACTTTGGATGAAATGCGCTTTTTGTAGTTGATATTGGCAATGAACTTTTCTCTCAAACTTATAACGAATTCAAAGTTCCCTGAAATGGAAGCTACAGGGTTCAAAATGCAATATGGATTAGTTGGAAATTTCATCAGGTTCTTTATCATATTCATATTCCTATTCACTGTCAAATGAATCGTTTGACAAATGAATCGTAGAACTTAAAGGAAGCGCAGCCTTAGCAGTAACTTGGCGCTTTGATTATTGCAATTTTGCTGTTGTGTTCTATTGATTCGGGCTAATGAATGGCCAGGCAGCCTCTCGCAAAGAAAGAGAGCGATAGACAGATAGAAAGCGAGAGTGTGAGAGAGAGAGAGAGAGAGAGAGAGAGAGAGAGAGAGAGAGAGAGAGAGAGAGAATGCAAGCAAGTTAAGAATCCAAATGTCAAATGCAATGCACAATGCACAATGCACAGGCTGCTGTGTTAGCAGCTTTTTGGTTGGCACTGTTGGTGAATATACTATTACTCAATTTGGCTTCTCAATTTCAATTTGTGCTGCTCTTACTGCCAATCAAGTGCTTGTTTTCCCATTTATTGACCCATGACCTTTGGCAATGCAATAGATGTGGCTGCATTTCTGTCATGTGCAATTGATTTTTAATTTAACTAAAATGCGTTTGCAGCCAGTTTGCTGACTGAAATGTACATGAAACAGTCAGAGTAATCTGCGAGGTAAACAGCAAAACAGCTGGGCCAAGGCATTGGCCATTGGGCCAAGCTGTCAAGGCGTTTGAATGGCGTGCAATTCTTGGAAACGCAAACGCGCTCTGACCACATGAGCCACGTCCTTCGCTTAAGCCATTGTCAGGCCGGACACGCCAATGCCATTGCTTTAACTCTCTCTCCAGAGAATGGCAATGTGCGTGTGTGTGTGTGTGTGTGTGTGTGTGTGTGTGTGCGTGAAGCAACAGGCCACACACTCGACACTATAAAAACGTAGCTGCAAACAGCTCTGGAGAACACAACTGGGCAACTGGGCAACTGGGCAAAAACACTGGCAAAAACGCAACGCAACTTCGCACATAATGACATTTTATGATGTCTACATGTGTGTGTGTGTGTGTGTGTGCGTGTGTGTGTGTGCGTGTGTGTGTGTGCTTAGTTCCATGGAATATGTACATGAACTGGCCGCGTTTTATGTAGCCTTCAGCTGCCGTCGCTCTGCGCCTTTGTTGCACTTGCCCCCGGGAGAGCCACCAGAAGAATGGCGAAGAATGTCTGCAAGTTAAAGACTCACACAGTCTACATAATTGACAATGGAGTCAGCAATTTACAGGCAACAATTTTCTTGTATTTTTCTTTGTGCCCTTTGCTTGTTACTTTTGACTTTTGACTTTAGACTTTTTGCCCGGGAAGCGCTCGCAAATCAGCGTAAAATTTGTCAACGTTTTAGTTTTTATGAAGGGGCGCTACGGGGTAGCAGAAAGGTAAACTACTTATCAGTTAAGCCAGTGCAACCAACTGGATGAGAGATCTGACTGTATTTACATTGTAAGCCATCCTCAAGGCGTTACCTGTCTGCCAAGTGCGTTGAGTGATGAATTGAATTAATATTCTTAAATGTGAACTCTTAATTTATATAATGCGTTAATGACTGCTTAAATAATCCTTTAAGCTGACAGATATCTTTCTCTGCTGCTCTCAAGGGCTTTCAAAACTTGATACAAATAAACTGAAATGCATTATACATTTATTTCGATTTATTTGTATTTGTTGCAACTTTGTTCGAGAACTCAAACAAAGCTGAAGCCAAGTAGGTATTTGTACTTGAAATAACAAGCTGATTAACTTGGCATCGCATGTGAGTGACACATGCCCTTCAGCTGCAGCTGCAGCGCATTGCATCAATTGAAAAGTTTTGTTCACACAAATTAAATAGAGTTCTGGCGGGAAATGTCAGTGAGCCACTGAGCCACTTGAGTGCTTGCCAATGCAGGAGCTGCTAACAAACTGGAAGTTTGTGGCAAGTTGAGGCAGCGATGCTCGCAGGTAACTTTGTCTATGACGGTGGGGCGAGTAAAGAAAGCGAGCAGACGAGCAGAGCCACCTGTGCGGTGGGGAGTACTTCAAAGTTCAAAGGGCACACCCGCTAAGAACGGCAAAGAGAATTGAAGATGCCGCAGCCAATTACATTTTAATACGTCAGCAAACTGCGCTTTAAAATATGCAAACAAACACAGCAGAGTGGAAGAGAGAGAGAGAGGGGGAGGGAGAGGAAGAGTGACGGAGAGGGAGTGGGTTCGTGAGCGTGTTGAGCAACAGCTCATTAGTGACGCTTACACGGAGCTATTAATTCAATTATTTACACAGCTGACAGCGACACACACGGCGTATAAGTAATGTTTAATTCCGGGAATTTCTCGCACTGAGCCAGCTGAGCTGAGCGGACAACTGTGAATTGCGAACTGCGAACTGCGAACTGCGAACTGTTGCCGCATTCTCTGATGGGCGACGCTTAATTATGCGTATTACGTTAAATGTAATTTGCAACAACTGAAGCAGCAACAACAACAGCAACAATTGTCCTGCATTCGCATTCACAATTCACAATTCAAATGCAAGGATAACGAATGATAGCGCGTTACGGATTTATTCAGCTGTGTGCGTTGGCAGCTGACCACGCCCACAGCTGGAGGCCGCATTTATGAGCATTTCATTAGCTGTGCATTTACATTTGATTGCACACAATTTGTGTTGCATGTGTTGGCAGTTGCCAAAATGTGTGGCACGCCAGAGGTGTGCGGCTGAGTGTGTGTGTGCGTGGGTGCGTATGTGTGTGTGTGTGTGTGTGTAATTTAATTTGACAAGCCTGACATACAAATGAAATGCACAACGTGATGCGGAGAACAATCAAGCGACTGAGTGACAAACAGCTCAGCAAGGAGACTACAAAGAACAAGACGCGACAAGAGGCAAAGAGTCAGAAGGCAGGCAGAAGGTAGAAGGCAGACGACTGGGTACATAGGGCAGGGGGCAACATTGCATTGGGGAATCAAGAAACGTAGCGCCTAAAAACAAATAAGAAGACTTGGCTAAGCCAAATGCCCCAAAACAAAAACCCCGTTAAGGGTTAACAGTTGTCATTGTCCTTGTCGCTGTCGTTGTCGTTGTCGTTGTCGTAGTCGTAGTCGTTGTCAATGTCCTTCTGCTGGCTGTTCGAACTAATCAAAGACAAGAACAAGAACATTTTTGTGTTATGTGCTGATTTTCACTTTTAGATACTTTGCTGGCAATGACAGGGCGTGTCTGCCCCGTCCACGGCGCCCATCCATCGCTCAAGTGTAAACTGATTATGTAGTTGTTGCCATGGCCCAAAAATAGACATGGAAACCGAAACCGAAACAGCAACAGTAACAGTAACCGAAACTGAAACTGAACAGTGCACAATCATTTTAAAGTCCTTTGTCCCTATTTTTCTCAAAGAAGAATATGTTTTTTTATTTCATATTCGATGGCAACTTGAATCTATGCCAAGGCTCTTACAACAACTTGAAAACTCTCGAGGCGCCTAATTGTGTTAGAACTGTTTGAAGAAATATATATTAAATTTGCAGATAGAGAATCAAATATTTAAAATGCGTATGCCACTGTGCGCTGTCTTCTGGCAGTGACTGTTATCGCAAATCGCAAAGCTGCGGTTAATATATCCAATATCCTTCTGCCTGTCTTTTCATCCTGCCAACTTTCTAGCTGTCTATCAGTCTGTCTGTCTGTCTGTCTGCCTGTCTGTCTATCTGCCTGTGTGTCTGCCTGTCTCCTTGACAGTCTTCTTAACTGCGTGCTCAGTGTGTGTGTGTGTGTGTGTATGTGTGTGAGTGTGTAGCTTTTCATTTGAAATTATAGAAAATGGCAAAGGTCGAATGCGTGGCTCGCCACGCATTGACGCATTTGATTAGCCTCTAGCCGAGTCTCTGAGAGGAGACTGCCACCGATTTACGACATCAGAGCGCTGCCAATGCCAACTCATTCAATTGTTTAAGATTCTGGTATGCGCTATAAATTTATATTAAAATTTAAGGCAACGCCAAAGGCAACGCCAAAGGCAAAGGCAGCGGCAACGGCAACGGCAATGCTATCGTCCTTGTGCTGAGGTCATACGCTGCGTATAAGCAATGCCAGGGACGAAAGCTTCTCCAGCTGCAGCTGTGAACTGTTCACTGGAAACGGGTTAGTAGGAAGTGGAAAGTGGGAAGTGGGGAAGTGGGGACGTGGGGAACTGTGGAACTGGCAGCTGAGAGCTGTTAATTATCCTGTTGGCCGGGCTGCTTATTACGTTAATGTCTGGTTGCATATCGCGCATGCAAGCGAGCAGCCGGCAATTGCCAGGACAATGCCAGAAAGTGCCAGGACACGTCCAGCTGTCTTATCAATGCAAAATGTTGCCTACGTGCACTGAGTGCCGACTATAAAATGGACTCGTAATTGCCAGACTGCGTGTGTGCCAAGCAATGCGAAAATGGTCAGCGTCAGCAGCAGCAGCAGCGGCAGTAGAAGCAGCAGCGGCAACATTGTCCTGCCTGTGTCTGTATCCCTATGCTTATCCTGCGTCAGCCTGCTGGCAGTTAAGCTAATTAAAGTGCACGCAAATTTGAATTATCTGACGCCTTCTGTGGCCACTTTAGGCGCCATCGATATTTCAAGCCAAATGGCCAGCGAATGAAGATATATCTTTAGCATTATCTACGCCGATTTATAAAGAAAGAAATTTCACTTCACACACACACACACAGAGAGAGAGAGAGAGAGAGAGAGAGAGAGGGAGAGAGACACACACTTACATACATTTATTAGACGCACTGTGCACAACTCAGTTGAAGTGAAATAAATTGCGCATACGCAATGTGGCAATTTATGCGGTTGACTTGAACGTTAATTCAACTTTAGCATCGCAAATTGCATGTGAAGATAAAGCTGGCGAACTGTGGAAGGGCATGAAGAACTGCAGAGGAAATGAAAGCACAGTTACAGTTACAATACAATGTATTGTCTGGAAATATACTCCTATTAAGTCAAATGCGAATCAAGTGAAATGAGAGAGAAACAAATGAATGTCACACCTAATGAACTGAGCCACAAATACAACTGCGCATACACATAGATACATATAACTGCAAATACAAATACAAATACGAATACAAATACAGATTCAAATACAGTGAAACTTGTATTAATTAAGGTTCGTTTTCTTAAATAACAGGATTCGATTTGCTTATTCTAAATGCCAATTATGATTGTGGTTACACAACAGCCGTAGAATGAGCTGTCAGCCACAGGGGAGAGTTGCGAGTGAATGTTTACCTGAGTTGCATGTAATTTGCATAACTTTAATTACATTTTATTTAAGCTATTATACGTATTAATTACTTCTGCTATTTACCTTCTTCATTAGCAATACTTATCTATTGTATTCTTTACTATTCTCTTCGCTTCTATTGTATTGCTCTCTCAACGAACTACACTCATTTCTTAAGAGCCTTATAAACATTTTGTTGGACATATTTATTTGTTAACTTTACCCTGTCTTTCATCAGGTTTCGCCAAGTTTATTATATCCTTTGCTTGCTGCTAATGCTCTCTCTGTACTTTTCATTTCACTTCGAAATGTTAGAAGTATTCATATTTTCAAACTCTAACTGACACTTATGACTATTATATTTCAAAGGCTCTGCTCACTCTCTTCTCACTCACTCCTCTCTCTCTGCTTCTCTCTCTCTCTCTCTTGCAATTACTCTTTGCTCTGGAGTGATTCGCAATTGCACTGCCTGCGGTTTTGCCAGATTTAAGCATTTGTATTCATTACCAAAGCATTTCGACGTGCAGAAATGTTGTCTTGTGTCTTGTTTATCTGCTGCTTATTATTTCTTTTCAGTTTTCATTTTCATTTTCATTTTCATTTTGTAGTTACTTTACGCAGTCAGCTCTAAAATGTCAACAGAGTGCTGGGGAATGTGAGTAAAGCGAATGGGCAAAGGACTGAAGCAATGGCAATGCCAGAATGCCAGAATGTCAAATGATTTTCAAGAGAGACAGAGAGATAGAGAGAGATAGAAAGAGCGAGAGAGAGAGAGAGAGAGAGAGAGAGAGAGACAGAGAGAGAGAGAGAGACAGAGAGAAAGAGAGAAAGAGAGTCGAGAATGTCGCTTAGTTATTTGTCGTCACAGCAGGCCGTAGTCTAGTCCGTAGTCCTTTTCGTCCTTTTCGTTGTGAGTTCTTGGCTTTGGCTATTTTTAGTTCGAGTGATTTGTTTTGCCTACTATTCTTGCCAGTCCTTCGTCCTTCGTCCTTTTTGCCTGTGCGCCTTGTTATTTTTGCGGTTTGGCACTTGAAACATGCAAATTTTTCTTCTACTTTTTTTTCCTGGGCTCACACAATGGGCAACCGTTCCAACTGCAGACATAGACACAGGCACAGCTCCCGGCTCCCAGCTCTCAGCTCTCAGCTCTCAGCTTATGTCCCACCTCAAAAGCTGAAACCAAACCCGAAACCCCAAACTCATGTCCTGTGCGGGCTCTGGTTATGTTTCTGGGCTCGCAATGCGGTTTGCCTGCCGACACTCGGCATTAAAAGGATTAGAATGTCTGAAATGGACTTGTGACATATTCGAAAGTTGCCTCCTGTGCGTAAAGTGTCCACAACTGCTAACCGCAATCCACACTCCACTTTCCACATTCCACATTCCACAATGCACACTCAACAATCCAGATTCCACACAATCCTGGTACTTACCTTCACAAAGTGGTAAAAGAGCACGGCTCCAACGGTGGACAGGGCAAACCAGACGAAGACGGCGAACGTGGAGATATGCGAGATGTTCAGTGCATGCAGCAGATGCGAGCTGACAATTGCTGCCGCCTGGCAGAACAGAAACGGCATAAAGAGTCTCTCAAAAATGTCCCATGGAATCTCCGCTGATTTCTGTGGCAGCGCCGAGATCGAGCCGCGTCGCAATGAGGCGCGTCGTGAGGCACGTCGCTGCATATGAGAAGAGGAAATAGATGAAGTAGAAACTGTGTGAGATACATGTGTAATTGGCTATAATTAATTAAGCACGAGAGCCGACTAAAGTACGTTGACAGCAGTCACGTCCCGCCTAATGGCAAGTGTCAAATAATTGAATTATTGATTTCAACAAGTTGGCCAAAATATCTCAGCTAATAGTCGAAATATTTGTGCATCTGCCTATTGTTGTAGCTAATTGTGTTGTTTAATCAATTCAGCATCCATTATAAACGCAATTACTCAGCTCATTTTGGCCCAATAAATAATGCCATTCTATTTAAATTATTGAATTTGTTTTCTTTTTCTCTCTTCTCTGCCATTAATCGCCGCATGGTTTTTGTGGTCGATTCGCGTTTACTGTGCGATTTGTATTGTTTACCCTGGGTTTAGTGTCAATTACACATACACACACACAACACAACAGACAGCAACACACATTAGGTTGCATTTATTTATCAATTTATTTGTTTTAATTATAATCGTAAATTCCTTTGGCCACATGGTTTCTGATGAGTTCAAATACTTCTGCAAATTGTAAATCTATCTTAATTAATCGTTAATCGATTCTAAGCAGACCCTTGTGATTTAATGCATCACTTAGTTTTGGTAGACTCAACTATTTAAACGGGTTTAAAGTGATATCACTAGGTTTATTTGTGATCAGACAGTAATAATTAATAAAAATCTACTTAAATAATTAAAACTTTAATAAGATAAGTACAATTTAATACAAAATAATTGCTAATTGGGAATTTCACTAAATTCATTCGAATTAATTGCATCTTTGATGCGATTTGTCAACTTCAGCAGTTCCTGTAATTTTCCATTAACCTTCTTTTGATGTAATGAATTGGTTTCCTATTTAAAGCTAATAGCTTATTTTGGGTTCCATTCTCGGAAGTTGATTAACAAATTACTGGCCAAACTCTGAAATTAGCTAATGGAGCCGCTATGCTAAATAAAATTGGCATAATCCCAAACAATAAATGAATAATTGAACTCAATTTAATCGTAGTTGCAGTACGGAAACCGCAAAAAAAAGCACCAGAAACTTCAACTCCGATTGCCATCAGTTGTGACCCCTTCCAGCACCTTGATACTGACATTGACATATGGCAATTACACCTGACGTGTGTGTGTGTGTGTGTGTGGGTGAAGGATTATGTGTGTAGCACACCCGTAAACAACAACAATAACAACAAGAACAAGAATGCTGCCCCTCCATAAATCAACAGCAGTGCGAAATAATCAAATTGGTGGCATCTGCATAAATACAGCCAATTGATTTATTTACACAAAAATAAAACCAATTTCTATTGCTGTTGCTGTTGTTGTTGTTGTTGTTGTTGTTGTTGTTGCTGTTGCTGTTTCTTCTTTCATTTCTTTTGGTCAGTTGTAAAATGGTTGAGCTATTTTTACACTAGCTCGAAATAAATTGAAAGCAAATCGACGAGTTGTTCTTGCCACTTGAATTAGCGCCAAATGCTGTGCCTGTGTTTTGACCTTGTCACCAATTTTCTATAATTTTTCTATCTTTTATGATCTATTATGTTCTGATCCAATAAACGGTCTAACTGCCTAACGATCTGTAGCTATATTTGAGAATCTTTCGAGACATGAAAATTGTAAATCTCTTTGGAAATTATATCTCAAAACTTTGGCCCGATCTAAGATCTGAGCAAATGTTTGACGATTTATATTCATGATTTGTCTGCTTAGCTGCCAAAAATATATTAGATGTTTCATTTAGTCTATTGGAATGAGGTTCTATAAAAAAGCTGTTGGATTCTGAGCAAGTAAATCAGTTTGTTTTGTCGCCGGGCCGCATTATTATTATTATTAGTAAGCCAAAGATATGGAAATATTTTTAGCAATGCGATGTAGAATCAGTTTTGCGTAGGTTTCTTCTCATTTCGTCTGGCATGGAGCTGAATCGAAATTTCTGGCAAACAATGAAAACGAAATGTTCCATTAGCAAACGTTTTACGACTCTATCAATTTGATGAGAGAACAAATGAAAACGTTGAGCAAGTTGAAGTTGAACTGATAGAACTCTTCAAAGTAGAACTGATAGAACTCTTTAAATTTGTGCATTTTGCATTGCAATTGCGTTTTGGCTAATAGCTGTTGACCCACTTGGATCGTGGCCATTAAGTGAATATTTGTAATTAATTTTGTGGCACGTTGA
This sequence comes from Drosophila macrospina, assembly GCA_035042075.1. Classification (NCBI taxonomy): domain Eukaryota; kingdom Metazoa; phylum Arthropoda; class Insecta; order Diptera; family Drosophilidae; genus Drosophila; species Drosophila macrospina. The sequence goes on along the minus strand of JAWNLW010000526.1, from coordinate 77,543 downwards.
ACCTCGCATGACTTCCTTATGACGTTTACGGCTGCAATGGGCGTGGCTGATAGACAGACAGACAGAGAGAGAGAGATAAAGAGAAGAATGAAATGTTGGCCTGCGTATTTGTCTATTGGCATTTCTGGGTTAAACTAACTGTGCTAAGTGCGGCGAGGTAACACACACTGCTGGCTGTCTTGGCTGTCTTGGCTGCCTTGGCTTGTTGTTGTTGGCTTGTTTGCATGCAAACCGCAATAAATTTGGCTTTTGGCTAAAGTAAACAAACCGCTAAAAACGCGACAAACTGCCAATATCTAGGGCCATCGTACTCGCACTCTTCTTCACTCTGATGTGTGTGTGTGTGTGTGTGTGTGTGTGTGTGTGTGTGTGTGTGTGTGTTCACTTACCATATTGTTATCGAAAACCTGCATGGCTGCGACTGCGACTGTGACTGTGACTGCGACTGCTGAGGCTGTTGAGGGTGATAGCGAGGGGGAAAGGGATGAGGGGGAGTAGATAAAACCCTTTTAGTAGTTATGCATGTATAGTGTGTTATAAATTGTATCCTCTGGCTCCTTTCACTCACTTTCACTGCGCTGCTTATTATATAAGTAAAGTCGATTGAGCGCTCTCTCTCTCTCTCTCTCTCGCTCTCTGTATCTCGCTTTTCAAAATATATTTTAAAAATATTTCAAAATTTTTTCGGTTTGTTTCGCGTTGGGGTTTTGTGGCTGGGCGCACTGAAACTCGACGTGGCACTAAGCGAGGAGCCGCCGGCCAAACGCTGCCTGCAGCTGTTTGGCGTCGCCGTTGCAGTCGCAGTCACAGTTCGCGTCGGCGTCGCTGTCAGCGCTGGCATCTGTTGTATTTCAAAACGCTGCAATGTACGAGCACACGAAAGCGTCGAGATTTGTCGTTTTGATTTTTTAAAAATATATTCGAAATATGTATGTGGAGAAAAGCGAACGTAAATACATTTACAGCTATAGATACAGATACAGATACAGATACAGATACAGATACAGATACAGATACAGATAGAGAAATACCTATTTAAATAGACAGGCACACACACCCACACACACACATAATCATTTGTGCCTGTGTGTAGATTTATTTATTTAAATCTGTGCGCGCAACATTTAAACATGATTATTATTATTATTTTTGCATTGGATATTTTTCCACAATTTCTGTGCATGAGCAAATGTCTGTAGCAGAATGTTCACGTATGTGCCAGCACACACATACATACATGCATACGTACAACAACCGTTTTGGTTAAATATACTTAGGTAGGAGGTACTCCCTCTCCTTCTCCTCCTCTTCCAGCTGTCACACACTCACACACATTGGCAGCTGCGACCGCAGCCCGTTGAATTTGAATATTGCTTTCAAAACTCGGCCACATTAAATACAAATACAAATACAAACATTAATATTTATGAGCCAACCACGGGGAGGACCCTGCTATTGACCCCACAGTTAGCGCTGAGGTTCAGCAGAGGTTTTTTAGGGGCTTCTTCGCTGTGCCGTTACTTTTGTTGTTTCCATTTTGTTATTGTTCATTTGCAAATTGCATTTGTTTATGTGCTTTGACTATGCAGCCATTTAACTATTTTCATTTGCATTGCTCGTATGTTCAAATATAATGAAATGTGGGCTTTGATAATGGGCAGGACAGAGAGAGAGAGAGAGAGAGAGAGAGAGAGAGAGAGAGAGAGAGAGAGAGAGAGAGAGAGAGAGAGAGAGAGAAAGAGAGAGAGCTTGGCTAATGTTGAATAGAAAGTTTAAGTATTTTTAAATAGTGAAAATAACCCTAAACGAAACTCTTTTATTTACATTTATACATATTTTGCATAAGCTTAACTACTATTTAAATTGAAATATATTTTACATATTTAGATATAAATTTATTTATATAGTTAATGAGAAGAGTATTAATTATTCGTCTTTCATTGTCTTGTTGTGCTCACTTCTCGTACTTTTCTTTATTTTTAGTTTCATTTCATTTATGAACTACGAATCTCGTCTAAATTAAAAGCTGTGCAGCAAAGATTCTCCACATATTTGAAGTAGAGATAGTAAAGAATACATATATCCACACATCTATACATATATTTGAGTATATGTACATATGTACATGTTTATTTAATTTGTATATACTTATGCATATTGGAACAGTTGTTTGTGAGATTTCAAATTTCAGAATTCAGATTTCCGTTTGTTGTTTTGTGAAATTCTGTCAACGTTGCCAAATGAACAACAATGTGTGTTGTTTTTTTTATATGAATGTGCTACTGTGTTGTGTGTTGTTTGCTGTTTGTTTGTTGTTCTTGTATGCGTCTGATGCATTTGAAAATTGCTCAGCTAATGGTTAAAATGTAGTTTTCATTTTTGTTTTATGGAAAACATTTCCTGCTGTTGTCCGCGACACTTGAAAAATTCTCGAGATGATTTATGGTTCGCATTCAGTGCCAAAAGCCTATAAAACGCAACAAACTAGGCGTAGAGCCATCAATCAACATCGTACAATATTAATTGTTAATAATATTGTTAATAATAATAACGAGCACACATGTCAAATGCAGAACACAAGTAATTTTTTGTATTTTTTTTTAAATTTATTTTTGGAAAGAGTTAAATTCGTAAATTCGCCGTGAGTTGGGGGGAATGCCACCGAAAAAGAAATACAAGAATGTTGATTGGGGCGATGATGAGCACTTCTCGAAGGACCGCAGTATATTCTACATAGAGCACACCTTGGAGTGCCCCATCTTCCAAGTGAAGGCCGATGAGTGTTTGACCTTTTTCCAGGAGCGCATCCCTGAACGTGAATTCCAACTTGTGCGCAACAAGAATGGCAAACAGACGCCTCGAGACGGTGCCTTCGAGGTGTCCTTCGCCCAAAATGCTCGCACCTCCGAGCACGCCCTGTGGTCGGGCGTGGCCAGAGGTCCCCCGAGACGGGATAAGTTTCCAAACTATGAGGATCTAGTGTCGGATGTTAATCGTGTCCTTAAGAAATTCTACGCAGACAAAACTGTGGTTGTTGATGATGATGATGATATGGATATGTAACTAGTTCATCATGCACATACAACTGGTTCATTACGATTCATCACGGTTCATTATGAAAGCAAATTTAATCTGACAGCCATACAAAGCTGTGGGTGTTGATGATGATGATGATGATATGAATAAGTAACTAGTTCATCATGTACATACAACTAGTTCATCACGTTTCATCACTTTTCATCAAGGTTCGTCAGGAAGGCAAATTAACACTGACAGCTAGACGAAGCTGTGTTTGTTGATGACGATGAAGATATGAATAAGTAACTAGTTCATCATATACATACAACTAGTTCATCACGTTTCATCACTTTTCATCATGGTTCTTCAGGAAGGCAAATTAACACTGACAGCCTCACAATGCCAAGACATTAAATCGCATGCAATAATTTTTGGCATTTTCGTAGTCATCATATTACCATAACAAAGTGGCGAGAAAGCAAAGTTAATGCGTCTGATTGTCATAAACATATACACACACCCACCAACACACACCAACCTACACACGCACACACACATACAGATCACACACTCCCACACACACACATCAACATATCAGCTCACACCTGTTTGAAAACTTTTCTTCGCACACACACACAAGTTAACTGATTAGCAGACGCATTTTTCGACGTGTTGGCAGCGCGCACTTTTCGGCATACCCTGTAAAAAGCAAGACCACTGCGAGCTTAATAGACATGTGTACAAATTTTAAGTTAAAGTCTGTTATAATAAATGAGAAAATACTTTAAAGAGGCATCAACATATGTATTCTTGTGACAGAATCAACTGGTACAGGGTATTACTGAGTCGTAGCTATCATTTAATCATTGGATTTGTGGCCATTGTTGTTACTTGACAGGTGCCGCCCTGACGTCGCCTTTTGACAGCACTAAACGCTAAATTCAATAAAGATAATTAACACACACACACACATATTCGCATACACACGCCTGGCCACAATACACCTAAAAGTAAATGAAATTTGAATAAGTGTGCCGTATTGTCGTCCCATTGTCTGGGACCGCAACGAATTTCCCATCAGTTTGTAATCCTATTTGCCTCTGTCTCTCTATCTCTCTCTCTCTCTCTCTTTCTCTCTCTCTAACTACACACTCTCTCCTTCTCTCTCGTATTGTCTGTGGGCAACACAAATAATCAAATGCAATTTCAAAACACAGGACAACAGCAGCAACAACAATCACTGCAAACAATTCGATTTGATAACAAAATGAAAAACAAAAATAAAACTAAAACAAATCTACTTCAAATAATTTAGAATATTGCCGAACAATGGGGGAAAGCGCAAAGAAAATTAGCTAAAATAAGCAGCACTAGTTATAAGTGCTTCTCTATGAGATACTCTTAAATTAAAATTAAATTCAATGAAATTAATTTCAAGTTTCTCTTTAATGCAGCAGCATGCTTCAGCTTTAAGTTCTCTTAATCACAGTTAACTCTGATCTAAGAGAGCTCAACTGGGATCTCATTTGGTGCCATCGTTTGCCGCTGGAGGGCGCTATGTGCAAGCCACCAAGCCATTAAAAATTACAATGTTGGAACAAGAATAACAACGAACAGAGCACAAATGCCACTGCCACTATTTTGCATGCAGCATGCAGCATGTAGCATGTAGCATGTAGCATACCAGTTGATTGAGAACAAAGAGGGTGAGAAAGAGAGAGAGTGAGGAGGAGGGGAGGGGTGATGGCCCACAGGGTTTTGCTGCCATTTGCGGGCAACATTTGAACAATAAAATTTTTGCAGCGAAACTTGCATGAAATGTGAAGTTGACATTGCATTGAGTGACCCGACGGCAACAATAACAAGAACAGCAGCAACAACAGCAACAGCAGCAACAACCAACTACAACTAGCCAACTGCCACATGAGTAACGAAGTGTTGGGTGACCCATTGTAGTTGCAATTGCAGTTACAGTTGCTGTTACAGTTGCTGTTGCTGTTGCTGTTGTTGCTGTTGTGGTGTCACTTGCCGGATCAACATGCAAATTAGCTGGCGGCTGGCAAGTGCAGATGGCTTTTTGATTGGTTGTCATGCCAGCTGGTAGTTGTGCCAAATTTGGCCAAAACAATGTTAGTCTGCCTGCCTGCCAGCCTGCCTGTTGTTGCCTGGCTGTTTCGAGTCACAGTTACCCTAGAAAATTGTGTAAAGTTTTGGGCGTCAGTTGGTGAATAAGCTGATGATCAGCCTCCGTATAAACTGATAAATCAAAGCAATAATAAAAAAGAAGAAGGCAATGCACACATATTTTGCAACAAGCACAAAGCATGGACAACTGACAACAGCGTCGCACATCATTAATATTAATAAAGGCTCTAAATAAAATGCCAAACTGCCAAACGATGCCAGCCAAAAATAACAACGGCCCGCATATTTTCAGCCAGCGAAAGTAAATGAGAACAACACTGTTGTTGTTGATGTTGCTGCTGCTGCTGCTGCTGCTGTTGCTGTTGCTGTTGTTGTTGCTGTTGTCGCCTCAGATTGCGGTGAATGGGTGAATGGTTGGAAGACGCAAAAAGGCAAAAGAGGCCAATGATTTCAACACATTTAATGCGCCAGCCAAAGCGCACACAAAGAGATGTCAGCAATCTGCTGCCCACAGTTGCCAATTTATTTGTATCTTATAGATACTTTAATGATGCCGCTGCGTGAGCAACCGTAAACAACAACTTGTGACCAGTGAATGTGCAGTATTGTTGTATATTTTCTATACCCCACGCTCCTCAAACCCCCTACTCACCTCTCGCAACCAATCTCAGATTTTAAGGAGATTTTCAAACTTTCAACTCTCATAACTTCTTTTCTTAATATTAAACCGATTTTAATGCTGACTATCAATTTGCACATAGTTTAACAGCTTCATTTATTCTGCTTTCAAATTGAAGCATATAATTTAATACAAATTTTGGACATTTTTTATATTTATTCAGCAGAAGAAGAAAACTTTCAAATGCCATAACTTTGTTAGAACTAAACTAAACCGATTTCCATGCGGACTATAAAGTTTAATAAAGTTTTGATACGTAGATTAATCAAATGATATACACACACACATATATATATTTGTCGTTTTCGCCAATTTCTCTCGGAGCTGACTCAAGTGGCAACTGTGTGGCAACTATGTGGCAACTGTGTGGCAACTGTGTGGCAACTGTGTGGCGACTGCATGTGTCAGCTGTCACATACAAATTGAAGGCGAAATTGTGCACTTTGCGTGGTGCGTTGCGCCAAGGACCGGACGTGGCAGGATCCTTGCCAAAAGCATCATCCGAGCTTGCAAATGCTACAAACCCTTTTTGGAAACAGACCGCAACATTTTGCATTAGTGAATGCTCAGCACTGAGAATTTATTTTTGTCTGCACATCGATTCGGGTTAAAGGCAACTGCAACTGGAACTGGAGCTTCAACCACGAACCAACACGACAATTTGAGGGCGTCCATTGGGTATTCCCTGCCAAGAAATAAGTTCTTGTTGCCATTTCACTTATAATGAAATTGTGCAAATCACCGAACTGGAGACATTCCTTAGATTATTACACCATTCGCACAGTGAAGAGTTTATTTGAGGTGCAGCCTTGAACTCCAAACTTGTTCTGACAGATGACATCAATTCTTTCAGTGTAGAATCTTGTGATAATTTAATTATAATTAATTATTCATGTAGTCATACAAGTAGTTCTTAAATATATGCTTAAAGTCTGCATTCTACGTGATTTATTTCGAAAGAAGATAGCGTATCCGGAGCAGCTTTACTCCCACCTATTGAATCCTGTCCAGGGCATCGCAGCTATGCCTACATGTGGGGATAACAAATTGCAGCAGGTGCAAAGGGCACTTTATTAGGGAAGCTTCACGCTGCGTTGGCGGAAAGACTGCAAATGCCAGCGTGTGCCATTTTAGGCTTTGGCATTTGCTTAATCGCATCGAGCTGCAAGTCAAGAAATCTCGATAGCGATGGGAACCGCTTGGCAGGCAGCTCGAAGTGCTTTCACATTGCCCTTTTGGCATCTAGGTCGATTGGCTAGCAGCTTGCAGTTGTCACACTTTAATTGAACGCCGCCCACACTAAAAATTGCAAAAATGTTAAACGCTTGAGGCGTGGGCGGTTAAGGGCCAAAGGTCATGCGAGTTTTCGGTGCTTGTGGGGATGAAAACATTGGATACCGAACGAGCATGAGCACGCTTTAATGTGTGACTTTCTATTTACCTGCATGTCATAAAAGTGTCATAAAAGCGACGCCTCAGCTCATCCACAAACTGGCAATGATTTCCAGGAAAACGCGACTGGACAACAGCAATTAGATAAGAGCGAGAGAGCGAGAGAGCGAGCGAGTTAGAGCGAAAGGAGGAGAGGGGGAGAGGCCAATAAACAACAAAAAGGCAGGCAATTAAATGTAAATGGCCAACAAGACAATGGACTGAATGGTTAACAAAATAAAATACATTTTCGTATATACTCCGGGGTGCAATGGGCCACCATAACCACATGGCGTATGAGTTATGTCTCGGACTGAGCCCACAGTTGACTTAAGACACACCCACAGCCCACGCGCACTGCTCCCACATTTACAAGCTGTCCTCTTTTTTCTTTTTTCTGTTTCTGTTTCTTTTTGTTTTGTTTTATTTTGTTTTACATCAAATTAGTTTTCGGCCAGGGCTAATTAAAATTTATGATACCTGTTTATTTACAATATATATTCGCGAATTCCCAAAGATCCCACGCACAAGACAGTGTAAGCACTGTCCTTAGTTTGCCACGGCTCCACGTGGAGTCATTAAAATGATCAACATAGGCAAACACTGTTCTGAGCAGCGAATTGTGTTCTCCTCTTGCCAAAGTTGTGTATCCCATTAGAGGATATTGCAATGAGTGAAGCAAAAAGTCCATTTGCTGCATTCAGTTATTTAGTCAAAACTAATTCCATCGTTAAACGCATTTGCTTAGTTTTAAATAAATATTAGCTTAGTTACAGCTTTGGAATTCAACTTTTGTGCTACTTGTATTGCAATTTCACAGGTTTGACTCAACTTTTGATTTATTTATGGAAATACACGCATTTCGACATTTCCCATAATGTATATTTTAATTTAAGACTTTTCCCGTTGGCAATTAAGAGAAAATACGTTTATGCAAATTTCAAATTTCAAATGTGCAGAGAAATATCTCATTTGCATTTTGCGGCAGCCGCCAATCAACACTTAAAAGCGAAAATTGTGGGCTATAAATAAATACTTACTCGTAAATATATGTGTGTAGGGGCAAGTAAATGCTGTAAGAACGGATATTGCCCCTATACCCACTCTAAATTATTGCCCCTGTTCGTAAAAGCGTTTGGACCTGAGCGAATGAGGGCGCGTTCCGGCCAAGTGACAAAATCAAATGAAGCGATCAATTTTATACTGACTGAGGCTTCGTTTTATTTAATTTTACATATATTTTTTTGTTATATATATATATATAATCTCATAAATTAGGTTTGTTTGTTTTAATGTGTATATATATATTTGTTTGTTTGTTTGTTTTGTAATACATTTTTTTGCATTTGCAGCATATTCGAACATATATAATTTCAATTTCAATTTCAGTAATTGTGTATGCTCAACTCGAATGCAGATGTTCCTGTTCTTCAGTAAGTATAGTATATATGTATATTTATATATATATATTTATATATATATATATATATATATATAAGTGTATATAGATTCATAGGCAGACATAATTCTTTTTCTTTTGTAATTTATAACCACTCATATATATGCGAGCATAAGTAGAACTCGCATTTGTGTGTTTTCTATGTCTGATTACATTTATATAATACATTTATAACCATAATAATTTACAAGTTAAATGACTTAGAAATTAATAGTTGGATTTCCCTTTTGTGGATAACCATACATTACATAAAACATTATAATTAAAGTTAAAAACGATTCTTTTACTTTGTTTTTCATTTTGTCTTTGTCTTTGTTTTTATTTTTATTTGCTTCGCTTCGCTTCTTTGAGTTGTTATTTAAATTATTGTAGTTTTTTTTATTTCTTTTATTTACGTTGTTATTATTTTATTATTTTGTTTTAGTTTTGCATTTATTCTTGGCTTATTTACATAGCATTCCTTTCAAGTAAGTATTTTGTTTCTGTATTTACAGAGCATTGACCCCGGGCCAATTAGCTGTATAAAATGAAGAATTTAATAATAATTTCGTCGTCTTATTTTCGCAGACTCTGCTCAAGTTTTGCAAAAAGTTATGAGACATCAAATGAAAACTGTAAACGAAAATCTCTCCATTCGGACCATTTAATTGGAATAAATATTTATAGCTTTGTCGTAAATATATTTTGTTGGGACTTTAATTTAATTGCTATACAAGTACAGTTACCATTAATTAAAATACAATATAATTTCGAATACGTTTGATTTTGCTTTAGTTTATCGTAATTTTCATTTCTTTTCTCTTATTTGTTTTTGTTTTGGTTTTTGGTTCGTGCAATTTTAAAAATTGTGCAAAAATACATTTGTCAAAAAATTTTGGTGCATACTTTTAGGCGGTGCATTTAAATCACAACATTTACATTATAAGTGCATTTCATTGAGTGTGCGTATGTGCGTATGAGTGTGTATGCGTGTGTGTGTGTGTGTGTGTGTGTGTGTGTGTGTGTGTGTGTGTGTGTGGGATTGTGCATAGTCATTCTAAATAGTCATCCTACTAAGTAGTTCTATTCGATTATGATCAAACCGCGTAGCATTTGAAGTAATTTTCTGCTCAAAAGTTTCAGTTTCAGGACGGATTGCTTTCAAGCTGCATGTATATGAGACAGGATAAGTGTAGCTAAATGAACTGTTATTACATCTGTTCTATTTTTGTTATATATATATGTATATATATATATATATTTTATAATTGTTGTAGTTGTTGATTTTAATGTTTGGTTGAAAGTTCCCTTCATCTCATTGGGGATTCCATTCTCTCTGGGTGTAGTTAGCTACGCTACACAAAACTATATATATATATATATCTATATATATAGTATGTGTGTATATATGTTTACTCGTACTACGATTCATTTGCTTTAAGGTACTTGTGACTACTTATGTTATAGCTCGAAAATATTTTGATTCTTTCAAGAATTCTCAGGGCGTCTCCAGTAGCGTCCAAAGTTTGCTCTCTGTGTTCACTTTTGCATAGTTGTAGTTGTTATCTGAACACTATCAACTCACTGTGAGGTGCTGGTGGAAGACTTACTGCATGAGCAAACTTTGGACAGACACGAAAAGAGCCCTAATTAAGGTTATTAATTAGCAGTTGTATGGTTTAAGGTATTTTTTTATGTGCTAATTTGTGCAAATTGTGCAAATCTATACACAAACTAAATATATTAAATAAAGAGTTATTTTTTAATTTTTTTTTCGTTTTTTGTTTTGTTTTTTTTTTTAATTAATTAGGCGCTAATACAAATTCAGAACATTTATATTTCAATACGATAATTGTTTTTGTTCGATTTTCTTGTTGTTGTTGGTAAGTGCAATTGTGGTGCATTTTATATATATTTGTATATTTAATAAAAATTGTATTTTCGTTTCGCATTTAATTATCACATAAATGTGTAGCAGTGCAAATTGTTTACGCTAATTGTTGAAATTGAAAATAATTTATTAATAATGTTTGTGTGTGTGTGCGAGTGTGTGCAATTGCAATATTAATGAAATTCATTTATATATATATGTATATATTGAATATGTGCAATTAACGTGACCATTTAAAGTTGTTATAGGTAATTTATGTTATTTTAATTGTATTATTTGCCTGCAACAAAGTTCCCATCCACTCTATTAATAGGAAGGTGTTTGGTAAATATATTTAACATTTAACAAGTGCGTGCATTCTCAGGAAAGTGTGTTTATGTGTATGCGTGTGCGTGTGTGTATGTGTGTGTGTGTATTCGTGTGTGTGCAGTGCACGCTCAACAACATAATTATTTTCTAATGAACTCATCCAACTCGTCTGCGAGTCGAGCAAATTATTCAAATTAAAATGTCGTCAACTGAAACTCGCATGCAAATGAAATAAAACGAAATTAAGGAACTTTCATGGCTGCCACAGTGCCACAGTGCCTCAGTGCCTCAGTGTGTGTTCATGTTGTGTTCAGTGTGCCGCTCTCGTTGCACACGTCGCTCATTTGCAGGTTCCTTAACTCGCTAACTGTGCCGACCTCCTCCATCTGGGTCATCTCTGGTCGTCGTCATCGTCATCGTCAACCGCACTGCTGAACTGCTAAACTTAACTGAGAGCGAGTGCAAAAGCAACAAATTTGCGTCAAGAGCAAGTCAAGAGCGTGTCAAGGAGGAGCAGCTGCAACTGTGTTCAGTGTTCCCAAACCTGATATCGCCTCAAATTCGCACTGCAAGTGTAGTTTACTGAATAAGAGGAGCAATCTAAACTAAAAGCTAAACCAAACTATAAGCGACTCATAAGCGAAAGTGTTGGCAAGACAAGCAAGCATACTTATGAAATGTATTGTGAGCATGTTTCTTCAAGCACACAAAATGAAATCCAATTGAATGCCAAAGTGCAATTTTTCTTTCCCAAATCGTATTAAATCTCAGGCCTCAACTGGCATTAGATTTCCAGGCAATTCAATCGATAGGATCAACAAAAGAAGGCCAAGTTATGTGTATGCTAAACATACAAGACTTTCAGCAATTTTGTGCCATGGAGTAGACAGAACCACAATTAATTTCGGCAATCTGCATGCAAAACAATTTGAGTAAGATTGCAATTATTGGTAGCTATGTGGGGTTTGCTTTTTTATATTTTTTTATTTTTATTTATTGGTAGCATATCAATGGCGGCAATTGTGCAGAGTAATCGAAATAAAAGTGGCATTGAATTGCATCAGTGGCTCTGGTTGTGTGCATTGAGTGTTGCTTTTTGTTGAGCTGTGTAAATTGGTTGTTTGTTATTCCTTTTTCCTTTTTGCCTTTTGGTAGTGTACGAAAAAAAGCAACCGCGAATCAATGACACGCAACACCTGATGCCCATTGAAGGCCACTTTTCCATAGAGCCGCCAACGATACGATCTGCACTTTCAGGTGAAATGTTAAACGGGTTTTGTTCCTGATTTGCATGCAGCCTCCAATGCCAAAAGTGAAATGTGGTTGCAGCTCTCACAGCGGGGCAAGTTCGTGCGCCTTTCAACAATTCTCGAACCTTACACCTATGATCTAAAAAGCTGCTTGGATGACATCTAACACAATGAGTATAATTTGCATTTGGTTTCTTTTTGTTTTCTTGTAACAATGCAATTAGTAATTGTAATAGCTTCCCTGGCAAAATGCTCGAGTGCTCAGCAAAATTGTATTTGTATCTACGCGCTGCGTTTTGTTTTTGTTTTTGTTTTGGTTATTAGTAATATTTAGTTTCATTACATTCATTTAGTAAATAACATTTATACGATTATTATAAGTATTATATTTGAAAATATTTTCTGCATATCTGCTTTCCATTTACCGTTCCCATTTCCAGTTGCTTCAAAAACTTGCCGTACTTTCCATCCAAAATATCTAATTTGACTACGCTCTAAAAATCCATCTGCTGTCAATTCTAACATTCACCTTTTGACTACGAGTACTACGAGTCTCCACTGTCAACTCCTGAGAGTCCACTTCATATCGGTTGATTAAAATATGCATATACAATTTTACTTTTCACTAATCTATTCATATTCATATTCGTAATTCGTAATTCGTAATTCGTAATTCGTGTTCATAATCATATTTCGTACATCCATAGAGTTTTCGCTTACTAATTTATATATTTATCTTATAATATTTGATGAAAAAATTGTTAGTCCGAGCATTGTTGAAAAGCTTGCCTTGCGGCCCAATTGAAAGGGGATTAGTTGAGAAGCAGACAAATGGAAGCAGGCAATTGACAAGTCGTAACTCAGACAAACTCGGAGAATGCATTAGGCCTCCGTGAACTCCTTGAATACTTCCCAAGTTGCCGCCGAAATTATCTAAGCTTTGAGTTTTGAATTGCACTTCAACTGTTTCATAAACTACTTGCAGCCAACAAACAAACAAAGTGGGAACAAGAAGTGGCATAAACTGAATTGGTACTCAGAAAAACAGAGTGAAATCTGACCGCAACTAAGTTGGAAATATATGTAGAGCATGCATGTGTGTTATAATGTGAACTTACTGTAGGTGTTGGTGCAGGTGTAGATGTAGTTGTAGTTGTAGTTGTAGTTGTTTAGTCTTACCATGTGCTCAGTGTGTTGCTGCTGTGTTTTTGTTTTTTGAGGAGAGACTCTGTGAACAGTAATGACTTCCTTGAAAAGCCGAAGGAAGTTAAATTCGAAAGAAGAGAAAGTACAGAATAATATTGAGAGAAGAGAGCATCTGTTGTGGAGGGAGAAGAGTGTTTATGTTGTAGAATATGAAATCAGAAATGCATACTTGGTTTTGTTTTCAGTGTATATTAAGTTGTGTATTTGTTTTCTTCATCTTCATGTATAGTTTTTCGTTTGTTTTTAGTTTTTAGTTTTTTGTTGTTGTTGTTTGTTTGTTTTTGTTGTTTGTTGTTGTTGTTGTTGTTGTTTTTGTGTATTATAATAGTATTCGTATATATAATTTATTAATAAATTTAATAAGTAAACAGTAAATTATAATGGAATTATAATTATACTAAAAGAATGGCCACAAAAAATGCGCACATTACTCATCATCATCATCATTAATCATCATCATCATCATTATTATCGGCATCATCTTTTACAAATTAAGGGGATAACAGAGAGACAGACATATACAGATAGATAGAGAGAGATTTTGAGAGAATCTGAGAGAGATGCAGGCAAAACTTATGTACAGCAAATACAAATACAAATACAAATACAAATACAAATTTAAAGTACTAAGAATCCAAAAGGAGAATTCAAATTGAAGTTTCTGTTTGGTTTGGAGAATTTGTTAGTTGTCAAATGAAATTGTGCGAATGGCAAATGCATTTGGGCCATTTGCAACATTTATTTTGCATTTTGCAACTTGTAATTTAATATTAATGTAAATGTTCTTGTTGTTGTTGTTTTGGTTGTTGTTGTTGTTGTTTTCATTTGTTGTCTCAATATACAAATACAAATAAATACAAGAAGTGTTATCTATCATTTCATTAATCATTCTTTCATACTTTCTTCATTGCATATTGACTGACTGAGTTGTATGTGTGTGAGTGTGTTCTATATACTTATATATATATGTCATATATACGAGTATGTGTATGTGTATGTGTATGTGTGATTGTGTCTGTGTCTGTGTTTCTGTTTAAACATTTAACAATTAATTGTTATTATACTTGTTTTCTTTATATGTTTCGCTAGTTTTTCGTATTCTTGTTTTGTTTTCTTTTCTCTACGCTTATCTCGTAAGTATTTTATTGTGTATATTTAAGTAAATAAAATATTTAAGTTTAAAAATTGCATACAAACAATTGAACAAAAATTCGACTTCACTTTATTGATATTTAGTTAATATTAATAATATGTTTTATATACAAATTTATACACACAATGTTGTTGCTCTTGTTGCTGTTGTTGCTCTTGTTGTTGCTGTAACTGTTACTGTTGCCGTAGCAGCTGGAAAGTTCAACTGAATCCAATTCAATTAAAATAGTAAAAACACAAAATACCTAAACCAATCCTGTTGTATAATTACAAATGAACATAATGAAATTAACAAATAAAATGTAAACCAAAGAACTTATGTGTATTTACATTAACGCACCTCAAAACTAACGATAATTGAATGCTTCGATTTGGTTTTTTTTTCTTTACTTTTCTTCTCTTTTCATCTACTCATTTTCTTGAAATTTCGTGTTATAAAAGTTTTAAATTTCCTTTGGTTTTCTGTTGCAGTTTAAAAAGTTTTTCTTCGTTTCGTTTATTTGGTATGTTTCGGTTATAGAAAAATAGGCCAAAAATAGATGTATATGTATATTTTATCATTTTCATTTTCATTTCTATTTTCATTTAGTTCACTTCAATTCTCATTCAAAAATGTCATTAAAATTTCCATCTGTCGCCTTGCACTTGGTTTACTTTGTTTTGTTTTCGGTTTTATCGGGTGCGCGTTCATTTAAGATTAAGGACTTCTTAATGTTTTTATTTATCTGCATCTGCATTTCTTTATCATTTTCATTTCCCCTTCGTTCTTATTATTTCTTTGTTTTCTTTTGTGCATAATGTTTTGCAAGGATAACATGCATATATTGTATTGTATTGTATCGTATTGTATTGTATTGTATTGTAGTTTATTTGCTTTTAGTTTTATACATATCTTGTCGATAGTACAGCAACATTTATGTCGAGTTACAGAAATCGTTTAGGTTATTATTTTGTTTTGCTTTTTGTTTTTGTTTTTGTTTTTTAATCGTTATGTTTTATATTTAAAGGTGGGTTATTTTGCAGTTATTTATAGAAAATCAAATCATTGAAATTTCAAATGAATCAAAACGAGAAACGAAACAATTTCTTTGATTATTGGAATATTCATAGCGAAGGACACAGCTCAGCTCAGGCCAGGGTATTCATTATTCGTATATTGCAATTTTGTAAGTTGGACATTTGAGCTGTGTGCCAGCAAAACGAAAACTTATTAATAAATCTTTGTTAAATTGTTTATAATTACTTGCATTTTATACGTACTGTGTATAAGATATGAAATTTTATTGCTCGCAATTTCATATGTTATTTCATAAATATTTCTTTTTGTTTTGTTTTTATTTTTTCTTTTGTTTTTTTGTGTATTTTACTTTTTTATTTACGTAGGAGTTGGCATTAAATTTGGTAATTAATGAAACAGAAGAAATAAGTGGAAATATCGTGAAAACTCTTGAGAAAGCATACACTTTGCATTTACTGATTTTTGTTTTAATCGTTTTAATTGATTTAATTGATTTAATTGTTATTAAGTTGTTGTCATTCTACATACACAACCGTCTCAACATTTTCGTTTTCGTTTTCATTTTCATTTAAATTTCTTTTGTTTTTTTGGTATTCTGCTTAAAAATTTGCTTGATTGTTTTCATAATTGATTGATTGTTGGAACTCTGTATGCATTACAACAATAATTGATAATATATTAAAAGGTTTCAATGCTGTCATCTCTATTTGCCATTCATTCGTTAGCCAAAGTTATGTTTTTTACGATTTTCATATAATTATTTGTTATTTAATTTGCTTTTAGCACAGTCAACGGTTGTATTTGCGTTCATCCTCGATTGTTAAATAATAATAATTACATCGATCAAATCAGGCATCAAATCAAAATCAAAATGCAAAGTCAAAGTCAAGGAATAAAATGAATTGAATTTTCTAATTGTTAAGTAATTCGCTTTTTTTTATTTTTATACTTTGTCGTTTTCATTTCATCTTTAGCATTTATACAGGCCTTTAACTAAAGTATATAAGTAAGTTATTTCCTCTTTTCTTTTCTTTTGTTTTGTTTTGTTATCTTTGTTTTGTATAAGTTTAAGTTTTATTTTGTGTTATTTGGTTTCGTTTCGTTATATATATATTTATAAGTCCATTGTTAGTTAAATATACTTGATTTAAATAAATTTTCTTAACTACAAATAGCTGCCATTTCCATGAGAACTGTTTCATATATGAAAAACAATAAGGTGAGAGAAAGTAAGCACTTAAATACGAATAAACAAATAAATGAACAAATGAACAAATCAATAATAAATACGTAAATGAGGCAAAATTATTTCTACGTACAGATGAGAAGATAGCCTCAACATAGCAAAGCAAACAATTGTAATTCAAATGATAATGAAAACAAATTCAATTCGATAATTTTATATACAAAACATGTTAAGATTAGAGCTTGCCCCAAACGGTGGCATTCACCGCGCAAGTTGTTGTAAATCAAATGCATAATCGCTTAAGTATATGTATATTAAACAAATTAATAATCTCAACTATCAATCATAATAAGTATAATCAAGTCAAGTCTTTTTGTTATGTAAATGTTATACCTTCATTGTATTAGTATTTGGTTTTGTTTTCTTTTGTTTTTCATATTTTTTCATATTTTTTTTCTTTCTTTTTGTAAATGTTTTCTTGCTGTTTATGTAGTTTGTATATATAATTCATTAAATATCATTCATACAATCGTAGACCTACGGCGTCATTAGTTATCATCATTAGCATTATCATAATCATTATCATTATCATTATCAATATCAATATCGATATCTGATAATCAGTTGTCCGTTATCAGTTATCAGTGGCATTCGCATTCGCATTCGTATTATCAGCATTATCATTGCAATAAAACCTATGTCAATTGTTAATTGTATATTTAATTGTTATATGTATATATTTATATATTTATATATATATATATAATTAATGTCTGCTTTTTCATATCTTTTTATTTCATTTTCATTTTCATTGTGTATA